>VZTZ01021765.1:93707-155413 GCA_013400955.1 Drymodes brunneopygia | reverse complement strand
CTCCTTCAAAGACTTTTTTTTTTCTTTAGAAATAAAAGCCAAACTCTAATTTCTTAGCTGTCTTGACGTGGTGATGACAGCTCTATAAACAGGTGTAATTATAGAAAACTGAGTTTTCTATAATTTCTGATGTTTGATTTTGAACATACCATTGCAAAAAAATATTATGGAACAAGTTTTGAAAGCTCACTTGCTGTGGCTGGGGGATGTGTGTTTATCGTGCTGTTGCTCCACAAGCCACCAAAGATCAAACCCAAGGATGTTCCTGGGGCTCTCATTGAGAGGGGTGGTCCAGCCCCCTTGCTGAAGGAGCCTTTGGGCTGCACACACAGATGCCATTGGTGTGGAAACCCTCCCCACCAGGCTGGGTTTGCAGTCTCTGCATGTCCTCTCAGCAAACAGGTGGGTGCTGACACGTGTGGAACTGGCTGGAGAAGGAATGCTCAGTTTGGGCACAGAACACCATCAGATGCATCCCAACAAACACAGGCAAGAGCACAATATGAGAGCTGTTGTCCAATTTTGGGCAAAGTCTGTTCTGATCAAAATGAAATTCATATGAATAATTTGCTACTCTAGAGGTATATAAAATGATAGCCTTTTTCCCATAGTGCTTAAGAAAATCAAATTTCTTTTAACACAAGAAATCAAGGAGTTAATTAAACCCATCCTTCACTCCACAGTGAAAGTTAAACCAGACCCTAATGTTAAATAAATGTACTAAGAACTGCCAGTCTTTGATTCTGGACAGCATTTCTCTAGTAATTAAATTGTGTCCTAACATAATCAGGTTACTTTTTGCCTCTTACTGAGATTTTAGGGACATCAAACACCCCTTCCATAACAGGATTGCAGTGCTGGATCCACTTCACCCACTGAATTAGGCAAAACTGTGTTTGGGCTGCCAGTGCCTAAGCTTCCTCCTCCTTCTCTGCATGCTGAGAGCAGTGCCAGGGCAGTTCCAGCACTGCCTGCACCACTGCTAAGCTCAGTGGTATTTCTGGGGACTGGCTTCAGAGGCTGGAGAAAGTCAGTGCCACATGCCTCTCCTTCAGAAGCATCTTCTGAAGAGTGAGTGCCAGCGTGCAGTGCTGAGGATGTGGAGGAGAGTCATTAGAGTGCCAAAATATTACAGACTGCCCTGCTAAGTGGATGTGAAAGACCCCTGCCAGGAGATTTAGATCTTCAGAGACTGCCCTAAAATGAACTTGAGAGAGCACTTCCTGCAGTAATTTAATACTAACAGGATTTATACATTCATTTTTAAAAATCCTTCTGCATGAAAAAATTCCCAGTGCCTTAGCGACAGCATGTCAAGAAACCATCCTCCAGCTCCCAGGTCTCAGCCTCACTGCTGAGAAAGGAGTTTTACAGGAATCCAGAGTCAATAATCTCAGCACAAAACGAGGTTGGTTGCTTTTTTTTCTATAGGAACAAAAGAGAGAAAGCGTTTGAGGAGAAGAGGAATACGGGAAAGCAACAATAGGTGCCATTTCAAGCAGAATTCAAAGTAGTAAATAACACAAAAACTAAGCTGAATGCCTGTGTTGGTGGAGGTAAATATGTCAGTATGAAGACAGAAAGTGGAATGTGCCATCGTACAAATGATTTTTCCTCACATGTTTAAAATAGTGAAGATAAGTACAGTCTCTTCATGGCAAGAGGAACTGTTTATCCCCAGCACTTCTGACAATTCAACAGACGTACAGAAGCCTGAACCAGCAGAGATCTTTTCCATTATTCTTTTCCATTCCACCTGCCCTTCCTTCCCCCATCCATGGATGTGTGTGGAGCCAGAGTGTAGTGCAGAAAACAGCCCAAACTTCCCCCTAGCAGAGAGCAGGCTTTCTGAGCAAGCCCGTCCTTTGTCCCCATTGCTGGTACTGCCAGCTCCTGCCTTGTAAAATGGTTTTCAAAGGGAGGGTGGGGGGCCTTCAGGGGCCATACCCACCACAGCCATTTTATAGTAAATCCTAAAGGTGCCATCAGAGCACCACTCAAGCCCTAAAACTGAGCTCCTACAGAATATAATGTCTTCTAAATTATTCAGTGGCTCCCAGGGTAAATTCCTTCACCCTGGGCTGCAGGGGCACTGACACACACCATGCTCACTTCTTAGCAGCACTGGGGTGACAGATGAGGCTCCTCATTGACAGTGCCTTGACACACACAGCTTCTCCAAAACACCACTGATCAAGCAAGCATTTTTTAGCTAAAAGATGCATGCAGTCTTTGCTCCACTGATTATGGCTATTCCTATTTCTCAGCTCGGCATCACATCTTCATCATGAGCTTGACCCCATTCAATTTCCTTGTGTCAGCCACTGCTCAAGTTGTCCTCATGTTAGCCATGGCCAATCCAGGCTTGGGACCAAATGTACACTTCTCTACAGTCCCAGTTCACATGAATTCTATTTTTAAAATCATCAGGGATTCCCAAGAACCAACGAGTTCTGCTTAAACACAGATTTCTTGTTTCAATGGAGATTGAACTTTCTTCTCTCAGAGACCAGTGGCAGACACAACAGTTATAATACATACCTTTGTCAATGAGACAAAGGTCACCAGTCCAGACCTCCAACCCTGAAAGTGGTGTCAGGCACAAAGACCAAATGCCACATAATTGGGAAAAACCACCATGTCTCCTCCAAAGTGTGTTTTACATGAGCAGGTAAAAGAAATGCAGTATACTTAGGGAGGAAGAGATAGGGCACAGAAAAAGCAACTGGTTAAAAAAGGTTTTAAAGCAGAGAAGGTGGCAGCTTCTGTTGTCTGTTCAAAGTTTCCTTGTAAGACTATTCACCTACCTTATGTAAAAGGCATCTGTAAAGAGTTCAAAAGTTTCCACAAAGATCCCTACAAATCTAATTCTTGCCTAGATGCAGAAGCAGTTTAAAGCTTCTTTCAGTCTATTCATTTTCTTGAAGTAGATCCAGATTAAAAACAATCCCTCCAAAGAAAAAAGAAAATCCAAGCACCTATTAAATCTATTCCCTCCAATAAATCTCTGTATCTGTATCAGGTGTCTTCAGCTCCCACAGTCCCCATACTTCAACCTGCCATTCAATAATTTTATTAAATGGTAACTTCCTAAGAGATTAAATGAAGATTTATTCTTTGACCTATATTCCTCTTTGCAGAAATGATAAGTTTCTGATTCTCTCCTTAGGCTGAATGGAGGTCAGAGCAATTGTAACTGATCCTGTACACATTTAACTCATACAAAGACTCTAATATTTGCTGAGTGCATGCACTGACACCCTGTGTAAGTCACTGAAGGAAAGCTACCCAAGGCTTTCAATCTTTTGAGCCATGCAGCCTTGTCTCCCTGCACAGGACAGTTTCCAGTGATGTTTGGTGCCATAGCAGCATCCCAGCAGCATCCCCTGCCTGGGGGCCACCCAGGCACAGCTGTTGCCTTTGCACTTGTTTAGCCCTAGCACTAATCTATCTTGCTATAAAACCTCCTCAGCTCATTCTGCAGATGCACTTTTACCTGGCCTGCTGGCTAGTATTCAAGAAACATGGCCATTGTGGAGCTAGTAATGACTTGGACCAGCACTGCAGAAATGAAATCATTTACATCCCTTTAAAAAAATTTGATTGTTCCATGCTAAATATTCTTATATTCATTATTCTTATATTTAAATGTGATAGCTCATTTTTTGAAATTACTTGTACAAAGCTAATGTCAAAATAGTTCAGGTCAATTCTCTTTGCTCACAAATAAATATTTAGATATTTGCCATTTCGTTCACCCTGAGAATTTAGGGGACTGTAAATAACAAATTATTTTACAACAGGCACAATTGCTATTATTTTGTCTCATCAGTCTTCATACCAATTAAATTGACCTTATGCTGAGCAGCAAGCTCTGAAAACTTGGGCTGCTGTATATGTAGAAATATAGAGAATTTTAATTAGCCATGACATACCCAGCAGTGTCTGTCTGCTGGCATGGAGGAAGCTGCCTAGCAACAATGCAAAGAAATCCTTCAATAACCCTGGCAGATCACAAAGAGTCTGTTAAAAATGGTAATCTCTCACAGACAAGTAGAGATGGTTTCAATTAAGGACAGCAATTCTCAACTTGTTATTTATATGCAGTGAACTAAAATAACATTAATATAGTATAAATACAATGTGACAAGACCATGCAAAATTACTTAGAGATGTAATTTGCAGTACTTATTTTGATATTCACATCTGTAAGCCTTTTGTTTTGTTTAACAGCAAAGACATTCCAGCTAGGTCTGACCTACACTGGAGCTCATAGAAGACAGAAATCTCAGCAAATAGGGCTGGAATAGGCTCAAGGGGTAGTTTAGTCCATCCACAAGCACCAGGTCAGGATAAATTATATATAAACCATTCCTATCAATAACACTTTACTTGTTTCCCAAAACCTGCAATTAAGCAGTATACAACTTCCCCTGGCACTCTGCTCAGTTGTCTGACTCTCCTAAAAATTAGAAAATGTTAGGCAATCTCTAACATGGATAGAATAGAATAGAACAGAATATGTTGGAAAGGACCTTAAAGATCATCTAGTTCCAACCTCCCCTGGCCAAGGGAAGGGGCACCTTCCACTAAACCAGGTTGCTCAAAGCTCCATCCAGCCTGACCTTGAGCACTTCCACAAATGGGGCATCCACAGCTTCTCTGGGCAACTTGTTAAGTGCCTCACCATCCTCACAGTAAAAAATTTCTTCTCACAGGAAATCTCCCTTGCTCCAATCCTGCTGGCTGTAGTGGAGCAGATATAAAGAACAATACACATTCTTTTAGGAATTTCTGATGTACTTGGAAATGGCTATCATGTATCAGTCTTCTGTCAGATAACTCCAGCATTGCTCAGGGTTTCCTTATATAGTTCATACATCTTTACTGGCCTGCTTCCTATTTCTTTAGGATTCTTTCTCCAACTCCTTATACTCCTTCCTGCCTTGTATGTTGAGTAAAAGCACCCTTCCAATCCAAGTTGGCAGAGATAGCTCTAGGTCTGTGGCCATCTGTTCTCCAGGCATTGCAGGATGCAGAGGACCTTTCTCTTCTCTTTCTTTCTTTCTCTTTTTCTCTCTTTCTCTTTTTCTCTCTTTCTCTTTCTCTTTCTCTTTCTCTTTCTCTTTTTCTTTCTCTTTTTCTCTTTCTCTTTCCCTTTCCCTTTCCTCCTACGGGTTCATGTCCCTTTTGTTGCTGGTGCTGATCACGTCACTGATCAATCCTCACCTCTGGCCTTTCTACAGAAAACTGCACCAGCAGAAAAACAGGAGCTAGCAAAGGCTGGAGCTGCCCACCCAGGGCGGACCCTCCCCTTGTGTGAGATCCCATTTCTCCCCAGCAAAGGGCAAATATGGGGCTGGAGGTAACAAGACCCTGCGTGGGTTTTTGCCTCAGCCCTGCAGTCCTGCCTGGTCAGGCAGTGGAATGTGCCCAGACCAACAGCATTGTGGCCAGATTTGCATCCACTCCAGGCAGTTTATCCTCTGGATAACAGCCACTGCTTCTGTCCAGACGGAGCCCGGGGGTCCCAATGGGACGTGTCCTTCCTGCCTCAGTCCAACAAAGCTCCAGGACACCACGGCAGCCCTCAGCTGCCCTGGGCAGTGCTGGCAGCAGGCAGGAGCACCCATACACAGATTTTGGTTTCCCCCAAAGACTAACTCATTAAAGAATTAAGATTTAATGCCTTTAGAGATTGCATCCTGGCAAAACAAAGTCCCTAGTCCCTCCTCAGGAACAATGAATCACTTTTTTCTTGATGAAACAATGAAAAGACTCAGAGTTTTCCAGTGGATTAGCATAAACCTTTATCCGAGCTTGGCAGAGCTGGAAGCAACAAGGGAAAGAGCCCAAGAAAGGAATAGAGAACCTCAGTACCTGGGGTTGAAACACTGGGAAAAGATTCGCTGCTCAACACAAGCTGTCAACCTCAGTCTTTAGAAACATACATTTTCAAATTCAGAACAAAATGCCAAAGAAACCACTTCAATGTTGTTGACCAGATGTTTATATTTTGTTGATATTTTTAACAGTTACCTGACAACAGTTAATTCAGTGCTTTGAAGAGGGATGTCACTATGTAAAGTCTTGCTATTGGTGTAATCATGAATGGACTTCACTGTTGAGTTTGGTAAATCAGGATTCTTCTAGATCCTACACAGCATGTGCATACTTACTGTGCCACTGCAAAGTCTGCACTAGCATGAAAAATTAGCTTTCATATATATATGCGTGTGTGTTTGTAAATATATATATATAAATTTGTTAGGGGTTCTTCCAAAACATACCAAATACATTAATATATGCACATATAAATGTATTTATATATTTTGGTCACATTAGACAGTCAACTGTCACCAAAACAAAAGTCTGCTTTCCTTTTTACTTATTATTAATGTGCCTGATTTCTTAGCTCATTGGTTTTTATTCCTCTGCTCTTCTTGTTGGGAGTGGAGTTTTGATTGTGGCACACTCTAGAAGCAATGAGAAAATGTGATCATTCTCAAAGGTCTCAGTTAAATGCTCTGTATCTCACACTTATCAATCAAGTCCAAACCTTTAAATTTGACTACAAAAGGCAAAACTTTCCCACCTGTCACTCTCATTTCTCCTCTTCAGGAAGCTATGCCTAGGTGTGCTAACTCTCAGCCTTTGTACTAACCAAAGTGGGTATTTTGGGGTTTTAACGGAGCTTAAGCAATGGGTTGCAGACCCATTTCTTGTATCTGCATATTTATTCCAACAAGGGGAAGCTTTATACTCAGGGGCATTCCTTTTGTTGCTGGCAACATAATAACATTTGCTTAATTGTGTTTTATTAATGTTAATATACCCACAGGCTCAGACTCTGCCCGCACATTTTTGTAAATTGAATTAAAGGAAAAATGAATCAGAGTTAAAAGACAGCTGATTAATTTTATTCACTTGCTTAAGGGGCTTTAAACCAAATGGTCTCCACATCTATTTTTCTCTAGAGAACAGACTTTATAGCCACAGGGCTAAGAGAAACATGTCAATAAGCCATTTTCATTGTCACGTGTCAAGGAGAGCTATTTAAAGCATTAAGAGGAGGGACATTAGGGAGAGGTGCTTACTCCCTGCTCTGAACAAATGGCAGGGTTATACAGCCACGGTCTCTCCTGCCTGCTGCTGAGATCAGAGGGCTTTCATTTTTTAATGAAGATCCCAGAACAACCCCCAGAGCCTGCTGCTTGAGACAGGCACAGCATAAACCCACTAAAAAGGTATGTTTTAGTCCACACAAAATCCAACTTATTAGCAGGTCTGCCTCAATACATAGTGTAACTTAATGGCTATTAATGTACCGTTTAATAGGCTTTTAGCTAGTTGCAGTAGAAATCAGTTATTGAGACAGATTTCTCATTTGGAAATAAATATAATACATTAGAGACGCCTCCACTGGGTGTATATTTATACAAAGCCTGGGCTGAAATATCAGCGTGGATGTGGGGCTGTTCAGTAGGAACCTGCCACCTATTCAGAAGGGTCTGGCCTGAAGAGACCCTGTACAAAAAATATGTTCTGGTAGCTCTCCTTTCAATGATTCCTTCACAAATTCTTATTCAAAACTGGTAAGACAGAAAAGATAGCAAGGTAAAAATCTAAAGAAAAAAGGATTGTTAAAATAAATGCAAAAGTGAATGGCTCGAGCCCCTCTGTGTCTGGAGAAGCTACAGCAGGTGTTCCTTATCATGACTGGGACATCATGTCAGGATCAGGATCTGAATATTCTTCTATCTGTTTTGTCAGCAAGGGAGTTGGAAATGAAAATCTCTAATCCATATGGGAAGGATTTCCACTCTTCCAGGTCCCGTGACTGTGAGATGGGCTGGAGAAGGGTCCTAGGCAGCAATAAACCGTCTTCACCACATGGCCATGGCCAACACTGTGTAAGAACATAGGTCACCTTACACTTTCCCTCCTGGTTAGTCCTGATGCCTCAAGTGGTTCCCACCTCCTCTTCCCACAGTTAATGACACATGAATAACTTAAATTACCCAGGAGGAGGAAATGTAAAATTTCTGGGAATAGAGGAAGTTATTAATAAGCTCTCCAAACAACCTGTGAAGTGTTTTGCAGGCTTTTTCACATTCTGTGTTCCAGACAAACCAGATCTATATTCCTATAGGTCTTGCATGCTGCACGCCCATGGCAAATACTCTGCTACATCCCAGCCCATGAGATACCTCCAGGTGCCACCAGGCATAATGAGCAAAGCCATCCACCAGGTCAACAGCCACTGAAACGTGGGAAATTTGTGGCACAGCTTTACAGCTAAGGGTGACAAAGTTCCTCCCTTTTGGTCTGTGTGTGTGTGTCACCAACACAATATCCTGGTGGAATTTTTCACACCACTTGGATAATCACAGTGTCTACCAAGCCCCCAAATAAGGTCTCTGGCCACTAGTAGGACATGGGTGCTCACACCACCCTGGACATCCACACCATACCATGGACACCTCACACATCCAGAGGAATATGATGTTAGCTGAACTGCAGCCCAGAGCTCTTCATTTTGCACCCCCACTCCTACCCCCTGCCTTGCCTCTTACCTTCCACTGTTGTATCTCTATTGCAAAGACAATGTTCAGCCTTGTGTTGGTGAACGAGAGGGATTCAGGGCTATCTGACAGAGCTGTTCTGTTTGCAGGGCTACTTTGCTTTCCCTTCATTGTGAAGAAAACAAATTTTGATTCTGTATACAGAGATTTTCTCCCAGACTTGGAGTGTTTTGGCCTGGCCTCTTCTGCTCAAATAATTGTAGGACAGCTAAGGATCTGGAACTGCTTGCTCTTTGCCTTCAGAAATGAAAAAAAAAAATCAAATCTATGCACATGGCTTTGATTTCTCTAACTAGGCATAGTGTCTGTTTAATCTCTGAGTATCTATATTTGTGTAAATAGGGAAAAGTACACTTGGTCAGGGGTCAGTCACTTCAGAAGTGCTCGTTTTCTATTAAAATATCCAGCTAGGCATTTTTAAAGAGTAAACAGAACAGAAATAAGATCTTCAGCACACTATGGAGAAGGATGAAAGCTATGAATTTGCATGTTGGGATTGGTGTTTATGGTGGTGACTTTAAACTATGGTGCAACACTTGAGTGCTTTATTGATCTGAATATTTCTGATAGCAACACTTGCACATCAGGGAAGCCTATTGAAGGTGAGGAAGCATGCAGCTTGATGGCAAATTCAAAATAATGAACAGTGACACATATAACACATTCAAAACATTGTTAATACTTAAGCTTTCAAAATGCTTCAATGCTTCTTAGTTTAGGAAACTTTTGGGGAGCTCTGATTTCTGATGAAAAGTATCAATAAATTGAGATTAAAACACTAAACCATTATGTTGTTCTCTAACTGTTAAATTTAGAGTAAATTTTGTGTAAAGGGAGTGAGATGTTTGGGGTTCCTTGCCTCACTTTTTTTTCCCATTGAAAATATCTGAAGTGGTGTAAGATGTGAAATGCATATCCCATACTTAAGTATTTTATTTACTCACTGGGATGCACAATAGAACTTTGACCCTCATAAAAATGATAGCATGACATATTCCTTGATTCCATGACTTTGAAATGCAGGACTATCAGGCTCTGAATGAAAGAAAAATGCAGCTGTCATTCACGTTCCTGTCCTGGCAGGATGGAATACCTTTGGAGCCTGTCCCAGCTGGATGGGGAGCTGACCTTCTCCTTTCTGCCACTCAACCTGCTGCAGGCAGCAGCACAGAGACCTCCCAGAGCCATGCAGGGCTCTCAACACCCACACAGAGAAATGTGTGGGATTCCAGGATGGCCAGTGCATCCCTGGGCTTCTCCCAGCAGACACAGATGTTTTTTAGTATTCTTCCATGCTTCAGGCTGGGGGAGGCATGAATGGGACAGGAGAAATGGCACTCTGCAGAGGGCTCCTCCTTTTAGTCCTTTATGTCCTTTGGTCCTAATGCAGTTGTTTTGCTCCATCATATACAGTGCAGAATAAAGATTTATGATGACAAAAATCCTATTTTTAAAACTACAGCAGAAGCAGTCACTTTTCAGAGAGCTCTGGGCAAGCACAGCTGCTGTCTGGGACTTCTGGCTGGTGGGCCAGGTGGAGCCAGGCTGTAAGCAGACACTGCTCCTTTGATCTCAGCGAGTGATGCTCTTCCTTGTCCTCCTGCTGAGCTTGGCCTGGCACAAAGCCCTGTAGGAGCCCATCAGCAGCCTGAGAACTTCCCAGGCCCTGCTGGACACCCCTGAGGATGGGTTCACAGGAGGAGCCTCACTTCTGAACTTGCCCTGTCAGAAGGAGAGAAATAGCTGTCATTTAAAAATAGAAATAAAGTTTCTACACATCCCGGGCACACAACTCCCGTTTGCTTGCTTAAATTACTTCCAGCTGAAGAGGCAGTGCCCCCCAATAGCTCCTGAGTGGCAGGAACTTCGTGCTGAGAAGGCCATTCAAGCTTTGGTAATGTTCAGAAAGATGCTTTAAAACTAACACAGATTTGCTGTCTCATAGGAAGACCCCAAGGTGCTCCCTTTGCAAAGGGAAAAATGTGCCATGACAGGGCTACTGTGCACACTCACAATACAAATGCTGCTCAAAGAAAGCACAAAGCACATGCATGTGAGTGAGGAACCCGGCCCATCTGCAAAGCACTGCCCCACTCTTCACTGGATCCTACCACAGCAGCCAGTCATTGTCTTTGAAAGGGTCTGACCCATGCAGGAGAGATGCTGCTTACAGCCAAGGCTTTAAATAAAAACAATCAGCAGAACAAGTGACTCCCTGAATTTACATTAACTGAACTGCAGCCTTGATGGGGAGTTATCCAGCCTCTCAAGACTGTGTTGTTTGCTGTTGAATGCTGGGGAGCCCTGATCCAGAGATACTTTTTTCCTCCTGTACCTTCAATCCACTGCATTGCATCATTGGAAGAACATGAGAAACAGTGCAAGATCCAGCTTTGATGTGTGTGTCTGCATAACTCACTGGCAGTGTCTCTAATAAAATGTCAAGAAAGCATCTCTGAGTACCACAAGGACTACAAATGGAGTACAAATTTCCTTCAGCTAATTTACCAAAGTCTACATATGATTTGGGGGATTATTTATACTGCAACCTTCATCTGCACATCACATTATCAATACACTGTCACATGGGATCTCATAAATTCCCTGGAAAAAAATTTTGTCTACTCTGGAAACCTCATCCACTTTTGATATTGTAAAATATATTTCACACTAAGTCTCAAAAATTAGATTTTACTTATATCAACAAACCCTGGGCTCTAGTAACATATTATTAGTCTTACAAAGTAACTGTGTACATACATATTTTAATGGGTCAATTATGCCAGTTACTTAAATGAAATATGACTGTAATTACTGAAAAAACACATTTGCATTTTCTAAATATTGCAGGCTCAGGAGAACTTCTTAATGTTGTTGTGAATAATCTTGATTTTATTGACTACAGCATATTTTGTTGACTTCCAACCACAAACTGGAAAGAAAGCATTTCAGAGGTCAGGAACAGTTCTCACTGTTTTGCTAAATGTCAGAGAGAGTCTAGTTCATGCTTGTCACTGGAAAGCATCTCTTCAGAAGTGTTGCTACAAATTATTAGCTTCCACACTGACCTGTGCTGATTGTTGGAGGAAAACCTCTCACTCTGAAACACCCTTGACCTTGTGCAAGAATGGCAGGCAACAAGAGACTGGACTAGTTCTACCTATGCTTCACTTCTCCTCGCATAAAAAAATCCTAGGTTGTCACCTTTTCTGAAAATCCCTTTTAGAAGTAGATCAATGTTATGGGGAAGTAAAGAATTAAATTACTTACTTCAGTTTGAACACTGACAAAACATTTTCTCAAAATTTGTATTCAGTTCCAGGATTTCCTTCTTGTTTTCCTCAACCTAAAGCTTTCAGTCTTTAGACAAGGCCCTCATATTAGAGTGAGCATGGGTTTAGGACACATCCTCACATAGCATTTTCTCCCTGGGTTTTTGGTCAGGTACAAACCTTTCCCACTCCCCTGAGAATTTCCTGTGATGCAACAACTACTCAATGCACCATTATAATTACCTAGTTTGAATTCTTCTTTCCAGTGTTCCTGGCAGCTTCCATCTATCTTCAGGTACTCCTCTCCCTTGGGCATGCAAAAATGGAGCCACTGTTTGGCCAGAAAATAAACATTTCAAATAATTGATCTTATCATTTTACACAACTTGACCAACCATTGCAAGGAAACACTGTCTGTCTTTTGTCACAGTCAGGTTCAAAATCGTGCGTGTGCTGTTTTAGCCCTGCTACATTTCATCCAGCCATAAGCACTGTCAATCACAGCTCACACTAAAACATGCAGAAGGATGCAAATGGTTTGTTACCAGCGAGGGAGCAAGCCCAGGCTGCTGGCAAAAGAGCATGGAACAGGAGAGACAGCCCCTGCTCCTACTGCTGGAGGGCTGCACAAATGAACCTCATCATGGCATGTTCCTCATGTCAGCAGACACAGCCAAAGACTGGTACTGCAAATGGCACAGCTAAGGCAGGGTACTGCTGGGAACAGAGGCTGGACCTCTCAGCAAAGCCTGTTCTATGCCCCCAACCCGCTCCACACCACAGACTAGCCAAGGGCTTGCTGCTTGCTGCACTTCTGGCCTGCTGTGTGCTTGGGCACTCGAAAAGAGAACAGCAACCAAAAGCGTGAAGAAAAAACTGCAGTATGTGTCTGCCAGAGATGAAGCTCAGTCTTGTGAAATGTTGAGTGTCTAATTTGTGCTACAGTCAGCTGGATTCATGGAAGTTCATCCTTTTAAGGATGTAATAAGCCACAAAATAAATACTTAACTAGACAGATCCGATGTGCTAAGCTGGTGTCACAGCTGGTGGTATCCCATTTACCTCAGATGATGTTCTGAATATATTGCCCTGTTCTAGCATGGTAACATTAATCTGATGCAGAAAACTCCAAGTGAAAGTGGGCATTTTGGCCTTTAATTGAACTAGAGTACTTTCCCCAAACATTGTCTGAAAAAATCTGATTCCAAGTGTAGGGACAGGAACCACAGGAAGAAAGCATTTTTGTCAACAGCCTGTTTACACACAGGATTCTCCATGAGTTGTACTCAGGTAAAAAAAATCTGTGCTCCATGTAGTAATAATTGTGAAAAAAATATGGTTTCTTCAATGGATTCTTAAAGATAGCTTAAAGGAGCTACTAACTAACTAACACCACAGCTCTGTGACATGGAGCCATTCAGCCCAGCAGGGCACTGAGTGCTGCCAAGAGCCATCGTAATTAACTATTTCATTAAGAGCCACCAGATAAAACACAAAGGGAGTGAGGGGTCATTTTGATGACAAAACCAGATGATGTTTCAGAGAGAGAAGCACAGTGTGTTAGCAGATGATTGGAGCTGAAATTCCAGAAAGGATACACAGATGTGATGCCTGACTCAGAGAAAGGGTAATGTTTTCCACCTTACCTCCAGCTCTGTCCCACAGTAGTTGTCAGTAGAGACTTGGCCAGTCCCACCAACAGGTAGTTACCCAAGATAGGGTTCTCAAATATATCAGAAAAAAGCAAAATCCCACCCCATGAAGAGCCTTGAGGCCTATAAAACCAGCTTAAATCACCTCTGCATGGTACAGGTATGTAACCAAGTGCCACTTTAGGCAGGATAAAAGCCTGGTCTAGTAAAGAGAAAGACTTCATTTCTCACTACACACACTAAATCTCTGTGGTTAAAAGCTTATGAGACAATTTACAGATCTTTGACTCCAAAAAAGCTGCAGATTTGATATACACAAACTCTTCCTGTCTGTAGCACTCTGATTCCTATGAACTAATGCCTGTCATTAAGGAACAAAAAGCCCCTAGACTACAGTTTTCACAAATCTTTGTTCATTTAATAAAGAAATAAATGGGTTTGGTAGGTGCCTTAGGAAGCAGAGCTGAATGATGGAGTGACACTTACGTGGGTTAACAAGAATGTCTCTCAAAGGAGAAGTGCAATAAGCTGTGGAATACCCTGCCATTCACTCCTTCCCATCACCTTTCATTCCTGATCGAGTGTCACACAGAAAGAGCATCCCTAATGTTCATAATCTAAACCTGATTGTTCAGACCATGCATCAAATTGATTCTGCTGTACAGAAGAGACAGGGATGGCTGCCAGGCAGGCTTCCTGCTGGGGTGTAAGCAGAGCTCATCTCCAGCCTGGTTTGTCTCTGAGTCACAGGGCAAGCGAGAAGCGGCACATTGCCCCTCCCTCCCTGCTCTGAGACACCTGGCAGATGCCCTGCTCTGCCCAAAAACACTCATTTCTTCCCAGCTGGACAACGTGCCATACAAAGTGACCGTAGAGAATGAACCTGTAGAGGCTTCTGCTGCTTAAAAATAGTGCAAACTCAGGCAGATATGTTCTCTGCTGTTTGGCTTCCCGGCATGTAAATTTCCTTTAGCTTGAACTGTGGATTCAGACAGATTTGGTCTGATCAGATTCTCAATTCTGGGTAAGATGTTCATCAGTCTCCTCTAATTTATTTCCATACTTTTTCCCCATGTTATGCCTATTAATAGTATTTTCCTCTCAACCTCTCTGCCCCCTGATCATATACATATGCTTTGCAAAAGCCTGAAAACATCTTTATTCTTTGCCACAGAAGCATGCTACCAAACAGCAAAAGGAAGCTTTCCCTTGCATTTTCTCTTCTGCACTAAAATCCTCAAAAAAAAAAAAAAAATCCAGAAATAATCATTTTCCTTTTTTCCTTTGTGTTCAATAGTGTCAAAACAATGACTATGTACCTGTAGGGCAGTGGAGCTCTGTGACAGAAAATAAGCAGAAAATGGTATTTGGGACTCTAAACTGAAATCCCCAATCCCCAGCAGTACTGAAGGTTAATCTGCTTTGAGTGTCACTTGGCAGATACAGTAACTTAAAATACTCTATGTAGAAAGATGTTAATTAACTTTTCAAAGAAGATACTACCTTGCAGGCACTGCTTTTCATTGCCAGCTAAGGACAGTTCCCTGCCTGGCTCTGGGGACCAGAGGCAGGGAAACAAGCTGCCTGTGAGCATCCAGGACAGCGAGAGGGAAGGCAAGGAACCAAGGGACTGCAGCTCCCCACAGCCAGAGCACACCTCACCCCGTGGCTCCATGCTGCTCTGTGACACTGGGAGGCACCAGGGCAGATAGCAAACCAGTGGATGCTTCCCAGTCCATTGGCCTTGTTATGGGGAAAAGCAGAAGGGAGTGGGAGGTCAGAAAAAGATGGGAAGGAGGAGAGAGAGGCACTGATGGCTTCATTTCTCTCTTCTCCAGATACGTTCTTTACAAACAGGCATGGGAAGCAGAAGTGCAATAGGAGAAAATGTCTTACAGACCTCAGAGCTGGGTGAAGTTGATTATCAACAAATATAGCAGGGGGACATCCATTTTTTAAGAAATATATCTCTCAGGCCCAGGAAAACTAAGAATTTGTCAGAGCTCTAGGTCAGTAAGCAAGTAGCTGCCCTTTGCTACTAGTTCTGCTTTTGCATTCCTGCCCACGACTGTTAATACTACACTGCTTTTACATTATTCATACATTGACAGATGTGGAAGCTGAACATGGAAATGTAGAAGTTAGGAGATAAAAATTATTTTTTGAATTGGCTTTGAAAAAATTCTTATTTATCATTTTTGTACAGAACCCTCCTCATTACATGAAAGAAAGAATTACCCTTTAGGAAACAGTAAGTTACAGTTCAGAGGCCCATACACAGAAACTTAGATAATATACAATATATACAACTTTAGAATCCAGCCAGTATCCACTGCAGGGAAAACTAGCCAGTATCCACTGCAGGAAAAAAGAATTACCCTTTAGGAAACAGTAAGTTACAGTTCAGAGGCCCATACACAGAAACTTAGATAACATACAATATATACAACTTTAGAATCCAGCCAGTATCCACTGCAGGAAAAACTAGCTGAAAAACAAACTCATGTGTGACTGGATACATCCACTACCTATAGGCAGCCACTGATATTTTTAGTAGTAACTAATGAAAGTGTACCCTTGATGCTATTGCACAGAACAGGCTTCTTACCTAGCCTCAGAGGCACAAGGAGCACAGCTGCCAGGGGCTGCCAAGGCAATTTGCTTGATGCAGAGTGAATGTTACACGCCTGTGTGCACAGGCACACATGCACTCAGAGAGCTCCTCGCTGGGCTTAGCTGCAATTAGGAACAGGGGGAAACTTGCTTGAAATATATTTATTTTGATTAAAGGCTTTCATTTTACAATACCCCCCCTTCTCTTATTATCATACCATCTCACAGACCCTGCTACTAGTCCATTTAATCCAATAACCTTTCTCCTGAACGAAGTCAGCATCAGACATGATCTCTCAAGTGGGCAGGTGGGGATACCCTGCTGGAAGGGGCACTTCCAGTGCTGCAGCAGCTGGTGTGGGGACAAGACTTGCCAGAGCTTACAATGAATTGTGTACATTCATGCACACATTTGTCAAAACAGGCAAACATAGTGTTTGCTATGATCTCATAGCAGCTATTCAATAAAATATTCAAAGCTTCATTCAGGAGGAAAATGAGAGCAAAGGGATGCACTGGGACATTGCTCCTCTCTCCCACTTCCCTACTGCTCTATTGCCCATATACTGTGAACCCTCTGTCTGAAGCTATATAAACCAAGCACAGATACTTTCCATTGACAGCACAATGCTAAAAACATGCAGTTAAGTTGGGTCCTGTATTTCCCATCACTTTTTTGGACATATAATTCATTGTCATACTCCATTTCATGAAGGTTGGATGTAGTTTGCCTCTCCTTGTGACCTGTTCTTCTATGCATCCTTATTATGTCCTTCAAATGTGCAACTCACAAGTCCAATTTGGTTCCACAGAATTTTATCCAGCCTTTTAAATAATTTTCACCACCGCCATTGCAAATGCCAGGAAGGGTTTGGCATGTTTTTTCTTGAGGACTACCAGAACTGAAACAAGTATTCTAGATGAAGGTGTCCCATGGATTTATGGGTTGGCATGATGATCTGGATATTTTTTAAAACTCTTTCAAATCTAGAATTTTGCTTAGTTTTCTAATTTTTTTTTCATCAAGAGCTAGATCAAATCCAGTCCTACTAGTGGCAGTATTTACAAACTATATACTCTCTACTGATGTGCAGTCCTACACATTTTCATGCCAATCTCATGGTTAGTAATCTCTGGGAGAGTGATATTTCCCCTATCCAAAGCCTTTTGGTGCACTCAGGCTGTCAGATGGTCCTTCCTCCCAGGAGAATACAAAAATTAGAACCTACCTATACTAACAAAGGCTTTTGAGCAAAAGGGAGGATGCGTGAAAAGTCCATCATAACCCTGCTTTATAGAGATTTGAAGGGTATTGTTTTCTCATTTTAAAATGCTGCCAGAAATTTAAAATCAAAATAACCATCAAATGCTTTATGTTTCAATTTGCCAGATTTTAGGATACAAAATACCACAATCAGATGATGAACCTTACAGATAAGGGCAAGTTTTCTTTAAAGCATCAAAATTCATAGATATTTCTCTTTAAGAACTTTTTTGCCCAACCGGTATTTCAATAGGACTTGCAGACAATTCTTTGTGCTGTAAAATGCCCACTGATTACCATGGGCCTAAGCCAGCTTCAGAACAAATGGTGAGATTCAGAGATCAGCAAGATGAAAACTTGGTGTCCATTTGCATATGTCAGAAACTAATCTCATATGTCTGGACATTTACTAATGTGTGTTCTCTGCAACTGCTTCGGTGGAGAGAGGAGGATGACTAAGATAAAAGCTTTATAGAGACCCTGAAGTGCTTCACCTTTCTTAGGAGACTGCACTTGGAAGCTCCAAGCTGTCACAGTAAAATCTGAAACCCTACATTTAAATTAGGGCAGACAGTAGTTACAGCATCAGGAATATTGAAGTGTTGGGATTTGAGCACAAGTATGTAAACTACAAGGTATTTTCATTAAGAAATCACTGGAAGGAATTGTTGCAATTCTATGAAATTTTGGAGTAAAACTGTGAATGTTTCTTACATTATTTACTAATTTTGGTGAAGTGATGAATGCCTTGAAATCTTATTTAAATAATGGCAGTTTAGACTTCTTAGCATGACTCAGGATCATGTCATACTTTGGCCTGGAAACAAAAAACATTTTTCCTAAAAAGCAGCTGGAGCCATCCCAAAGACAGTTTCTGTTGATAATAGTAAGAATTCAGTCAAAGATTTAATGAAAAACAGTGGGAATAGGTGAAATCTCATATTCAAATCCACCATTTCTTTTTCAGAACAAACAGACCTAAAACCTTGATATCAGGTAGCAGATAGCTACAATCAGAACAAAAATATCTGAAAACCACTTGTCTCTGCTAAAATGTTAAAAAAACAGATGCATACCTCAGTTTGGATCTGCCACACACTGTTGGGGACTGGGTTGAAAAACTAATGATGGCAACAGCTCCTGGTTTTGATTCAGGTGACCATTTCAAGTTTAATCCCATTCTGTACAACAGGATTTAATCAGAGCTTCTACTATACACCAAAAATATCCATTTCCCTGTCTTCACCATCACCAGTCACCTTCACTGTAGTGCAGAAACAAGAATCCCCATTTCAGGAACAGGCCACATTCATGTGCAGACCGAAATTTTCCAGTAGATCCTGCTTCTAGATTTGCCCAGAAGCCAGTGACCATTTTCTATTCACATCTCAATTATGTAGAAATTCCTGTCAAGGCTTTATGTCCACTCCATCTGAAACAGCAACCAGAAGAGAAAAGACCACAAGGCACCTGAACAGGCTAATGTGAAACAGCATTTCATCTTTAGCAATCAGGATAAAGTCTGACCAAGAGCTGCAAAGGGTAGAGGTTAAGAGAGGTAGGGAAGAAGTCAAGAAAACCAGCAACAGAAGGGAAAAGCTACTCTGCACAGCAGGCACACCAGTTTGCAGGTCTGCTCCTTAGGGAAACTGCATGAGCCCCTAACCATGCTGCTTAATATTTTTGCACATCTCCAATAGAAACATCTAACTGCTGGACTTCCCACTCCAACATGTATCCAACATGCTGTCCAGTAAAACTCCACCTTGCTGGGTTTTTCTATAAATATGATCAGAGTCACCCTTTTATTTTTCTGTTTGTCTGAAATAAGGCTCCAGAGCACCCTGGTCCTGCAGGCAGGATCCACACAAGCTATTCTCTACCATCTTTCCCCTGTATCCTCTGTTCACCACCCACAGCCTCTTCTCTCCCTTCAGTCTGTCTCTTGGCAATAAATCATTCAGTGTCAGCCTGTGAAACAGCGTTGCAAAGGGTGAACAGAGCTAGCAGAACCATCACCTTCTGCAGGCAGCAGGAATGTTGCTGGAAGAATTGGTGCTGCCACACACTGGTAGGGCACACAGGGCTCTTTACTCCCCCATTTCTGGCTTTCTGAAGGGGTGCCCTGAGCAGCCCCTGCAGGGGAGGGAGATGCCTGACCATCCACAAACTTGGACACTGCACAGAGACAGCCAGAGCTTTTGCTGTGTTGGAACAGAAGGTTTCAACAAAAGCAGTGGTCAATGATGAATTCTGTAAAAAGCAGCCAAGGAGATGTCCATGGGAACTGGTGAGCATGGCAAGGGCAGCCAGCAGCAGATCCCTCAATGTGTGAAAAACAACAGCCAAAAAAGAAATAACATAAAGGAAAGAGAAGAACACCAAGAAATTATGTGCAATGGAATACACCAAGGCAAATAAAACTGATGTTAATTTACTGGTGGAAAACAAGAAGAAAAAGATTATAAAATACACACCTGGAAGAGGAGATTGACAGCACAAATTGTCAGAGGCACACAGAAAAGAGTGGAAAGGTACAGCACATAAAGACAAGGAGCAGGGAGGAAAGTAGGAGAAAGTAATGAATGGGCAAGATGGTGTGTTGTGGAGCAAAGAGAAAGCATCTTGAACACACCAAGGACCAAAAAATGTGAAAACTGGTGCTCAAACTGGGATAATCTCAGCTCTTCGAGAAACCAAATAAGCTGTCATGTATGGTGGGGAAGGAGAGTGGGACAAAAAATTGTGTAATAAGGACAAGTCAGCCTTACTCTAGCTCGTGGCATTGAAGCTTTGAGAACCATTTCCAAGGAAAATTGCGCAGAGTGTAGGAGAGGAATAATTTACATTTACAAACTCACAACACATGCTGCAAGCCAGGCAGCACAATAAGCAGCTTATCAGAGTGGACATCAGCCTGTTTAATATCTGTGCTTCTCTGGTACATCAGATCCCAGTGAGAGTGGGAACTTAGTCCCTACTGCATAGTGCAGTGGAAAACACTGACTTCATCAGTCACTGTTTTTTCAATTACCTGGCAGCACTGTGCCTCTAGCAAATACAATTTTTTCCACAGAGGGGGTTGGGGAAATGCACCAACTGAACAGAAATTACAGCCTAGGTCCCCTGAATTTGGGGACTGATTCAGCAGTTAAATTGCAATATTTGGCAGCTTCTCAAAACAGAGTTAATATCTCTTCCACAGTATGAAAATCTCTCACAGCAGCTTTCTGGTCACAAGCAAACCTTGAAAAATATTGGCACCAAATATTAGACCAAACACAACTGCATCCCAAGATGACAGTTGAGCACCAGGATGCCAGCCAGGAGCTTGGCCTGCTCCAAGTACAACATGTCATCAGTGACCTTTGCATCACTCCCCACCTCAGTCTGTATCCCACTTATTCACAACATCAAACCTGCCTTCCATGCAGTGGCTGGAAGGGGTCCACAGCTGCATCACCAAGTGTTAGCTATGAAGCTGAGGCTCAGAGGCAAGAACAGGTAGCTGAGCATGGAGCAGCAAGGCCAAGCAGCAGGAGAGGATGTGTCAGCATAGGCTGTAGGGCAGTGGTGAGCACCTGGCCATGGTGCTGTACCTTCAGAGCTCAGTACCTGAAATGCTTTCTGAAAATGTGTATCTTTGGCAGAGGATGGCATGGTCTTGCTTGATCTTTGCAGCTGTTCCTTTGGATCAGCCTAAGTACAAGTGAGCCACTGTACAAGGGCAGGGCCAAAGTCTGCTGACAAGACTTTTGGTGTTTGCAGTGGTGTCAGTGGGAAACAAGTCTGGATTGCTCCATGGCAGATCTCTGCTTTACCAGTTATTGGCCTGAGAGGGCTGTGTCATGCTTCTGACCCCCACAGAGGAAGATTTGCTGGAGTTGCCCTGTGTTAAAAGCTTGATTTTCAGACCTCTGGGTCTTCCAGTCAGATGAGACAGGCCTGCACATCTTGTTTGTTTCTCAAGTACATTACCCAAGGGTTGCTCATCAGGGTGTGGATTTCAGATAATTTTTTTGCAAGATCCGATGGCTCCAAGATGTTTCTGTGAAGATCTGCTTGTGTCAGCTGTATTACATTCTTTTTTCTTCTTTCCCCTGTCCAATACCTGAGATCGATCTATGTGCCTTAGAGCAGTGAGTGGGGTTGTTTATTCCCACAGAACTCTTGTTGTTACTTGCACAACAGGGTTCAAAGTGAATAGACAGCTCTAGCAGGGAGATCTTAAATCAAGCACTCCTCAATCTACAGCCGCTCAGATACTAAACTGCTGCTGATCAGTTCAATCAGCCATATCCAAGAAGAGTTCAAAGGAGAAGAGGTGCAGGAGAAAAGCTACCAGAATTGTCAGGGGAGATTAAGAAAGATGTCCTTGCTCAGCCTCTAACTAAGCAAAAACTGAAAGGTGATAGGATAGCTTTTTATAAATATCCCTCGAGGAAGGGGAATACCAGGGAGTGAAAAGAGTTATTCAAACTGGAAGACAGCCTTGGAACAAGAACAAATGGTTATAAATGGGCTTCAAATAGTTCTAGGATGGAAATTGAGTTTTTAACTGTTGCAGTCATGAGGATCTGGCACTAGCAAGACTGTGAACAGTGTACTGAGACAAAGCACCTAATTTCTCAGCCTAAATGTTCAGGAATATACCTTCTGTCCTTAATTCATCTCAACAATTTAAACTCAAGGAAATCAAGAGGAGGAAGATGAAACTCGTCCTCCAAATCTGTTGGGGGACAACAATCATCAAACAACATAAATGAAACTAGTCTCTGACATATGGCATGCACTGACAGCTCCTCTGTCACAAGGGAGAACTGGAGGCTGTGAGCATCAGATGCAGACATTTCCCCGGTGGGCACCACCATACAAAAAAGCTCAGCCTGAGCCTCATGAGATGGCCAAGCACTTCCTACTCACATTCAAAGCAGAACAGAAACAGCCCTGAAAAATCTACATGTGGGAGAAGGGGAAAGCAGATAACTCTCACTCCTTTTATTCATGGTGCAAAGTCTTTGAAAGAGAGCACAGCTGCAAGACACCCACAGTAAGACTGGCAGACACGGCACCTGGTTTGCCAAGCTGCACACAGGGCAGCAGAGCATGGCCAAAACACCCCAATGAACCCTTGTGCTGGCCAGAGCCTCAGGGCAGACCTGGCTCACCTGTGCTTTCAAACAGGCACACTGAAATGCCTCAGACATCTGCAGGAATGACTCATCACAAGGCAAAATCATGAACCAGAGCCAGGCAAACAGGTGCTGTCTGTAAACAAAAACAACAACAAACAAATAACCATAATTGCTGGAAGTAAAATGCTGAATAAGTAAGACCAGAAAACAAATTTCCCCCAGTCCATTCTGGCTTTGTGAAGAAAGTGTCCTGTTTTCTGTCCATCAGCAGTTTACTCTGCATGGTGCCCTGGGAAGGCCCCCTCCTTTCCAGCATCTCAGAGGCCAACCTGTGGTCTTCTCTTCCCCAAGCCCCTTGGTCGATCCACGCACTGTGAGTTCCCTGTTTGCTCACTCTCTCCCCTCCTCTCTGCCCTGTCCTGAATCACCCACACTTCTCCCAGCTGAGGCACATCTTTACATCCCCAGGCATGGAAACTCAACCTGTTCAGCCAGGCTGAGGTACAAAGACATTCCTCTCTTCTTACATGCCATGCCTTTTTAAATAAAATGTGCAGCACACATTGTCCTTGTCCACAGATAGGTGTGAACATTCCTAACTTCTCTGTAACTCACATTTGCTAACACAAGGACTTATTCCCTCAGGCACATAATCTTCCTTAATTAAAGAAACTGAAAGCGTAATATCCAGTAATGTGACTGCAGATCCAGAACTTGTATGGCATTTGTTGTATTTAAAGTCTTCTTTTTTTTTTTTTTTCATAGTTACATTCATAATTTCAGGCTTAACTATTCTTGCAAATTCTTTTTTCACCCCAAGAATAATAAGCATGAAGATCCTCAATACTGCTTCCAGTCCTTCTGCCAACTGCTCTTGAATTTGCCTTCATTCTTTGTAAATATTTGAAGGGCAGCTACCTCTTTGTAAACAAAACACTAGGCTTTCCCTGTTTGCCTTGGCTAGGATACTTGTGTTTATGAATGTAGCTAAGCTTCTGCTTTATGACTATAAAATACCCTCAATATTCATCTTTCTGCTGATAAACAATTTTTATATACTGGGAAGCACATCAGAAAGACAATGTCAAAACCCCAATCCAAAGTAGCATCTTTTCACAGTATCACAGAATCATTTAGATTGGAAAAGACCTTTAAGATCATCAAGTACAACTGTTAATCCAACACTGAAAAGTCTACCAATAAACCATGTCCCCAAATGCCATATCCACACATTTTTTGGATACCTCAAGGAATGGTGACTCAAGCACTTCCCTGAACAGCCTGTTCCAGTGCTTGGCAACATTTTCCACAAAGAAATTTTTCCCTAAACCTTCCCTGGTGCTACTTGAGGCCATTTCCTCCTGTCCTACAGCCTGTTACCTGTGAGAAGAGCCCGACCCCCACCTGGCCACAGCCTCCTCTCAGGGTATTGTAGAGAGCAATACGATCACCCCTGAGCTTCTTTTTCTCCAGGCTAAACAACCCCAGCTATCTCAGCTGCTCCTCACTGGATTTGTGCTCCAGACCCTCCACCAGCTCCACTGTCCTTCTCTGGACTCGCTCCAGTGCCTCAAAGTTTTTCTTGTAGTGAGGGGCCCAAAAGTGAGCACAGAATTCCAGGGCTCTGTGTGTAAATGTGACAACCTTAGAAGATACTCAAATGTATCTGTGCTTCTCTTGGTAGAATCTCGGGGTGCACACACCTCTGGGACCAATCCTTTCCCTGCAGAGTCTCTGGACTAAAGACATCCCCTCTGAATTTCTCCCCAGGACAGAACACCCCAATTTCACTTCAGAATGGAGCCAGATTTTTATGATGTTCTTTCCGATAGCATTTTGTACTAAAACAAAAAAGGCTTCCTTGGAAATCAAGATTAGATTATTAACATAGTCATCTGGATTCTTTGTTAGGGCACTTTTGTCACCTCTTCTGCTGCTCCAGATTTGAATTGTCTGATGAGAGGCTAAAGAACAACAAATGGAGTTTCTGTTTTCAGCCAGTAATGCACCTGTCAGTCTTCTTTGCATTTACCCTGCCTTCCACCTTCATCAAATTCAGTAGCATCTGCAGTCAACACCCACTGGGTTCTGCACCACTTCTTGGGCAGCATTCCACTGAAAATACTGAATGGAAAATGTCCTTGTAAATATTTTAAAAGGGAAAGAGTGGAGTCTGTGCAAACAGAGATGTGGTGCAATAAAGTTTTTTTGTTGTTTTGCTTTAGTTTGGTTTGTTTCTTAAACACTACAGTTAAAATTACTATATGAGTGCACAGAACGGTCAACATTAGGGGCTAGTTTTGTATGGAAAGACCTTTAATCAACAGTTCTGGATTTATATTTTTACTAGCAACTGAATGCATATGAGCTAAAGGAAAAACCTCACAAACAGGACAGCAGACATTAAATTTTATTATAGTAGCTTTGACTTATTACCATCTAGGGAAGGGGAGATGCTTAATCTAAGAACTGAAATTAATTTGCTTTATATTATCCTTCAAACTGGAAAACTACTTTGGAGTACCAAGATTATTATCACATTCCCAGAGAGCACATAAATGTCACTTTCTGAAAGTCAAAGTTGAAACTGCAAACCGCAAAAATCTAATATTGTTACCACAACATTTATTACATTCACATATCTTTATATTCCAGCTATTGCTTTTACATTATAAGTTTGCTACTTCTTAAACATCTGCTGTGTGTTCAAGATACAAAAGAAGATGAGCTGTCTGCCTTGGGGTGGGGGAGGCTGTACATTTAGGCATATAATAAATCACATTCAGAATAGAAAGGAAGTATATTTAAGTCTTGCCATGAGGGGAAAGAACACCCTGCTGTATTTTAGCTGTTTGGTTATAACCCACTGGTATAAACACTATTTTGGAATAAAAGTTAACAGAGGAAGTTATTCCAGAATGCTTTTGAGAAATGAGTATTCATAAACAGGCAGCATGTCAGTTCACTTCTGCAAGCTGCCTCTCAGTGTTAGGGTGTGTCTATGTGCATATTGAAGGAGAATGAGACTTTGTTTTTATTTATACAGGACATCCAGAGAGAATAGGAACTCAGAATGGGAACCAAAACCTGAACTCGAAGGGCCATTAACACTCTGCATGTTCTTTCCCTGAAAGCTGATACATAAATATTTTTAATTCCTGTACCAAATATCAAGGCTCATATGTAATGACAAGAGATTTAAAATAAAATTCTGAGCTTCAAGCATGGAAATGTCACAAGGGCTTTAAAAGCACTGCTCCTCATTGCGAGACAGGTAACAGTTAATATTTTTTTCATGTAGTGATTAAGAGCTCTCCCTGTCACCCATCTTTATGTAATCCTAGCGATACACGGTGGTGGGCTGCTAGCACAGAAGCACATAAATCACTGCTACAATGCTGGGAGAGAGAATCTGAAGTGTGTGGGAAGAAGTGCTATGAAAAGTGTATCCCACAGACAAGCAGAAGAAGACAGCGTGAGGAGGGAGAGACAGGCTAATGTCACCAGTGTCCCAGAATCCCAAAACATGCTGTTGGAATCCCATCCAGCCTCTGCAGCATGGGAGGGGGCAGACAATAGTGCAAAGAGCATTTCTTCATGGTTAAGATTTGCTTTTAATAAGTTACTTTGTCGAGTCAAAAAGAAAGTAAATGGCAAGCAATTTGCTCTAGGCTGGAGTTAAGAGAAAACTTTCACGTACCCAGATGGAGTTATATAAGGCTTCATGTTTTATCAGATCGCTTGTCAGCTCCAGACAACAAATATTCTTTAGAAAGGTTTTACTTGCTCTCACTATTAAGTTCAGGGCTTCAGATTCTGGAACCGCAGTGCCACATAGCCCATGCTTCTCCTTAGGGTGATGCCCAAGCACTCATCCCCCAAATTAGTGGCAGGTGGTGGGAATGGGTGACTGTTTTCTGTGCTTTGGGTGGCACATCCTTCAGCTGTACCACAGCCTCCATGCAGGTCCCCTGCCAGTTTCTCTGCTCTCACTTAGCAGGGGCTCTGATCTGCCTTGTGGCAAAGGCCCCCTCCTGTGCCTCACCTGCTGTTTGTGACCTCTGGCATGCACCAAGGAGTGCATGTTTGTGACTCCCTCATCCACCAGGGACGTTTGCAGCATCACATTTTCTGTGAGGAGGAAGGAGATATTCCTGCCCCAGCCCATGCTCAGGCCTACGTCCTTCCTCCATTTCCCCAGGCCAGCTGCACAGCTGTTCCAGGGAAAGGTTTCACTCAAAAGGGTGTGGTTATGATCGCATTGAAATATTTCTGAGCTGGCAGAGCAGCTGTGTGGTAGTCCTCACTTCCCACTTTCCAAAGCATTCTCTCTCACTTCTTTCTACCTTAGAGACAAAGTGTGGCTTGTTTCTCAATGAGTGAGGAGGGAAGCCACAGCCAAGGCAAGCGGGTCTGCTCCTATCCTGGCATGAGTTTTGGTGAGGTGGGGATGGTGCACAGCCCATGTGTTCATCCCAGTACCCCGTGCATGGAGATTCTCTCTTTCCATCATATTTCACAAGAGGAGGAGCCACTGCTTGGCTCCCTGCATGAAACCCACAAGGAGCTGCTTTCCAGTGGGGCTGGGAGACCAGCCAGCAGCACTGCAGAGAGCTGTGTGAACAAGGGACACTGAATCTGGAGATAAAGCTGACCTCTAAAGGCTTCTGTTGCTGTGTGTGGTGCATTCAGCAGGCTTCAAACCACCACAGGAACTTCTGTGGCTGCTTGTCGTGCCTGCTACTCATGATGGATTGTTGGAGGGCAGAAGACACAATAAACTTGAGGGAGGAAATTTGCATTTGTTAAAATGCTATGGCATAAAATGTAAATACTATTAACATTTCCCATATTAAACTATAGTTTTTGCATGATTATCTTAACATTTGGAGATCTGGGTCTGACCAATGTCATGAAGCTCCTACTGTGGAAATTGCTTGGCTGGGGAGTACCTGTCTGTGGTTTATATGGGATGTGTCTGCCAGGAACAACAGCAGGTCCTAGAGCTCAGCAGCTGTTTACTGAAGGTAGGACACCTCAGGAAAATCAATCTGGAAAAAGGAAAGGACAGAAGGAAAGCAGAAAAACTTCCAAGAACAAAGGAAGAGATTCAAGGGCAAGGTGAGAGTAGGAAGTAGGAAGACTGGGCAAGAGGCTGTTAGCACAGAAAAGAGAGAGCAGAGAAGGCAAATCACAGTCTGCTTGTGTACCTACCCAGAGACAGAGGGACTTCCAAGGGAAGGGCAAGCTCTACCTGCAGGACACTGCACTGGGGATGGTGTCTTCCCCTGGGTGCTCAACCTGCTCTGTCTCCCCAAGAAAGCAATCTCAGAGGTTCAGAAGTTCTGCACAAAGCTGCTTCATCTGCTCACAAATCACAGTCTGACTGCAAAATCTGTTTGAGTGGGGATTTGTCTTCCTTTGTTAATCTTTCATCTCCTTTAGGACTGAACTTCCGGAGGGAGAGGACACCAGGCTGACAATAAAGGGTTGTTAATTTTGATGATGACCTAATCAAGGGAAAGAGAGACTGTCACCATGGAGTGGTGGGGCTCTTCACAGGTAGAAATTAGTCAGTCAGAGCTGATGTATGTTCGTGGGTCTGAGGCTTGGAATTCTTTCCTCTGCTCATTGTTACAGTCTCAAAAAAAAAACAAACCCCAAACTAGTATTTATGATGTTTGATGTAAAAAACATCTTTCATCTGTAAAGGTGTAAAGCCAGAGTTCATGCATTGGTATGACTTTGTGGAAGAACTCATGCTTAGATCTGTTCCCTATGTGTTAATTATAACTGAAACCCATTTCACTGCTAAGCTTCAAGCTACACTTCAAGCAATAAAGGTTTGTGGGTAAGTAGACAAAACCATTAACAGAGGCAGGAGCTACATGCTTTTTTATATATAAGGAGTTATATGCAGGTTTTTTATATCTAAGGAGTGGCCCATGCACAGGCAAGTCAGCGAGTTGCAGCATTAGCACCCAAACTGCATAAAAAGGAAAAATTGCAAGTTCATTGAGAAAAGGAGGGAGAAAAAGAGACCTGTAGTTTTGGCATGGAGCTCTGTTTTGTTCCTGCTCCCCCTGTCCTGGGTGTCCTGTCCTGGGTGGAAGGATGGAGGAGTCAGTGGCACAGCACAACCTTCCCTGTCCCCACTGCACCCCTGTAAGTCCCTGAAAAAGTCATGGGAGGAGGAAGCAAAGAATGAGTCTGAGGACACAGAGGACTAATAGTACAGGAAATTTCCTGGAAAGCATGACCTAAACACTTGAGGAAAAGCAAAGAGTTGCCTCCCACTCTCAGCAACTGTATCTCACACTGCATTGTCTTTAATCATTACTCAGGAACAATGACATGCAGTAATCTACTTCCTCAGCTTCATTTAGCATTAGCATGACAGAGTCTTATCAAAATAGAACTACTGGGACTGCAAAACAAACACTTAATTAAAGCTGAATGTTTCTAATTAAATCCAGTAGGATGAACACATTACAATGAATGTCAGTTCCAATGGTGTCCCCAGAATGACAAAACAAAGTGGCTGTGAGTGGCACAGCCCACAGAGCAGCACCAGGCATGCTCATGTGGTGCTTTCCCTGAGACACCTCTCCAAAAGCTGCTGGCAAACCACGTGCAGCTTGGCCTCCCTCCTGGAGCCACCACCGCAGTGGCAATGGTCACAGATGGCCCTGTGCCATCCTTGTGAATTCAGCAAGGACACCTGCATGACAGGGGGAACCCAGCCTGACTCTTGCAATCAGGGTGTTTTGGTAAAAGTGGCAGGGCACAGCAGTTAAGGACACCTGAGTGTCCTTGTGCAAGGTGCAGAGAAAGGCCTTTGGGGAGTTTCCTTCAGAAATCCTTCCAGAAAAATACCTGAAATTATGTTTTTCAAAAAACCAGTCATGTTCTCTTTATGAGGTACCAAGGGCTTGAGTCAGCTTTAGGAGGAATGAGTTAGTGGTGAGCAACCAATAACAGGATGGTAATATCTGTCTGGAACAGCCTAAATGTCCTTGACCCCCAAGCAGGATCTCAACAGAGGGCACTTGAAGCTGACTCCTTTCCCCAGAAAATTACATATTTTCAAGCAAACCAGCACAAGGTGGCTCCCCTAGGACCAGTATTAGGCCACTTGTCATTATGGAGGAACTCATTCTGGGCAGTCTAAATTTGAGATGCTTTTTCTCCTCTGTCCCTGATGACTTTTTGTCTTTTCCATTTTTTTTGTGTGGAAAATTACCTTGCCCTTTCCTTCTGTACCAAGGCAGCTTCTGGTAATGGCCAACAGAAAATAGGTCCCAGCCACCATGGCCAGAGCACTGTCGGTGCTGGTGAGAGGAGCCAGATGTCTTGAGCAATGCCATCTGTGACATTTATCCCTAAGACTCGTGGTTTGTGATGTACCAAACACTGATAGGCATGGCCAGGGGACTAGGAAGGACTGCTGAGGCAGCTGGAACCTTCACCACAACCCATGGGGAAAGGCAAGAAAGACAAGGCTGGACAGCTTATTCAGAATGTTCTCAAACACAAAACACACAGTGCAATGAGTTAACTTCTTACATTTTTGGGGGTTTGTTTTGCGTTCCTGGTGAGGAGAAAGTAAAGGAATTTTAAAATGTTGTGAAGGATTGTTGCACAGCTGGCAACAGAAGAAACACGCAGGTTCCAGAGCAGTAGTTGAATCTCCAGGCAGGACCAACCAAAAGGGCCTGCCCTTCTTTATTCTCTTATTTATATATGTTTCTAAAGACAATCAGGGATTGGTGAGAGGGGTCAACACCTCTGTAAGTTTACAGGACAAAGACATGGGCAATCATCTTTCTCCCCCCCAGGGGAAAGGAATGAAAAACAATCTACAAGTGCAAAATAATCCCGGCCAGTTGGGAAAAACAAGGACCATGTTTACAGAAAATGTATGGGAAACTTGTACTACAGAGTTACTAATATGGAACCCTGCAAAGCAGGGTGACAAAGGATGGCTTGTGTGGGACTGGCTAAGGTGAGGCCCTGGATTTCACTGCCTGGGATGATGGTGGGATCCAGCACTGGAGCCTGGATTATCTTGCCAAGTACAGGCTTGGCTATCATGTAAGAATTGATGGAAGTGTGATTCGTGCTGCCTTAGCCAACAGGAATGCCTGGGGTGGTCTCTTGAGGTCCCTACCAGTCCTATTCTTCTATGCCTCATAATTTTTATTTCCTTTTAGTTTTTATTTCCTTTAGTTCCTTTTGACCAGTCACAATAATGACAATCCTACTCCTGCCTGGTGACCTTAAGCTGCCATATTTCTCTGTGCCATATCTGAACTGCATTAAAATCAAGCCTCTGCTGAACACAGACTGGTCAGCATACCAGTGGGACCCTGCTGTATTTGTTTTGCAGAAAAGACTTGCAGCAAGGTATTTATAGGAAGTCCATATGCAGAATATTGTTAAGCGCTGGAAACAGATTGCAGTCCAGAGCAAAAGAAAACATGGAGAAATAGTCATTATTCACACAATCATATATATATAGCATAATCACCCACAAGGCTGTCAAATGAGGCCAAACCCTGTTGCATTTTTGGCAATCAGTAGGCAGTGAAGCCATGTGTCCCTACCAGGAAGACAGGATTTGACCTGACACAGCACCTGGGGACAGCCTGATGGGAACTGGGCTACTTTCAACACTGTCCAAGATCCTCTCCCCAGGACATGTTGATCCATGACCTTAATCTGCCATGGCAAATCTGGGGAGCAGTAATGAAGTTTAACCCCCACACTCATGCCCTCACAGACTCACAGAATGGTGAAGGTGGGAAGGGACCTCTGGAAGTCACCTGGTCCGAGCCCCCTGCTTGGACCACCCAGAGCAGACTGCCCTGCACCATGTCCAGCTGGGCTATTCTTTCTCATATCTTTATTTTAAAAATTTTTTTTCTCAAGTTTAAGCAATGTGCTAAACCAATCAAAATGTCTGGGGAAGATATGCAGTGATGAAGACATAACAAGAGTAAAGACAAAATGCTGTAAATACATTTTTTTTTGTCCAGTCACATGGACAACATCAGAAGGCATCTGATAGGCAGCAAATCAAACAAAAGAGGCACAAACAGATTTGCAAATACACAAAGACATAAAACATAAGGGGTGGGAGGAATGCCTTAAATACTGTGCAACACTGACTTTCATTAAGCAGCAACTGAAAACATCATTGATGCAACACTGCAAGAATTGGGCCTCATTTCTCCTCAGATGGGTTTGACCATTCTTTGATCTTTACCTTGTTCCAGGTCACTCTCTTTCAGACTGACAGGCTGCTGCTTTATTTGGAAATAGAAAGAATGTCAAGACACTTCCTGAGGGATGCCTTGTGAACACTATATGGGATGTTCAATTATTTTAGGAGTCCCTGGCAGAGTCTTCACCCACACCATGGGATACTCTCCTGGACAAACCCCAAACGTGGGAGTTGGTGCTGTCTCAGCAGGTGCTGTGGATGCAGCCCCACTCCAAGGGTGAGATGATAACAGTCACTGCTGAAGGGGCTGTTACCCTACTCCATGTGGTTCCACTATACCTTGGCTCTCAGCTAATTCTCTCCACACCACCACAGTGACTGACCCATGCTGCATGTGCACAGGCTGGCTGGGTAGCCAAAGCTGAAATTTGACTCACTGTATAATTTGTTTTGGGAGGTACAAACCTGCTCATAATGAAAATTTAATGTTCTGTGATTCATGCTCCATTGAAGTTTATAGAAGTTTTCAAGGTCATGACATTTATTAGCAAAGTAACTGGTACACCCTTGGTTATTTAGAGCCAGCTAGAATTATCTTGATGAGTTTTCTTGGCTATTTAGAGCCAGCTAGAACTATCTTAATGAGTCTTCTTGTTGGGAGTTCTCACATAATCTTCTCTATACAACAAGAGCAGTTCACACTTACAGACCAAAATAGGTCTCAACCAACCCAAAAATTCCAATTACAGATTTTATGGGTTTGGACATTGCCTATGGACTAAGGTGTTGAATAATATATTAGCAAATTGCAGTGATAACCCTACAAATATGTTCAAAATCATTTTCTTTTATGTATTTCTTTCCCACCATATTATTTCCTTCAAAATAAAAGGTCTGATTTTGTCTCCTTTTACACAGTATTTTATTGTAGTCTGAGACTGTTTATCTTTCCTGTCATCTATTTGCACCTCAGAACATTGCTGAGAACAAAAAACTTTTTTTTAAGATAGCAATTGACAGATAAGAGTTTTAATTTAATACGACCACAGAATTATTAGTTTTGGGCATGACAGCATCAGCAATGGCACATTCTTATCCAGCAGACCCATTGGAAAGTTGACAGAGCCAGAGAAGCCTAGATTTAATCCTTTGAAATGGTATCTACAGCCTTCCTTACTGAACCTCTCAAAATTTCCTGATGGCAGCTAAAGCTCAGACCAACACTAAACTGTTAAACTGAGTTTCTGGAGAATTCCAATATTTTTGCCATGCTTTACTGATGAAGTTACATTTCAACTAACACAGTTTTACTTTAAAATGCCTTTTTTTAACCTGGTTGTAAGATATTTCAAAACAACTTAGGTAAAAGGGATAATATAAATAAACATTTTTGCTCAGGTTAACCAAAAGATTTTCCTTTAGGCATATGCTTGTTCACAAACAAGTCAAGATTCTATGGTTTTTAAAGAAAGATGCTAAAGAAAATGACTTCATACTTTGCTTGTCCCATGGTCTGTGCAATACATTTTTACACTAACATCAAAAAGATGGAACTGTTGGAAGATGAACCATAACAACTTTGAAATTTGCTTCACGTGAGCAGAAAATTCTTTTGAAGTCTGATGAGAAATTAAATTATGGATGTTAATGCAATTCCACCTTGTTATCCAGTACACACAGTTCTTCAAAACTTAATCAAGAACAGGCATTGAATTTTTAAAAATGGATGCTATTTATTCAAAATTAAATGGAGATTATGCTCTAAGTTACAGTGGTTTTGCTACCTTAAAACCCACCATGAAAAGAATTATATCTCTTTGATACATTTCATTTTACCTTATATATTTTTCACACAGCTTGTTCTACGTGAATGGTAACAAGGATGACCCTAAAAGCAAAACTAAACTGTCTTGTTGCAGCCTAAATCACTGAGGATACAACCAGCTGAGGCAGTCAATTCCTCTCTGTTAGAGACTTCCACTTACCTGAGACCCTTCTCAATTTACTAAAGTAAACTCACTCCTGAAAATATCCCAAAAACATCAGAGTATCTGTGCCTGCCCATGGTGTCTTCCTAGTGCTTACTATACCAGCCAGCAATAATAGGAGCAAGGAGTGGAGCTGGGAAGGGAAAGGGACATGCACAGATAGCAAAGACATTGTTTGCAAAAAGGATACTTTAGAGGAAAAGAAGGTACACTGAGACTGTAATAACAAATATCTGAAAATCCAAATAACATAGCTAAAGTTGCAGTTTCATAATATGACTGCAGTAATGTATGTGGTCTTTTTTAAAAGCTGGGATTGAATTTTTTTATGTGAATGGAAGTTCCACATGGAAGAAATCAATCCCTTCCAGTCACATCCCCAGCATCCATGACCTTCTCCCACAGCTTACACTGGTGTAAGAAGAGGTTGCCAGGTCCCAGCTGATGTCTCATACATGCATTTATTTTCTCCTGCTATACTATATAGAATACTGACATCTCCACCTTCCAAGGAGGGGGAGGACTTGGGAGTTTTTTCCTTAGATGGATGTGACAATATGAAATAGGGATAGCTGACTTACCACTTGCAGGGGATGTGCCAGTCCCCCTCCCAGCCCCAGAGGAGCAAACCAGAACACAGGAGCCACTGAAGACACTGTGCTAAAATGTAAGGAGAAATATCAAGATCAATAAGAGCTGTTCCTAACACCACAGTGTGAGACACATTTGGCACATGAAAACATCAGATACTTCCAGGCTTCTCAGCACTGAAGCCATGCAAGCTAAAAATAAATTCTCTGAGCACTTTCTACCAAGCAGAGGCAAATCTGTCATCCCAAGAGGTGGGTCTGACAGATCAGATAAGGCAGATATGACAGAGCTAATGAACCAAGATGTGAAGCTGGAGAGTGAGGCCTGGCCTTGAGTGGGCCCAGCTTAGAAAACCAAAAAGAGGTTTCATGCTGGTTTCATTTTTTTCTTCCTTGAAAAGCATCCTTTGCTTTGCAGGGCAGAGAGGACAAACCCATCTCCAGAACAATTGTCTACCTCCCAAGCAAAGCCATGAGATAGGTATGGTAGAAAGTGACTTTCTCCAGGTACCACTCCCTAAGAGACATGAGACTGCACTCAAGATCTGGTGCTCCTCAGAAGGGACCTTCAGCTGGGGATCTGCTGTGAGAAATACTCAGTGATAAAGCTGAAAAAAGACAAAGTCATCAAAGCAAGACTATTTATTAATGTAATGTAATGTAAGCTGAGTCAGGTGCATCTCACTGAGGAGGCACATCTCCCCTTAAAATGCACAAACTTTTATGCCCTTCCCTGGCCCGTGGGGGTCCCTGTCCCTTTTTCCCTTGGGCTGGATACTCAGGCATTCACATTCTTTCCAACAGCCTACTGTGCTCAAACCAGCACCTCCTTTCTCTTCTCCCCTCTCTCCCCAGCAATGAGCATCAGTTCACTCCCCTTTTTCTCCCCCTCACACTCACCAGGCCTGGCCTTGTGCTGTTCCACCTTTGCCTGGGTGACACGACCACGTTCTTATGGCTGGTTACAATGGCTGAAGCAAAACATTATTTTATCCCTCACATCTACCAAGTGTTTTCTCAGCTGTGACAACCTTGGAATCATCATGAACCATTTCTGTTTCTGGAGGTTCCTCATCGTGAACTGATAAATTTAATGCCAGACATTCATCATGTGCTCCAATTTCCAGTATGACAGGCCAAAATTGCTCCCAGGAGGTCTCAAAAAAGGTCCAGTATCTTGTGGTTTAACCCAAATTGCTCCTCAGAAAGCCACTTTCAAAGGCTGAAAGGCAAGATTTGGTGCTGAGCCAATGCCAGACATATGGGTCACATGTCCCTATGTGTACAGGGAATGGAACAACTGGAAGCACTACCTTGCATCCATGTGCAGAGTTTAACCATCCAGCATGGACACAGTTCCTGCCAGCCACACCAGCCCCTTCCTAGCTGCTCTGGGTAGAGACAGACAAACCAGTGTGGTTTGTGGGGGTGCAGGGGAGGACTGGAGCACATGAAAGCCAGGTTGTCTCGTGATCTCTGAAGAAGAGAAGGAGAATGCACATGCCAAACAAATGATGGCAATGCAGTGGCTGCAAAGCAGCCATGACTATAGTTACCTGTTGCACTTAATATCTGTAGCTCCTACTCGGCACTGTGCTTAGGAAACCTTTCATGGATCACCTCTGGAGCTTTCAACACAGAAAGTGTGACTGAACTGCTCCCTCGGGCCATGTTCAGGAATGGCCAAGTTTACCCAGGAGACCTCAAAGACTCTGAAAACTCTACAGCTTCTCCTTTCTTCTGACTTTAGTGTTGGACAACACAGGTGTTGCAGCAAAATCAGGAAATTTAGAGGGTCAGACTTGCTGTGCATCCACCAATGTCCTGGTCTCCAAGACATTTTTCTTAGCTTGGGGTTAGAGTCCTGTGCAATGAGCATCATCTGGAGCTGCAGTGTGGGTGTTACCAGAAGTCCAGAAGGATATTGTGTATCCCAAGGGAACACACTTAATTAAGTGCAATCTTCCTCTGATTTCTTCACATAAGAGATGCCATGAGTTTCCTTAATCAGCAGCCTAAACTTGTGTGGCTGACTCTCTGTGGGTTTGGAAGAGAGCTGCAAGGACGTGAGGAAGGTGTAAATTAAAGTAGGTCACATCAAGATAATTCTAATTTACTTCTTCCGCTGCTTGCAGAGTTGGCTTCCACTTCAGCTTCTGCTTCAAGCACCCCAGCTCAGAACTTACACTAATTAGACTCCTAAAGCAAAATTCAGGCTAATGTGTAGGCAGCAATACAAATACAATTTTAGTGCATTACAGTGTGATTGGCAGCAGAGATGCTCCATGCTACCTCGTAGCCCAGCACCCCTGCAAAACCAAAAGCAGTGCATAGAACATCCCAGCAGATGGGTGCTATGGCACCAGCATCCATCTGCTTCCTCAGGGAGCTTCTCTGGGCAAAAAGCAAGTGCTTCAGTGGCACAAAAGCAGGAAGGAATGGCCAGCACCCACCCCAGGGGCCATCAGGACGAGGGGTTGGTTTTCACCCAGGGCAGGAGCAGAAAGCCCTGCTCAAGGGGATGAGGGGAGGGAAGGAGATGCCAGGTTACTTGGTGGCATTTCCCTCCCATGGGCACAACTCATCACTAGCCATGCCAGCCCCTGAGCAGGAGGAGCCACTGGCACCCTGGAGCAGCTGGCATCCACTTCCCCGTGGGAGGATGCCACATCATGCAGGCCAGTGGCCCTGGGAAAAATAACTCATCAATCACTAATGGAGAGTCAGAGGAGATGCTCCTGCTATGTAGGAGTAGATGCCAAAGAACAGCTGAGCAGGGGGCTGTGGTTTATTTTTAATTTTGTAAAGTATATTTGCCTTCCACATGATCCTCTCATTCTTCCTCTCCCAGCACATGTACATAGAGAGACAGTAAATGGCACATGGGATCCCAGCAGGCTGAGGCACAGCACAGAGCTGCTGCAGATCACTGCAGAGCTTGCTGTGGCTGTCTCACAGACCCACCTGCATTTCACAGAGACATCTTCCTTTTGCTCACATCCCAGGGCAAGGTCAGGGAAGAGTCTGCAGGGCAGCCCCAAAGGCACTTTCCAGCCCATGCTGCTTGTCTTGGCTGTCGGATCCGTGCACGGCACACTCCCAGACCACCACACGTTTGGCCACTGAGGAAAACCTCTGGATGCAAAACCCCTTCCTGGATAGAATCATATTTCACTCCTGGAAAGTTTATTGGCTAATCTACAAGGGCTCTCAAATAAAGTTTATGAGCCTATAAACGCTCCCTGCCACAAAATGGCTCCAGGAGCCAAGGATAACCTGTGTGAGCCTTTTACCAGGAGCAGTGCTGGGATGTGGTGTAGGCTGCTCCAAAGGGCTGTGGGGAGGGTAGCTGTGAAGCAGGGAGCCTGAGCTTCTCTCTACAAACATCACCAGCTGCCTTCAGCCCTGACTGTCGTGGTGGCACTCAGGCCAGCTGGCAGCTGGGGTGTCCCACGGATGGACACCGCCCTGGAGGTATTTACTGCTCCTGAACCAAAATCTACCATCCTCTCACGACCTTATGTTCTTGCCTTTCATTGCAAAAGTCAGGCAGTTGTGGTAAAATTAGGACAGCTGCTGCTGACAATTAGCTTCAGAGAAGGTCTTCAGGGTGGCTACTGAGAAATAAATGAATGCTCCTTAAGTCAGCACTGTAAAGTCCCCCTGGCAAGAAGTGCTGGACCTCACCCTGCCCCAGGCAGCAAGCCCCAGGCAGCCAAGCAAGGGGCCCTGCCAGCCTCTGCTTGCAGGGCAGGGTCCCCACCAGCACGGCACAGCACTGCCCTGCCCTGCACAGCACAGCCCTGCACAGCACTGCCCTGCCCTACACAGCACTACACTGCAGGAAGACTGGCACACTCTGCCAATGGACTGCAGCTTCAGAGCTTTCTGGATTTATTTTAAATGGATGTTTGTTCTAGTGTAGTCTAAAACACTGTTGGCCCTCAGGGAAGGTGAATACCTGCCCAGCATGGCACAAACTCCACCTTCATTCTAACTTACCCTGCACCTCACTTGTGTGTAAATATTGCCTTATGCAGAAAGAGTAGAGAATGGGACTTTATAGGTGCTCAGCACACAAAAGTCACACTTCCAGTCTCACATCTATCAGGCACTGACTGGGTCCAATATTTGCAGTGGCTCCCCATGATACTGAAAGAAGGTAGTCTTGAACTGGATATTAGGAAGAAATTGTTTACTGTGAGGGTGGTGAGGCTCTGGAACAGGTTGCCAAGAGAAGCAACCTGGAAGTGTTCAAGGCCAGGCTGGATGAGGCTTTGAGCCATCTGGTTTAGTGGAAAATGTCCCAGCCCATAGCAGGGGAATTAGAACTAGATTATATTTAAGATTCCTTCCAAACCAAACTATCCTGTGATTCTGTGATTCTGTACTCACCAGCATCCCATGTACAGATCTGCCTTCCCATCTTTGAAGTCTGTGGAAAATGCTCCTTACTCCAGCCACAGCCATCCATCTGCACAAGCAGTATTGGTGTTGAACATCACTGATGCACGTGCAATTGTGGTAAACTTCCATTTGCACCGATGCACGTGCAAATGTGGTAAACTTTCCATGTTTGGAGGGAAAATTGCCTTTCTTACTTCTGACCAAAACATTGACTTCTTGTGTGGTTGATGTGAGACTAACCAGACCCTGTTAATTTGGACCTACACTCAGCAGTAACAGGGAAATGAATTAGCAGCCATGACACAAATGAAACAGATGTGGCATCAACGGGTCTCTGTTTTATGGGCTTTGGGTAACACCATTTGAGCTTAAAATACAGTCAGCAGGTGCCACTGCTGCTACTTCCATCCACGTGGATGTGGAAGAGAAAGATTTGCTTATGCAGGTATCATACCACAAAGTACAGCATCACCAAGAGTAAACGTAGGTTAATATTCTAAGTAACAGAAGAGCTTTAACACTTCTATCAAGAACCTCATGTTTTTAAAGTATGCAGATCTAATGGGCCTAAGGTGAATAAAATCAGTCAGTGGGGGAAAAAAAAGAAAAATAAAAAGTCAAGACAGCTAAAAATACAATTATTTTTTAATTATACAGAGGAATTTTTATCCAGTGACTTAGTGTTGCAAACAGGCACTGCAGTAGGCCATGTCCTACTGTGAGAATCCTTGCATTTATCTCAGTAGCACACAGTGTTTCCCCATCAATTTGTCTGGCCTCAGCAGCTTATTGAGAGCTATAAAACATCCTGCCTGCACCAGATGCAGGATGTGCATCCCATGGGTGTGGCCCCTATCTTACAGCCTTATAGCTCAAGAGGACTGGGGGTTACAAGGAGGAAGACTCATCACCTTGTCCCTCTGCCTGGGTGCAGGGCTGGTGGCACTGGCCAGCTGCTGTCCTTTCAAAGGTGCTCCAAAGGCAGGTGACATCCTCACTCTGCCCTCAAACCCTGCTCAGTGTGGGAGAAGCTGGGAAAACATTTTTTGGCTTTACACCCTGCTCTGCTAACGAGGCATTAAGCAAACTGGACCAGCTTCATGGAAGGGGCTTCTAACAACAGGAATCTTGGAGAAACGAACCATGCAATGCTTTTTTTCCATGATGATGTTAATCCAAAAACGAGGCACATTTGGTAGTGGCTGTAGCACTCCCCCAGACACCCATTAGCCCAGGGAGGGATGACTAAGCAGGAGACAGAGGGATGACTGAGCAAGGAGCAAGGCAGCTCTGTCAGGGCTTATCGTAACACCCATCTATGAAGCCAGCAATTTCACACGCTGTGAATGAAGCAATTTAATAAAAACTGTCAGTTCTCCAGTCAGTCTAATAAGCTGTAATCTCACTCTATTTCTCTTCAAATTGAAAGAAAAAAGAAATCAATAACTGATCGACAAGCCTCTTCTCACGGGGCAGAAATCCTTGCTGTAACAATTCTAAACTGGTACTCCTCTGCACCATGGGTTTTGTCACTGCCCTGGGACCCTGCAACCAAGATTGGAACTCACCTTTACTCACTAACCTGGCTTGAATTCATTAATGAAAACTCTTCTCCATAGTTAGCTAGCCAAGAGGAACTCAACAGCTGAGGTAAATTTTAAAGAAACTTCCCTGCTTTCCTGTAGCCTCCTATAGTGCCCATTCTCCTCTACAGTCCCAGCAACCCAGATTTCCTCCCACCTGCAGAGCTGAAATGTCTGAGAGAGAAGCAGGTATTGGGGGAGTTTCTGTGCATCAAAAGATGGTTTAGATGTCCCTGAATTCAGGTCTGGTCTGGAGGAGCTGCTCCACAGCTGCCACTTTCCCAAAGGACACCCCAAGTCCTGCACTATACTATGAGGATCAAAGTGGGCCTGAGCTCAGAAACCAGTAGCAAATAAACCAGTAAAGGCCCATAGAAATGTTTTCAATGAAACATTGAGTTTAGTAGAGAATCATACTTCTTCCAAAGCTGTAAATTACCTCTTCAAAGAGATCTAAAGCCTTCTGTGTCCTGTGTCTGCCAGAGCTTGCCCACATGCACAGGCCCTGCTTTGGGGGACAAGGATCTCTCCACTGAGGGGCTGTGGCTCAGAGCAGAGGGATTGCTGCTGCCAAGGTCAGAATGGCAACAGCCCTGGTGGGGCTGAAACTTCCAGGGCTCAGGCCTCCCCAGGTCTGCTCTGGGCTCCTTATGTTTAACACTGGCAGCAAATATTCCCAGTACTTGTGATTTTCCAGGCCCCCAAAGCTACTTCTGCCATGACTTCCAAGTGAGCAGATGGTAGCACCAGTGTTATTATTCAGTCCTATTATTAGATATTTGTTAGTCAGTATTTGTGCTGCTCACCATTGGGTTCAGTTCCCCCGAGCTGGGGTGATGAAGCCCTCAGGAAAGTTTTGCAGGTCATGGATGCCACAGGAGCCTGTGTGTGATGATCACTTTTGTGGCACAGCTGCTGGCATCTAAGCAATGAGGAGTGAATGGGCTGTCACTCCCACTGCCACCAGCACATTTTTTTCTTGTCATACTTTTCCTACCCAAGGTGTGTCACTGCCTTCAGGATTCCCCAGCCCTGCCCTGAGTGGTCTCAGTCTCTAAGGAGGGTGCTGATGTGCCACCTCAAGTCTGCCTTCAATTAATCTTTCAAAACTGCCTGTGAAGCACCAAACAGCCCATCCCACTCTGGAGACTCCCCATGGCAGAGGGAGCAGTGGTGACTGTCATCAGCCAATGGGCCCTGGACAGGCTGCTTGGTGACAGACCTGCAGAGCAGACACAGCACAGTGGAGAGCCTGGACAACCTCCTGCATGGTAAGGCCATCAGCTGTGGGAAGGATTCTTGCATTTCCTCATAAAATAACCCAAGTATAATCTCTTCAGAACCATGTCTGTGGGCTAAGGAATAGTGATGGGGAGGCAGACTTTCCCTGAAGCTCTCAAGTTGAGCTTAGGCTGCGGTGCCAGAGGCTTTTGACAGATCAGTAAAAAGTATTTGCATGTTGAGACTTGTTCTTAACACTTCTCTTGGATCTACCAATTGACAAGAAAAAAAATCCCATCAAATCGTCTGCTATCCACCCAGACCCTCCAGTGTGATTTTGGGAGCCTCATCACTAAAAGAAGTAACTTAAGGGTGACCTAAAAGGGGATCTGGTTTGAGGGGCTTTTAAAAACCACATCAGCCTCATGAGCATGCAGCCCTCTCTGAGCCAGGCCGGGGCAAGCAAACATGGCTCTGGCCAGCACCTGCTCCCTGTCTGACAGGCCAGTGCTTCCCTGCAGGCCTTTCCTCTGGCACTGGCACTGGCACTGCACACTGGGATCAGCAAGAGCCAAGTCCAAGCCAAGCAGGATTTCAGCCTTAGCCACAGCTGAAAGGGAACAGCAGCACCCTGCCAGCCATCACCCAGAGAGGGCAGAGCAGGGACCAGCAGAGCTGCTTACGGCATCCCAGCAGCCTAATTTTGTTAGGAGTAGGAGTAGGAGTTGGAGTGGGATATGACATTTAGGAGAGACTTTCAAGGATAGCCTTTGAGCAGATCACATCACAAGCCATCCAGCTGTCACTGTGGCAGCACAGATTTTTTTTCTGATATTCACTGGGCACCAGAGGGACAGAATCCAAAGTCAGTCCATGCTGCTGAAGTCATGGGAGCATGCAAAATAACTTTCCATCAATCTGTTGGTGTTTTTTCATTATCTGCTGGTGAGGACCTCCCCTTGCCTCAGCAACAAGAGGCATTTCCTAAAGGAACAGGCAAGGCCCTGGAATGAGCCTCAAAGATGGCCTGTCCTCATGGCAGGGGTCAACACCTCACCCTTGATGCCAGGCTGCTCCATGAAGTTCTCTGCGGCAGCTCTCCTACTTCTACAAGCTCACTGGAGATGCTGCAGCAGTTATGCGAGGCCATTCCCACAGTAACATTAACCAAACTGTTACAGCACAAAAAGGGATTGATGTTACAGATTTGTCCCTATGATCCCATCAGCAGCCACACTAGAGCCAATGCAGTGATGAATGGTGCTGGCCACAGCAATAGAAGGAGATTTCCAAGGTAAGTCCTTCAAGCATATTTGTAAAAAAGGATCTGCAGGGCAGGAGCCCCTGGTCAGCAGCACTCCACAACAAGCTGTGATATTGGCAGCACTGCCAAATGCCAAGGTTACTGTTCAAAGCAGAAACGTGTGCTCCACACTGGCCAACACCAGCCACTCCTGAGATTTTCCTGCATTTCAAGCTGAAAAAACTTTAGCTGAAGTTAGCAGAGCACAGTTCTATCCTCAGGGCAGCCCTGGTTCCTAGAGCCAGATGATGTGTGATGGGATGGGACTGCTGCCCATCTGTTCCCAGGCTGTGCTGCTGCTGTCATTTGTGCCCAGGCTGCAGGAAGCAGGGCAAGGCAGCAGCTGCTGGAAAATCAGGAACAGCATCTCTTAATAGCAATATTACAGTGCCCACCTTGCCCTTCTGCTCCAGTGAGAGGGTTTGCTAAAGCCTGACATTGAACAGCTTCTCCCCTCAGCTCTGCTGTTGTGTGTGTGTGTGGTGTGTGTGCACATCCCTGCGTGCCAGATGTGCACACCTGTACACACAAATACGGAGTCTGTACACACACAGGCATTCCTGCAACGTGCAGCACAGCCAGCCAGCCCCAGGCACACGAGCATCCCCTCCTGGCAAACACAAACTCGACTACATCAAATACTGACACCTCAGCATCGCCAGTGACTGCCTCCCAGCAGGAGCTCTAGATAATAGTGACAGAAACATTAATATTTGCTGACTCAAGGGCTCCACCAGGAGGAAAAACCAGCCCAGATCATCCCCTTAGGAAAGCTAGAAGGAAGATGCTCCTCTGGCAGGCTGGGTGACCAGCAGGGAGGCCACGCTTGCTCTTCCACAGCTTTCGTCATTCAAAGACAAGGACAAGAAATGTGGTGGAAGTGGTGGATCAGCACAGTGTCAGCCGGCCAAGTGCTGGCTGCAATTCTGAGGGTGCTGCCACACACACAGCATCCTCAGCTGCTGCAAACATCTCACCAGTCCAGAAACGCTCAGAGAGAGGTTGTTAATTGCCCTGCCTTCACCCACTTTATTTCCCAGCAAGGGCTGTGAATACTCACTGACCTACTGCACTCAGCAGTGGTGTCACAGCCATCTGCTTGTGGCTACTGACAATCAACTCATGGGTTTGCTGGGAGGCACATATCTGCCTGAATGGGAACAATGGGAACTGGAATTCTTCCCACGAGCCTCAGCTCCTATTGAAGCCCCCAGAGAGAGGTTTCTGCTCACCTGACCCTTGCAGACATGTTCTTCACCATGAGACAAACACCTCCAGGAAGCACCTTCTCTGCACTGGCTATAGTGAAGTCACACACCAGCCTTATTCCAGCTCACACCACATAAACTGAAGGGATGCTTCACATCTTCTCTCCCCCACACACACCCATCAGGCCACAGCATGAGACACACAGAGCCCTCAAAGGTCCACTGGGTTTCTGCCTAGAACTCAGCACTGGTGGGAGGAGAAGGCACCTTGTGCCCTTCATGCCTGTCTCAAGGAGGCACAGAAGGGCTGGAGGGACAAATAGCAGCCCTGCGAGTGCAGACCCAAGCAGGTGTGAAGCTGTGCCAGCTCAGACCCAGGTGATCAGTGCTTGGCTTCAGGCAGGTGCCTGGCTGGCCCCAACTCAGGGGCTGAACCCCATGATGCTGTGCCCAGGCAGTCAGGGTGCCTGCCCCAAGGGCATGATGCCCTTGATGTATCAGGTACCACCCACTGAAAATACATTTTTGGAGTATTTCTTCATTGAGTCTTACAGACTCCCAAAAGATTTCTCCTTGAGACAGAAAATCCCAATTAAAAACAAAACAAACAAACAAAAACCAAACCCACGTGTTTGTTCACTAGACTGCAAAACCTATTCCCAGGAACAAGAAAGAGCAAGTCAAGAGCTCCAAAAGGTGCAAGACAATATATGGAACACTCAACTTTCTCCCACAACCCAAAAGCTGTGAATACTGACTTACTCTGTCACATCCCAATTTTATCACTTTGGATTTCACAAGGAAGCATGTAACTTGTAAATGAAGGCATGGGCTTCCCCACACTCAAATTTTATTGAAACTACAGACATATTTTACACACAAATTGAGTGGGAGCTGTTGTACCAGACTTTGGTATCTCATATACATTTACAGAACCTGAGCACATTGCAGTTTCATATTACAATACTCTCATTGCTCTCATCATAATTCACACGACTCAAAAAAAATGTGTTTTAGTACTTTCATTCAGTGACATAACAGGTTCCATTACTCCAACAACAGACCCATTTACAGTATTTTCTCTTTCTCCCCATCAACCCAGTATTTCCAAAAGGTGCTGGGTTTTCCCCGGGTTCACAGTTCTCTTGCAGTTCCACGATGTCAGTGAGGGCCACCAGTTCCAGCTTTTCTTAGTATTCTCAATATTCCACTCTGCCCTCTTCCAAGTACCTTATGTAAAATGATGCAGGCTCTTCTCTAGGAAAAAAAAAACTGTTCCATTTCCTTGCTCAGTACATACTCCTGATCTTTTACAGAGACTAAAAAAACAAAGTCAATTTTGCTGCTTATTTTTACAGCAGGGACAGTTGTCCACTAGAACTGTGCTAAGGCAGTGGCCCTGTTTCATGGACCTATTTCTCAGGTACCCAGGACAATGGCTGATCTGGACTAGCAGGGAAATAACACTGACACCACTCCATCACTGATAACCCTGGGCTGTCAGTTCAGCTCATGCCAGGTGTATCAAAAGCAGCACAAGATGTTTGCATCAGTAAGACTTAAAAAAGCTCTTTCACAGAATGCTGAACATTATGAAAAATGCTTGGGTTTAATAAAGCAGAACCCTTTGTCTAGTTCTGGTACGCTCACTTCATCTTGGAAAAAAAAGTGCCTATCTATTTGCAGATAAACCAGGTACAGCTGAATAGCATCCCTTCCACCCCAAGTGCCCCTGCAGTACATTACTCACTCTTCAATCGCTCCATTCTCTGTGTGTGGTATCAAAAAATTACAGTTTTCAGGCACACGATCAAAACCCAAACAACAGTCCTTTTAAAGATGCTGCTACTCCATACTACTTCGGGGTTTGTTTTTCAAAGGCTTAATTCCTTCTTTCAGAAGCTCTTCTGTGGCAATGGTTCCAATGGCTCACATTGAACACATAACTTCACATACCTTCACACATTATTGGGTGCTTCCTTACAGCCCGAGCAGTGTGTTTGTAGCACCTGAAGGAATAATCCCTTGGAATGACAAGTCTTCTCACCCCTTCAATGCACAAGTGCAACCAAGAAGAGGAGAATATCAAATCACCCAGAATGACAGGGGAGATGGACAACACCCAGAGCTGGTTGTTTGTGTGTCAGATGATTACAAACACAACTACAGACTGCTCAATAAGGCACTTGATCAGTAAAGCAAGGAAAAACAGGCAGTACAAGCCAAAGAACTACAGGATGTGGTTTTTCTCCACTGTTAACAGGTGTGCCTTTTCAAGGACCATTCAAAGTCCAGTAACCTGTTCAGTAACCGCTGTAAGACAAGAATCACATGCTTTTGAATTAAATGCCTACCAAGACCCATCAGTTTTCCAACCAGAGCAAAACTTTTTCAGACAGAATTGAGGTTAATGGGGAGATTAAACTTAATTCCTGGGTTTAATAATATTCTATAGTTCAAACCTCATTAATGTCTTCCCATGTACAATTGTTACTGTATCTGCAGCAGGATGAAACAGAAGAGCTTTTACTCTAGATCAAATCTATAAACAGGAAAATAATTTATAACAACATTTTTACATGGAGTGATACCTCATCTAATTTTCAGATCAAAATACCATAACATGAGGTAAATATGCAGTTTGCTTTCTTAAACACTACCAAAGTCTTAAAAAAGCAGTAGTATCCATGTCATTTTTAAAGACAGCATTTAAAGACAGCAGATGAGTCAAGGGAATCTTAAAAAGGCCATCCTTTTACAAATACAAATTTTTTACAAATGATCCCCCTTTATTTTTCAAATGACACAGAGAGAAATATATTTCCTCCTCTGACAAACAACATGAAAACCCAGGAAAAATATCCCAGTAAACTCTGATTTCCATGAGAGGAAATTAAGTCAGCTTCATAGCATAAAGGGAGATGAGGAGAGGGAAACAATCACCATTCATTTGCCAGTTTGTCAAAAATCTGCATCCAGAGTGAAGACATTGTCCACTGTTTCTGCCATAACAGCAAAACGTTGATATTCCGCAACCCGTTTCTCAAAGAAATTTGTTTTTCCTTCCAGAGAAATATTCTCCATGAAATCAAAAGGATTTTCTGCATGAAAGACCTGTGGAAGGAAAACACACTGGTGTGTTTCTGACAGGAAAATAATGCTTTAAAAACCCACACAACAAACAAAACTGTCAAACTCTTTCAAACCAGACTACCTCTGGCTGCAATATCCTGTAGGATCTATGGACACCAATCTAAGCAAATTCAGTACTGCCACTCCCAGGAGTTTGGTCTGTGGTGAAGTTCACTTGTGCAAGGTGCTTGTTATTCTTCAAGCACTGCAGCATCTGAGCACAGCTTACGTTTCCCATTACAAACCTGCTGAGCAGCTGAAGGGAAACAATGGCCTAAACTGTTCTTGCTCTTTTACAGTGAAGCATAGGTATGAATGCTGTGGTTTCAGCTGTCACTCACAGGAAGTCCATCTGCTAAATATGACCTGCTCCCCAGCATGACAAGGGAGTGCTTTGTGCTGACAGTTTTCCTGGGCTGCACTGGCAGGCCAGCCTTTGGGGCAATTGCATCTCTTACCTTTGAGAACCCAAGCTCCATTAGTAACCGGTCTGCAACAAATTCAATGTATTGTTTCATCAAGGTGCAGTTCATTCCAATCAGACCCACAGGTAATGCCTCTGTTAGAAACTCCTAGAAGTTAAAATACAGATGACACTTAGAGAAATGAATTTCAGAAGAAAAAGGAGAGAACACACCTGTGTTTCACAGTCACATAATTTGTGATGTTCCAGGCTCCCCAGGAAGTTGTCTGAATAAATAACTTGCATCACTAAATTCAACAAATATCTTCTATTTTAAGTAACTGTTTGTATCTTCCTTTATTTTTAGCCTGTTACTCTGGAAAAGGCACAAGATTTTTATCACTGCCCCTCTAATCTGCCTTTCCCCACTCCCCCAGCGTAAGCTTCAGTGTAAGCTTAAGCTTCAACTTCAACAAACCTACAGACCACACTAGTGGGAACAGGGATAGATCCAGAAATTACCAGTTTTCCTGGCTTCCAGCCAGTACAGAATGACAGATCAGAGAGGGCAGTGATACATGAGTGCTGAGCCCAGTCATGTGTATGTTTAGGCATCAATGCATACCTGTCAGTGTTGTGAGACAAAGCAGGAGCATTTGTCATCATCACAGTAGTTAGATGACAACAGGAAACAAAACTAAACTAGAATCCTGCCAAACACTCAGCCATGCAGAAACTTGTGCCTGCAGAAGGGCAGCACTTCACATGAAAGAACCTGACATCAACCTCAGGAAAAGCTAGAAGACAGCATGATACACATGGCCAGAACAGACCCTGCCTTCTCCTGAGGACAAGCAGAGATGTGAATACAATAGGGAGAGACAAAGATCCTGAAAGCACTGATGTAAACAAACTCCTCTCTAAGAGACGGCTGCAGTTGGACTAGATGATTACTGTAGGTCCCTTCCAACTGGAACTATTCTATTCAATATTCAGTAAGACAGCTTTTCTTCCTTTCAGTCATTAAGGAGAAAATCAGCTGCCAACTTCAGCTTCCCCCAGTTGCCTGACAACTGAATCAGGAAGTCTCTGACTCTTAATGTCACCATTAAGAAAGAGGGAAAGAATGGTATAATGCATCAGGGATCAAGCCTGAGTCAAGTTTCAAACATGGAATCCTGAAAGTTAGAAGTTCATTTGTTTATTTTCACACTTCAGACTAGGCCTGTGCTGCCCACAGTGTTGTCACAGCCAGGATTACCTGTTCAATTTCTACAGCATTAATGATGATCTCACGGACTCGCTCTTCTGACGGTCTGTTCACTAAATAATGGAACATTAGACAAGCAAAATCACAGTGTAGACCCTGAAAAAATAGAACAACAAAAAAACCAGTCAGTTTTCCCTTTTTCCACATAGTTTGCTCTTATTTTCAGGCAGCCTCATTTGGTTTGAAGTTTCCCAGCCTCCTGCTTTTTTGAATGTCTTAATTTTATCATATGTAGTGTGGACTTGTAGTTTACAACCCAGTAATATCTCAAATCTAACACATGCCACCTCTGCCAAAATAAATGCTCAGCATACATGTTTCTCAGGTAAAATTTTTTTGAGGCCTGCTCTACTGTGAGGGATCCTACACAGAACCCTGCTGGTCTCTGCCTCCTGTCAGGGATGATTTTGCAGAAAGACTTCTACATTGAGACCTGCAAAACTACTTGTGAGTTAAAACATGCTGTTTATCTGCTCTTTGCTCTGAGATGCTTGATTTAAATTCTTTCAATAGCATTTCTTCCCCTGCTTCTCCCAACAGCATTTTTAGAAAGGCAGATTCAGATTAAAGTCACCAAACCCAAGATTAACAAATCATTTCTGCCCCAACTAAACTCCCCTTCTCATTTCACCCAGCTATCCTACACAAAGCCTAGTAAACTGTGCTCCTTTCCGGGATTTCCAGAAAACATCAGGAGACAAGCAATCCCAGACAGCTGCTCCAAGAGGTGCCTCAGCTTCTCTTTGACTTGCCTGGGTACAGCTTGCCGGTCTGGTTTCAGCCATACCCATCACTGCCAGACTGAAGGAGCACTGTGCTACTATCTCTCCTCTCAACTGCATGGTGGTGTCTCTTTTCCCCACCCCTGTCAATGACCCAAGATGGTACCCAATAACACTAAGGTCATGAAACAGCCCTGAAATAACATGATTTGGGCAATATCCCCTCCATCTAGTGACTGCATTAGATGCCTGCTGCAAGGCTTCCCATGGTCTTATCCAGGGCAACGTCACCAGCAGGATGCAGGACATGCCAGGCATCTCCCATGCACCAGTGTGCGATGCTGACTGGTGCTCCCACCAGCTTTGCACCTTTAAGTGCCTTTAAGTATCAGAGATGCACTAGCTCAAGAACAGCCTGAGAACAGAGCCTGTAGTTCAAAAACCACACTGAGCGTTAATCATTTATCTATCCAGGTGCATCAAAAAACAGTTCGTAGTTTTCCATTGTGGATTCTTTTTACTGCTACTGGGTTTCAATGCAGGTGCTCTGTGCAGCAAGCCCTAACCTTCATAACAGCACTGCAGCTGGAATTATGCCAGCAGAGCTCAAGGAAATTTTAGTCTTTTGTTTCTCGACTCTGTAGAGTGGTACAGTTACATTCACTCACCTGCAAGTGGTCCTTGTAACAAACAAACCCTGCCTTGCTGAAATGATCAGCTCATGACTCACAGAAGACACAAGGAAGGTGAAGGCTGAAGAACTATTTGTTTTTCCTTATTCATCATATCACTTTCTTCAAAAGTGTCTTTTAAAGACACATCATAAGATGTCTCATTGCAAAGCAATTTATCTAACCCATGAAAATTACTTCCATTATAAAAAAAGTTCTTTACTCATTAAACCAACTCTGCTAAGTTACAACCACTAACATGTTTATACTGCATACAAAACAGGTCTTTCTACTTTTTCAGTGCTGACAATGACACAAGTAGTGCAATGCACAGTCCCCAGCCATAAACAACAGCTGCCAACTTGCAGGGAGCAAGAAAACAAAAAGGAATGAAGCACTGAAAAGAAGGGGCCCTTGTAAGCACATGGTCTGTCATGTCTGGTGTGCTGACAGGCAGCCCCTCAGACACCTCACATCTGAAGTTAAAAAGCACTCTCCTCAAAGGTAGATCTGTAGTTGCCCCCTCTCAGGAGATTCTACTGCTATGCAGCAACACAAGACCATGGAGAGGAGTGGTATCTGCTGCTTCTGCAGCAACCTGCCACAGCTGCCTCAGTCATGGATGCAAGCAGCTGTCTGCAAGCTCTGGGTCCCACAACCAGGAGCAGGTGGGGAGTGGTACTTGGAGCCCACCTGAACCTGCCTGAAGCAGCTGAGGCACAGCAAGTCTGTCACACACTACCCAGATCCTTGCTCCAGCCAGCCCCCCATGCAGTTGGGGACCATGCAATTCCACCCCACTCCTTCAGGAGCTGGGCCTTTGCCTCCAATCACAGCACAGGGAAAAAACCATCCCCTTCAATCTAAAATAACCACCTTTTTGATAATACTATATACACTGGTATGCTGTTTGGGATAGGGTTGGTTTTCTTCAAGTGTGGTATGGGGCTGTGTTTTGGATTTGTGCTGAACACAGGATTGATAATATAGAGATGTTTTTGCTATTGCTGAGTAGGGCTTGCACAGAGCCAAGGCCTTTTCTGCTTCTCGTACTGCCACACTGGTGAGGAAGCTGGGAGTGCATGGGAGGTTGGGAGGAGACACAACACCTGTCCTGAGCTGGAACAGGTGACCCAAACTGACTAAAGGGATATTCCAGACCATGTGACATTCAGTATATAAAGTGGGGGGAAGAGGGAGAAAAGGAGGGACATTTAGAGTAATGCCATTTGTCTTCCCAAGTCACTGTTGCACCTGATGGGGCCCTACTCTCCTGAAGATGGCTAAACACCTGTCTGCCCATGGAAAATAGTGAATTAATTCCTTGTTTTGATTTGCTCGTGTGTGTGACTTTTGGTTTCCCTATTAAACTGTCTTCACATCAACCCATGAATTTTCCAGCTTTTACCCTTCCAATTCTCTCCCTGATCCTACTGGTGGGGGAGTGAGAGAGTGGTTGTATAGGGTTTGATTGCTGGCTGGGGTTAAATCACAATTGGGACACCAGTATTTATGTTTACTCCCTTTAAAAACAAGTATTTCTGCTGAGGGATCCAGCAGCACCCAGGCTTTAAGTTCATTAGTGCTGTTTGCTGGGTAGAAAACTGGCTGGATGGCCAGGCAACAAAAAGTGGTGAGAATTAAATCCAGTTGGTGGCCAGCCACAGGTGGTGTTCACAAGGGCTTGGTTATGTTATGTTACATGTACTATATATATTTATATATATGTTACTGGTCCCAGTGGCCAGTCCTGTTTAATATCTTTATTAATGACCTGGTAAAGTGGATTGAGAGCACCCTCAGTCAGTTTGCAGAAGACACTAAGTTAGGTAGGAATGTGCTTTTCCAAAAGAAAGGTCTTTTCCAAACTAAATTATTCCATGATTCTATAATTATTGGTAAAAGTCTGCTTCCTTCCCCTTCCTCTGTCAAGACTATGGGTTCTTCATGAATATAATTCTACCCTTCCCCTAGAAACTCAACTCTTCTTCCCAAACAGTGTGTAGGACATGCCACGTTACCTCATCTCTGCTAATAAGTTCATTGGAGAAAGTCAATCCAGGCATCAGGCCCCTCTTCTTCAGCCAAAATATAGCAGCAAAGGAACCTGAAAAGAAGATGCCTTCCACTGCAGCAAAGGCAACCACTCTCTCACCTGTTTAACACAACACATTTTTCGTTAGACACAAATTGCTATATTGCTCATCAGCAAGATGCACCATTTGCATCAGGCAGAATGATGCTGGACAGGAGCAATGCCCTTTGCAGCACCAGATGCTGTTTTTGACCATATCTGTCAGCATATCCCAAGGCACAGAGGGTCTACACACCCCACAGCACTCAGCCATAGGCAACCCCAGCAGAACTGAAGAGCCAGGGCATCTGCTGAAGCTGCCACAGGTCAGAAGCAAAAGAATGTAATTGTCTGAAGTGGCCAAGACATTAGTATTTCATTATCTCTTTCTCCTGAAAAGCAGGAAAGCAGCTGTGTAACTGACACACAAAACTGAGAAAAGGGCCAATCTCTTACAAATTAAACAAAAACCCACAATTTCTTCTTGTTGGGAGTCTATATAAAACTGTATTCTTACAACAGTGAAAGACTACAGAACATTAAATCAAGACACAAATAACTATTTGTGTTATCCCACCTTTAATCCAAGGAAAGCAAGGCATTCTTGGTCCCAGTTCTCCCTGTTCTCTATATGAATGTATTTCTTCAGACTACAAGACCACCCCAATGTTTAGTGAAGCCACATGTACACTACTTCAAATAACTTCACAGGTTGATTGTGTATGCTCTAACATGAAGAGCTTTGGCACTAAGTTCTGGTGCCTTTTCCTAATAATAACTGCACAGAATCTTGTTTAAAAAATAAAATAACCCAAAGTAGCCAGATGTCCCACTCGCTCTATGAGATACAAATGCCAACCACTGGCTCATCTGAAGAAATTCAAATTAGGAAAATAGCACAGAGAGCAATACCAATTTACAAGTATCACAGAAGTTATTAAGGAAAGAATTTTTCTGGCAACACTAAAACCCTCGTAGGTTACTTCTATAGAGGAATGGAGAAAGGCTGCTTATAAAATATAGGTTTAATGAAGCAGAAGACTGATTATGTATTTGGATAAGACACATGAAGTTTGGGTGTGGGGAGCAGGGGGGTACATTGCTTTCTGAGTTAGGGAACCTTCTGATTCCTGGCACACCCCACACTGCTGGGAATCGAACAAAGGTGTGATGAAGGGGCTCCACACACAGCGAGCAAAGCCAGCCTGGGGAGGCAGTGGGAGCTCCAGGACAGAACAATGCACAGCTACAAAAAAGAACCTCCCTCAAACAAGAGCTGTGAACAGACGCTGCAAAAGAATGATGTTCAGATTAGTTTTGTGCACTAGGCTGAATCTCTGTCTCCTACATTTTCTCAAAATATAGAGGATGTTTGCTTTAAAAAATTCACCAGAGTGCACCAATTATGCATTTCAGCTACAGCAAACCCTTCAAAGTCAACACTGTAAGAAAGCAGAATCCTGGAAAGGATGCCCTGCACCATGGTGTTGAAGATGAGCCACTACCCCAGATCCGAAATGAGATACAAAAACTAGAAACCTGCTCCCAACAGCAAACCAGAAACACCACAAATAGATGGTTCTTGAATTTTGTCCAGGCTCAGTCATGCCTGGTTACAAAAAATCCCCATGGATTTCTCTAGAGAACTTGAACACAGAAAATGCCTGGCCTTGCAAGACTTCAGCTGCCCAGCTCTGAACACTGAGTACAAAATAAGAACCAACTAGAAAAAATAATCAAAACTAGAAAATAAGGTCTACAAGCAAAACCTGAGGAAACCAGGGTTGTTCAATATAAAGACAAAACAAAACCTGAGAAATCTACAATCATTTTTCATAACATGATTACAGGGGGCACTGCCATTACTTTATTTATCTAGCTGAAGATAAAAACATACAAGCTCACCAGAAGTGAATTCTAATTCTTTAGTTAAACCAGAGACAGAGAAGCCATTACATCTGTGGAGAATTTAATTTCATGTTCCAGGGATGCAGCTTACTCACAGAAGATCTGTTTGTGATATGCAACAGAAACAAGTTTTTAGAAAGCTACACACCGAAAGTGGATTCTCGGTCTTCAATCCACTTCAGAGCCCAGTCTGCTTTCTTCTTAACACAAGGCATTGTTTCAATGGCATTAAATAAGAAATCCCTACAGAAGAAAATACAGACAAAACATCAAAACAGTGATTTATGTTAATCTGCCCTGAGTGACCCTTTCTGCTCCACTAGACATAGGATCCCACTATACAAGGCTCTGAACTAACCCAAGTAAGAGACCATTCCCACCCCGAAGAGGTGATGATCTGTCCTCCTTTTGTCTGGGATAGAGTTCATTTTCTTCCTAGTTGTTTGTACAGTGCTGTGTTCTATATTTAGAATGAGAATTGTTGATAGCATACTGATGTTTTAGTTGTTGCTAAGCAGTGTTTACACGAAGTCCAGGACTCTTCAGCTTCTAACCCCACCCCACCAGCGAGCAGTCTGGGGGGCACAGGAAGCTGGGAGGGGACACAGCCAGGACAGCAGACCCCAGGTGGCCAGAGGGATATTCCATATGATGTCATGCTCAGAATATAAACTAAGGGGAAAGCTGGCCAGGGACCACTTCTTGGAAACTGGCTGGGTATCAGTCAGCAGGCAGTGAGCAACTGCATTGTGCATCACTTGTTTTGTATTTCATTATTATGTTTATTGTTTTCCTTTTGTTTCCTATCCAACTGCCTTTACCTCAAACCACCAGTTTAACTTTTTTCCCCCAATTCTCTCCCACCACACTGGGCAGGGGCAGGCAGTGAGTGAGCTGCTGTGCAGTGTTTGCTGCCTGCCAGGTTAGACCACAACGTGATCTCTGATAAAAAAGGCAGAGGGAGGCAAATGTGCAGAAAGCAACATTCCCAAGGGCTCAGGGAAGGCAAGCTGTGAACTCAAACATCCCATCCCAGGAGTGCTCACCCACCAGACCACAGAGTCTCTCAGACCTGAAGCCAGCTACTTCAGTCTATCTACAGAGCAAAACCTCATCTTGCCCAACTCCACAAAACGAACTACACAAGTCCCATGTACACAGACTCTATTCCCATGCTGAACACCTGAAAGGAAACCTTGCAGTCCTCCCACTGTCACCAACACAGAATGCCACAGTGGGAATGCAAGCTCTGCCTGACCATCCCCATAGCAGAGTAACTCTAAAAAAGAGTAAAGCTGCTTTTCAAATGTATTACCATTTGGACTAGAAGTTCTTCAGACAACAAAGGTGATGGGTCTCTCCAAAGAACTCAATCATTCAAAAATAAGCAGTTCAAGTTGTATTAAAAAGCACTGACAACAAAAAGGCTGAAAGGATGCAATACATTGATTGCTGTATATTAGAAACACCACTTTGATCATGAGCACTCAATTTCCTCAGGCTGATCCTTTGCTGATGTAAGAGCAAGCACCGCAGGAGCACAACAACCTCAAGGAGCTCATCTAATCTTTAACATTTCACATACTCCACACTTGCAGCAATAAAAGATTTATACAAATATTAACTAACCTTCTGATACTCCCACAACAAGCCTTGGGCAGTAATATTCCTCTCTGTTTTGGGGGTCAGACATGCAGGCCTTGAAAGCTTTAAGGAACCTTACCCAACTCTCCCAGAAAGTCAGTATGAAACAGGAGAGAGCTACCACACAGCCCAACAACAGTGCCACTGGCCTCAGTGACAGATTTCCCACAGGTCTGTAACACATCCAGAGGTTTACCTTTTCTTGGGATCTTTGATGTAGGTGTCTATGAGCAAGCTGTACATCTCTGAGTGAACATTCTCAATGAGAATCTGAAAGCCATAGAAACAACGAGCTTCTGGGATCTGCACCTCCTGACTAAAACGTGCCACCTACCAAAACCAGAATGCATGGCAATGAGTACAATAAAACAGTCCTGCATGACACTGCTCTGAGCTCAACAGGAGAGACAATAGATCTCTGCTGCAGAGACAGGATGGGAGCAGTTCAGTCCTGTTTGTTCACAGACATGTCAACAGGACGGCTGTGGTGCAGAAGAAAATAAAGCAAGCTAGCTAGAAGTAAATACATCTAAGAGCTGAAGCATGAGGGCACATGTACACAGGAGAAGAACAGCAAAATAAAGCAATACTAAACATTTCATAGTGAAAAAAGCTTTGGACTTTTTGTTCATCATTAAAAATATAAACAGCATGACATAAGGCATGTTCGTGCAATACATGCACATACATTCTACATGTTATAAACATTCAAACATTTGAGATTTAAACTGGGCATTTGCAGACAGATACAACTGCTAACCTGTGATGACATTCTCCAGACCAGAATCTATCTCAACAGGAAGAATTCCCCACCTTTTTAGTAGCACCCACCTGCAGCCCTAAGACATTCTACGATGCCACTTAGTGAGAACAAAATAGATTTTACCAAAATGAGGAATACAGCCATGGTCTGTATTCCCTACTTTTCAATTAACATGAGTGCAGGAAAAATATGGAGTTCTATTAATTCATTCAAAAGTGCACATCCCACAGCCAAGCAGGGGCTGAACTTAAATACGGTGTGATGTGCAGTCCTGATGGCCACAGCTGACCCAATTTAACTCAAACACTGCTCCCAAAAGAATAAGCTGCTTGTTCCACTTGACAAAGGTGAGATGAAAGGAAAAAAAGTACACATTTAATAAACCTATGCATTAATGTGAAAAAGCCAAAATGGAAAGTTAATAAGACAATAACATGACTAAGTTTCAAGCCCTCTGTAAGTCTTTCTCACCAGGTTTTCATTTACTATTCCATCACTGGCTGCAAAAAATGCCAGAACGTGAGAGATAAAGTATTTTTCATCTGCTTTCAGCTTGTTCCAGTGAGGAAGGTCCTTTGACAAATCAACCTAATGAAAAGAAAAAAGGAAAACGTTATTGTGCTTCTGCGCTTGTCATTCTGTGAAAATAGAAGCAGCCCAGTCAAGTGACTGAGGCAGAGTTTTGGCATTTGCTTTCAAATCTTACATGTAGAGAACTTAGATACTTGTGACTGTTAAAGACAACAGATACACTGCAGCACTGTTGTCTCTCTCTGCAACAGGAAAATCATGCACTTGTTTCACAGTTTACACTTTAGTGATTTGGAATAAAAACTGGTGTTTATTGAATAAATAAATGAGACTTTGAAAAGCATTAGTATCTTTTTGTGACAAGTATGAATATGCACCAGTAACCACAGCTCGCTCTGAGACACTTAAACTTTACTTGAAATAAATGCTGATACTCCAAGCAAACTATACCCAAGCGTGTCAAAGATGGACTGAGGGGACTTCTGCCTTTGGCAGGTGTTCAGCCTCCATCTTGTCAAAGAACAGCATGGAGCAAAAGCTGTGCAACTGCTCTTGTCTATCAGACCAAACCCTAACCATGAGAGAAAACCACAGCTTCCTTCACATGGGCCTTGTTTGTTCGTTTGTTTGTAGGATTTCTGAACCAAAGCAGCACTCAAGTAGAGTCAGATGTGAAAAATGCAGAGGACCCACAGATGGTAGGACAGTGTAAGAAGGAACCAGTAACACAGTAAAAGGGAAATGCTGATAAGGCAGGAGTTCAAATGCTTTTTCTCTGTTTAAATGAAGCTAACAAGCCTCCCAGGCAGGCTATGAAATACCACAAACAGCTGCCCCTTATCATCCCATGATGCTTTCTGGCCTATTCAGAGCCTGCCAGTGCTTTCACCTCACTCCTCTGCAGTTGCAGACCATTGCCCACAAACAAACAAAGGGTGCATAAGCTTTGAGTTGGAACAACCAGCTCCTCTGGAAGGTGATCTCTCCAAAGCAGTGCAGTGTTCAGAGGCTGGCACTGCTGCAAGCACAGCAAGCACTGCTCAGGTCTAGCTACCCAGCAACCTCAGGGAAGAGCTTAGAGCTTGCACTGTAACATGGGTCAAGCAACTCACCAGGGCAATCAGGAGTCAGCTATATTAATTTTTAGCAAATGTCCCTGATTAACACCATCTCTCCAGAAATTCAGGTACCTAATATTAAGGAACAGCATGAAATTTCCCAGAGCATCTTACATGGGCAAGGAATTAGTTGCAGGTTCAGAGACCACAGGAGGTTAGGAGCTATTTGACCACAAATCAGAGCAATCTGATTTAGGATTTCTCTACAGCCAGGGAAGCACCACAGGACACAAATCCACCTCATCCTAAACTAAAAACCAAAAACAGCTCTGCTGAATCACCCTGTGGAAGCAGCTTGATTTCCACTGTCGATGAAGGGAGTTTTGCTTTGGTGCTGGCACCTCATGTTTGATGCAATTAACTCCAACCTCTGCAGCACAGAAGCCAGCAGCAGAACCAGGAAAGATGTGCCAGGACCCCTGTGGTCTGACTGCCTTTTGCCAACCCACTGGCCCAGGGCTCACCTCTTCTGCTGTCCAAAAGGAGGCCTGAGCCTGCTTATACATCTTCCATATGTCGGGGTACTGGATGGGGAAGATGACAAATCGGCGGGGATTTTTTCTGAGTAGAGGCTCTTCATCAAGGTCCGAGCCATTTTCATCAGCACTGGATGAGCTCTGAAAATAAAGCACAGTTCTGGTTAAAGTTACTGTTATTTATTCCTCCTCCTTGCACTATCCCCAAGGTGTGGTTTAAAGTTCACCCATGTCACAAAGACACTCACCTGGCCCCCTGGGGGGGACACACCACCTGTCCCTGGGGTACGAGTCCCCTGGTCCTCCATCCGTGCTCCTGGCAGCACTGCCTGTCTGCCCGGCTCTACCCAGCACAGCTCTCACCAACCCCCCCTCCCAGCTGTACTGTGCCAGGAAGTGCCTGACACCTGTGTGCCAAAGACAAAGCCTTTTGCAGCACAGGGGGGAAATCTGCCCTGGAGACACCAGCCACTGTGGTACCACACACTGGGAGATATGTGTGAGGTCATGGCACAGTGCCGCAGCCTGCAACCAGCACTGCTCCACCAGGCTCGCTGCCCTGCTACCTCCCAGCCATTTGCTTTCCATGCAGCCATCAGGACCTGGATGGACTTCCTTAAGAAAGCCATGAGATCACTAATCCCAATTGACAGAGGACAGCCCTGTGCCATACTGAGTGTCAGCATGGAGGTTTGTGTACGCAATCTGTGAGGGCAGCCCCCACAACAGCACAGGTCTGGAGGCTGCTCTGGAGGCTCTCCCTCGAGTGCCGATATGAAGCTAAGGTGCCTCTCCCCAGCAGCTGGCAGCACAAAAACCCCTGCCTGGAGTCACCCATCTCCACACTGATCCTTCTGTGTGGGCTCTCAGAGGACATCTGTGCACAGCTCTTCCTCAGCCGAGCTGGGGAGGTCGGGACAGCTGATATTTAGGAAACAGGCCAGTGAAAAGTAGCAGAGAGGGCACTCTGAGCAGGGCCTTCATCTCACCTCTGGCTGGGGACATCTGCTCCCAGGATGAATTCCTGCATCCATGCAGATATGTCACCAAGCACCTACTAGAAACAACTGCTGTGGAGAGCTGTCAGGACAGCACACTGCAACCTCTGCAGAAGGGCTGGTGACACAGTGATCAGAAGTTCAGCCAGCAGGATGCTTTTCAGGGTTGGTTCCAAGATCCCACTGACACTGCCATAGAGGATAACTAACCACAAGGTGTTATAATACAGCAGAGAAGGGGAGCTGAAGGGTTTGAACACCATTATTTCTACCTTCCTGGAGGTGCCAAAGTCCTCTCCCTACTGAGTTTGCCTACTGAGTTGCTCACATAATAAAAAACATTACTTCAATTTGGAAAATAATCTCAAACAAAAAACGCCATTCACATTTTAAAAAACAAACAAAACCTAAACACACATGCACACTGCATAGCTGGCATAGATACTGCAGATGCCCAGTGAATACATCAGGGAAGCACATTCTGGGTTACAATTCTACCACTTTATTCTATTTTTAAATATTGTTCAATTACATGAGACAGATTTCCCAGCATCATCTTGCAGAGTCTGTGCTGAAGGCCATGAGAGTGGAAGACCTTTTTTACCTGCCAGGACATATAGATGGTTACAATAACTCACTAGAATTGAGACAATTTGGGGTTGGCAGGTTCAGCACCTTGTCTTAGCACACACCTTCTCAGGGCCTGGCATCCAGCCAGTAAGTGCTTCTGCACCAGCTGACATCCTTTAAAATGGTAACACTGCAGAAGTCTTCTCTGTCAGTCCAGCCACTGCTGGCTCATGGACAGCTTGTCCTCCAAGACCCCCAGGTCCTTCTCTGCAGAGTTGCTTCCCAGCAGGCCAGCCCCAGGCTGTACTGGCACCTGGGGTTATTCCTCCCCAGGTGCAGGAGCTGCATTCGCCTTTGCTGCATTTCAGGTGGCTCTTCTCTGATCCTCTCTCCAGCCTGCCGAGGTCCTTCTGAAGGGCTGCAAAGCCCTCTGCGGTATTAGCTGCTCCTCCCAGCTTTGTACCATCAGTGAATGTGCTGAGGAGGCATCTGCCCCTTCATCCAAGTCACGCGTGGATAAGTTGAACAATGCTGGGCCCAGCACTGAACCCTGGGGGACACAACCAGTGACAGGCCTGAAACCAAACCCTGTGATGCTGACTACAACCCTTAAAGCTCTGCCATTTAGCCAGTGCTCAATCCACCTCACCATCCACTCATCCAGTTCACACTTTCTGAGCTTGCTTATCAGGGTATCACGGGAGACAATGGCAAAAGCCTGGCTAAAGCCCACGTAGACAAAATCCACTGCTCTCCCTCGTCTATTCAGCCAATTGTCCCATCACAGAAGGTAATCAGATTGGTTAAGCATGAGTTCTCTGTGGTGAATCCATGGTGACTACTCCTGATGACTGTCTTGTCTTCCATGTGCTTAGAGAGGGACTGCAGGATGAGCCATCCCATCTTCTTTCCAGGGATTCAGGTGAGGCTGACTGGCCTGTGGTTGTAACAACTGTACAAGTATGTTTTTTTAAATAGATGGTTTTGATTGTTGGATTTTTTTTTAATCTTAAAACAATGCCCTATATCAGCTGTAGCCAGGGAAAAAGCTAAAGGTGCTGCAGAGCCAGCAGAGTGATGTGGAACATAGACTCCGTGGTATGTGACCATGAACCCTCATGCACCCCAGTAAGAGGCTGCACGTGCATCCCTTGAGCTCCCAATGCATTCAGGCCAGGCCTGGGCAGCACAGGCCATGCCACCAGTGAGACTGGGAACCATCACCATTCCTGGGAAAGATGACTTGCATTGCACAGCATCTGAGAAGCACAACACCTGCTGGGTCCACATGCTTGAGGGGACTGACTACCATGCACTTCACTGTGGGTACAGCACATCACTGTTCAGGGGGAAATACTAAGGGGTTTCTTACACTTGTA
>VZTZ01021765.1:0-90190 GCA_013400955.1 Drymodes brunneopygia | reverse complement strand
CTGCAACCTCTGCAGAAGGGCTGGTGACACAGTGATCAGAAGTTCAGCCAGCAGGATGCTTTTCAGGGTTGGTTCCAAGATCCCACTGACACTGCCATAGAGGATAACTAACCACAAGGTGTTATAATACAGCAGAGAAGGGGAGCTGAAGGGTTTGAACACCATTATTTCTACCTTCCTGGAGGTGCCAAAGTCCTCTCCCTACTGAGTTTGCCTACTGAGTTGCTCACATAATAAAAAACATTACTTCAATTTGGAAAATAATCTCAAACAAAAAACGCCATTCACATTTTAAAAAACAAACAAAACCTAAACACACATGCACACTGCATAGCTGGCATAGATACTGCAGATGCCCAGTGAATACATCAGGGAAGCACATTCTGGGTTACAATTCTACCACTTTATTCTATTTTTAAATATTGTTCAATTACATGAGACAGATTTCCCAGCATCATCTTGCAGAGTCTGTGCTGAAGGCCATGAGAGTGGAAGACCTTTTTTACCTGCCAGGACATATAGATGGTTACAATAACTCACTAGAATTGAGACAATTTGGGGTTGGCAGGTTCAGCACCTTGTCTTAGCACACACCTTCTCAGGGCCTGGCATCCAGCCAGTAAGTGCTTCTGCACCAGCTGACATCCTTTAAAATGGTAACACTGCAGAAGTCTTCTCTGTCAGTCCAGCCACTGCTGGCTCATGGACAGCTTGTCCTCCAAGACCCCCAGGTCCTTCTCTGCAGAGTTGCTTCCCAGCAGGCCAGCCCCAGGCTGTACTGGCACCTGGGGTTATTCCTCCCCAGGTGCAGGAGCTGCATTCGCCTTTGCTGCATTTCAGGTGGCTCTTCTCTGATCCTCTCTCCAGCCTGCCGAGGTCCTTCTGAAGGGCTGCAAAGCCCTCTGCGGTATTAGCTGCTCCTCCCAGCTTTGTACCATCAGTGAATGTGCTGAGGAGGCATCTGCCCCTTCATCCAAGTCACGCGTGGATAAGTTGAACAATGCTGGGCCCAGCACTGAACCCTGGGGGACACAACCAGTGACAGGCCTGAAACCAAACCCTGTGATGCTGACTACAACCCTTAAAGCTCTGCCATTTAGCCAGTGCTCAATCCACCTCACCATCCACTCATCCAGTTCACACTTTCTGAGCTTGCTTATCAGGGTATCACGGGAGACAATGGCAAAAGCCTGGCTAAAGCCCACGTAGACAAAATCCACTGCTCTCCCTCGTCTATTCAGCCAATTGTCCCATCACAGAAGGTAATCAGATTGGTTAAGCATGAGTTCTCTGTGGTGAATCCATGGTGACTACTCCTGATGACTGTCTTGTCTTCCATGTGCTTAGAGAGGGACTGCAGGATGAGCCATCCCATCTTCTTTCCAGGGATTCAGGTGAGGCTGACTGGCCTGTGGTTGTAAAAACTGTACAAGTATGTTTTTTTAAATAGATGGTTTTGATTGTTGGATTTTTTTTTAATCTTAAAACAATGCCCTATATCAGCTGTAGCCAGGGAAAAAGCTAAAGGTGCTGCAGAGCCAGCAGAGTGATGTGGAACATAGACTCCGTGGTATGTGACCATGAACCCTCATGCACCCCAGTAAGAGGCTGCACGTGCATCCCTTGAGCTCCCAATGCATTCAGGCCAGGCCTGGGCAGCACAGGCCATGCCACCAGTGAGACTGGGAACCATCACCATTCCTGGGAAAGATGACTTGCATTGCACAGCGTCTGAGAAGCACAACACCTGCTGGGTCCACATGCTTGAGGGGACTGACTACCATGCACTTCACTGTGGGTACAGCACATCACTGTTCAGGGGGAAATACTAAGGGGTTTCTTACACTTGTACTTAACACAGTACGCCTGTTTATGGATACTTGAATACTGATGAGACACAAGGGTTCGGGAAGACCACGTGGGTTTCCCTCCCATGATGACCCTTTCTCCTCGAACACCTCAGCCTAGCTCAGCAGGGTTATACTGGGGGGACACCAGAACGTAGCTCAGACGCCTCCCGGGGCAGACTTTCCTGGTCCACAGGAACATGACCAACACCCACATCTGCCTCCTTGGCAGCTCGAGGCGAAGGGGACGAGCTCTACCTGCCCGGCCCCGGCAGGCGCAGCTCTGCAAGCCTAGAGCCCTCAGGGCGGCAGGGCCGGCGCTGCCCAGCCCCCGTGCCAAGCAGCCCGCGGCTCCGCTCGGAGGCCCGCGTCCCCTGCAGGTGCTGCCAGCGCTCCCGATCCGGGCCGGCGGCCCGCATCCCCTGCAGGTGCTGCCAGCGCTCCCTGGGGCCGTGCTGCCCGAGCGCTCCGGCCCTGCCGAGTCCGGGCAGGACAAGGGCGCGGGGGGATGGGCCGTGCCCTTCCCAGGGCTGTCCGAAGCAGCAGATCCCCGGTGCACGGGTGCCCCCGAGGCGGCCCGGCCCGGCGGGGAGGTGGCGCAGCGCCCGGCGGTGCGGGAGGCCGCNAAAAAACACTAAAGGTACAGATTACATGCAAAATATTAGTGATGGTATCTGATGTGCCAGAGTTCAATGCAATAGAACAAAAATTGCAATGAAAGTGGTTTCATAAGTGAACAATCCCAACTCTGGGATCTGAGCTGTCAGGAACTTTTTACAAGTTCAATATACATGATACACAACTGCAGCCAACCACAAATTAAACACCATTAAAAAAAAAAGTTAAAAACACAGAACATACTTAATTTTTTATTTCGAAATTCCCTACTCCCTCTATACAAGAACCTTTGCTGAAACACTTTCCACAAAGGCAGCAGTGAATTTTCAGAACATTTTACATATTTTCCCTCAGCAAAAAGATAAATCACAGTGTAAATTATATTGTTCTGCTGTCATCTTTGGCTGGGGTTAGGCAAAGGAGTTATTGACTAGCAAACCGTTGCAATCACATATTGCTAGTGCTCCTTAGGCCTTTACGTTACAAATTTAATACAGGAATGTTTGCATTTAAATCTCTGAAGTACCACCAGGGGTATGACAGCATTAACTTTCATAAACTTTTATAGACAAATGGAAAAATCTACAAAACTTAGCTAGTAATATTACACAGCAATACACACTTTTTATACTCTACACAAAACCAAAATTCTTGGTCTTAATGGCGAGTAACAATTTTTGTTTCAAAATCTGCTTAGAGGAATAGAGTGGGACATAAAGGCGAGAAATGCAAGTGTTTGCTGTTGGGAGATGTTGGTCATCTGGTGGTCTTATTGTGATGGATGGCATAGGCTGGAATCCCTCCTCACTGGCAGGCAATGATGGACTTGAGGTCCAAAAGTAAACCTGAAGAAAGAAGACAGCATTTAAAATTATGATTTACAAGGCTGAGAGTCATACTGCCTACAAATTGTGTAGGGATAGGCTAAAAAAGAACTACACGGTCACAGCAAGTTTGATCACACTACGTTCTCTTCAATATGCCTAACTAAACTCAACAATCATGCTACTTGCTTCTGTAGTAGCTTCCTTCACTTCCCTTTGTCAACTGCTCATTCATAAAACTGATAAAAGCAGGACTCAAAATTATCCTGTATGAACAAATCCTCAGTAAATGAAATGTCCCCAAATCTATCTGGAAAGGTGGTGACTGCCATCAATACAAATTGAATCAGGAATCTCTCACAACCCAATTAGAGACTACAGAATGTAGTACTGGTACAGGCAAAAGGCAGCAACAGAGAGTATTTGATTTATTATCTCAAGTGTGAAATACTGAGTCACCACCAAAGTGTAACCATAGACACTTCTTGAAAAATGTGCTCTGGGGTTTCCACTTTTCAGAGTACTCTGTTTCCTTTTAGTAGACTGTAAGGGAGGATAGTACCTTAAAGAGTAGGAAGCTAAAAACAAACCGTTCTAAGAAGTGTACAACGAATACAATTTACAGGCAAGTATTTAAAAATGACATCCTCGAACAGTATCTTATTCTTTCATGCTTCTCATCAGTTACTCCCCTAAAGGGCTTTGAGAAGGACATGGTATCATTACTGACATCTTACAGAGAGGACACACATAATGCCCTCAGGACACACAGAAGTCAGGTGAGTAGATGATCCATGAAGAGAACTGAACCTCAAAACCCTACCAGCCCACAACACAGTTGAGTAACCACAGTTATTCATCTTAAGAGCAACTGTGCAGAGTGAAACTGTGCTTCTGTAAGAGACCTCTGAACAGGGAGAAGGACACACCATGCTTACTTTCAGTTACTGGAAGGTGTAGGATTCACACCTGTTGTTCCCAGAACCAACAGTCTTACCCAACCCCACTACTCTGCTCTGCTCCCTTAACTCTTCACAAAGTCTCTGCAGGTAGACACGGTTAAGAACAGTAATGACACCAGTTATTGCAATTCCTCTGCATGTTTTCAATGAGAATGAACAACTTACTAGATCTTGTCTTTCTGTCATACTCATCTTCTCAACTATGGACCAAAACCAACGCTTGAATTGCAAAAGCTTCTCAGCATTTTCCCCTGTGTGAAATAAAAAGGTATACCATTCAGCTGCTACACTGGACAATTAACATTAAGAGATCTGTTTTAAGTGTGCTGCAAGTTGGATCTCAGCTACAATTGCCTTCATGAAGTCCTGATATTGGAGACTAGCAATTTCAAAACTAATAGCTTTGAATGCAAGGCTAACACTGACATAACTCAGTACCACTGCTACTCCTCCCTCCTTACCCAAAAGCCCAACTGCAGCTAAATGAAGTTTAAAAATTATGTAAGAAGTACTTAATTTGCATCTATCACTTTCATAGTTCTAAAGAATTTTCACCAGTAATACAATCCATGTATTTAACATCTAGAGACAGCAAAGCTGGAACACAGGCTTTCTCAATCCTCCCTTAACTGAAGGTAAATATTTTCAAAGGAATGTAAGAAAAAAAAATCCCAAGTAATAACTTTATTACAGCTTTCACTAGCTTATTAACTAATGACAGACTTGAAGAGATAGTTCAAGTTTAATGCTGGTAACTACTCCACACAGAAAAAACAGTGTTAAGTTATCCCTGCAACTCTGTTTATGACTAAGTTATTTCATACCTGATTCATCATTGAAAGAGGTAAAGCTGATTAGCATCTGCACATTTACTTCACCACAGCCATTTACCAACAGTCTGAAATCTTCTGCTGTCAAATCTTCTAATGAATTCTTTGGAAGTACATCCAGGAGCCCCTTCCTCATTGCCTTAAGTGAAAACCACAAAAGGCACATTGTAACCATGTAACTTTTAAGACTGACTTTAAATGCATTGCTGAAAAGTTTCATGTGAAAACCCCTTTAACTCAAAATTCATTATTCTCTGAGCAGTTCTTTTCTTTTTAAGCTTTATCATCTGAGCTGCAAATCTTCTGAAACAAAGAACTGCACCAATTTTTAAATGCTACCTACTAGAGCAGAAGAAAGCAGTAATGCTTTGAGCCAGTATTTCACCAGGAGTAGAAGCACATGCACTCTTTTAATGCTAAAATGTTCAAGAATTTTGCTATGCTGAGCTGAATCTGATGAGAATTTTAAAAAAACGCATCTTGCACATTACTTTTACTTTGCTTCCTCAGACACATGCTAACTCTCCTTCAAGAATATTACACACACACACACGCATATTCTATGTAAGTAATATCCTGAAAAGATAGGAAATTCCATATTCAAAATGGAATACTATGAATCAATTTGCTCTAGAAAATTCCAAAATGAATACAAGTGTAAGGGTTTTCAACTCTTAAAACAACCAAGAGTCAAACTATTAATATATGCAGACATGAAGATCAAGTATCTTAATTCCAGGAACATTCTGGGAGAACATTCTCTGTTTCTATGAGAACTTGGACCTCAGCTGCACAGAGGGAATCTGGCAGCCTGCTCATCTATCTCAGATGTGCAGCAGGAAACCACAACGAGCACAAACAACAAAGTTTAGATGTAGCAGCATAACACAGACTGGACTTCACTAACTGTCTACAAAAATATATTATTCCATAAGTGTTATTTGAAAAGGGCTTCAAAAAAGCAAATAGTTTTTAATATGGTTTTCTAGTCAATTTTTACGTTTCTTGCCAGGCTAGTAGAAGTTGTTTTATAAATGATTTTTCCTTAGAACAAGGATGTAAACAAATCAAAGGTAATAAATTATTAGAACAAAGTAGCTGCCAAATACAAAGCCAAAGTTCCAAGAGGATTTGGGCCATTTGAGCTCAAAATTGAACATTATATATTTAACCAATGAGACCCACTATAAAAGAAATTATCTTTTATTCTATAAAATGAATTAGTCAAAGTACTCAGTCTTCACTGTCCTGCATAAACAGCTATACAATTACAAAAAAAAAAGAGAAAATTAAATATTTTTAATCAAGCTGTCAAGACTTCAAAGAAACCTGATTAGCAACATGACCAATGAGGAGAATAATTAACTCACTGAAATATTACAGATTTTTTTTCTTCTTTTAAAAAAAACTCCACTAAAGACTTACATGTAGGGGCTGTTCTGCTACTACCAACATTCGGTGTTCTGCATATTTCCGGACATACTCATATACATTCTGAGGAGTGACTGGTATATTTACACCGTTGGAAATAAGTTCAACCTATGGCAAAGAAATAAGGAATATTTAAAAATGGGAAGAAGAAAAGGCATATAAAGGAAATGAGATTATGACAACCACCACAGTATGCTGCAGAGTGATTTACTGCTTAATATACCTCCAAAACCAAGCAAAATTAACTACTACAGGTTAGTTTTAAAGATTCCCTAGGACTGACTATGGTAGCCAGGCTCTATTGTAGGCTCTGTATCACTTTCAACGAAAAAAATCCAGGCTTCGATGTCGAAGTACACTGCACTGAATCCAGGAAGAGTAAAATGTTTTATCTGCCATCTGAGAAGAGCACAGATTATGTGCACACTGCAGCCTGCATCAGCTGTCGAACTCTGAAACTACAGAGCCACAGATTTAGCTGTGCTTACCTGCCCTCCACCCTCCTCCTTACACAGGTCTATTGCAAAGGCTAAATCCATTGCTGCAAACACTGCATCAGCATCTGTACTCTGGGAAGCGAGGATAAGTTGCCGAAGGCTTTCATACATAACCGGATCGAAAAAAGCAAAGTCATGCCAGTTCACCTATTAAAAAAAGGATAAAAGTTTGAAACATAACACATATTTAAAAATGTATTCAAAATTCTGTGATCTGTGCCAGATCTATGCCCCAGCAACAAAGGATACAAACACATAGAAATAAATGCAGGTAAACTCCTACTTTCATTCTGCTTTAGAAAGTACATTACAATACTGAAAGGAATACATATTCAACAAGAAAAACCTGAAATCACTCTTGAAAGACACCAGCAGATATTTAAAGGTCATGTCTGCCACTAACCCTTTTTCATTAAAGATCATACTATGTTGGGTAATTGATTATGTGATCAAAATTGAATTTAAGGAAAGACCAGCAGTAATAAACCTTGGTTTAAGTTTGTTGGATCAGACAGAACTTACAATGCCATTGACTAATGTGTCAGAAGTGCCATACATTATTAGTTTTGATTAGGGCCAGGGTAGAAGTTTTGGTTAAAAGTTTAGGTAGTTACTGTTCTTAATTAAATTATGCCTACAGCTGAGACAGAATTTTAATTACAAATTAATTCCATGAGCTCTCTCAAATATCCAGGAAAATGCTTTTCTGTAAGCTAAGATACTATTGCCTAGCTTTGTCTAACACTATTTTTTCTGAGTGTCAGGAAGAAAAAAAGCAGAGACAGTATGTAGTTTCTGAAGAGAGTTGAAGGCTAACCTACTACAAATCATTACATCTTAGTCAAATACTTGACTTCTAGTACATCTACTCTGTTCAAAATCCAGGAAACGAAAGAATTAATAGTCCTCAAATTAAAGACATCCATACAGTTCCAGTATCAACTCAGCTAGCTAATACCTACGTGGTTAGGGGAAAAAATCCCTTTTTATAGATGAGATTTTTCAGTTATTACAAGAAATTAGAATTTTTATGTTCAACTTACCTTTCTGCCAAGCAGAACTTTGATAACGTGTCTATTTAATGTGATGGGACACAGTTCATTCTGCAACAAGCATAATCCTAGGATTCTGAAAATACATGTTTGGAGTTCGTTTCGGTACAGCAGAAATTTCACTAGAGATCTTTTCAAACTTGTATTTAAGAGTTCCAGTATTCTAAGAATTAATCAAGCTAGCTTTCCAACCTTATCAGTCACAAATAAAAATCATGGACATACATAATTTTAAAAAAGAAGGATACAAAATTAAAATTTAACAGGAGAAGAAACCTCAAATTGACATATGCAAATTCCCCACTATTTAGGCTCAGAGTGAGAAACAGTGACCATTAAAAAATTGTTTTCCAGCTTGGATCATCCCTGGTGTTGTGTATGATTGTCTTTTACATTTTTTCGTACTAAAAATTTAATGGTAGCATACCTGCCAATGTTTCGGAAACAATTCAGCCTTGCTTCTGTGTTTTTACCAGGTCTTGGTGTATAAAAACCTCGTTTTCCAGGCTGGTAGAAAAGCGGTGCATTATCATCCCCATCATCTGTATCATCTAATTCCATATCTACTACACTGCGGCTAGATCCATGTCGCTTTCTATTTTCCTGTTTTGAAAGTCAAGATAGCAATTAACACACTTAATTCTAGTTACTGACACACATCAACAAGCTATTTGCTACAACACCCAAAGGTTCAGGTTCCTTGGTTAAGAATTTCCATTATATTTCCCAACGATAACATTTTATACTTTTGACTAATTACTGTTAATCCTTTCCAAAGAAAATAAATTATTAAACAGAACTTTGTCTTGCATGACAAAGAAAGCTTCCAGTGGCTTCTGGTTTTAAAATTAACTGTTACAAATGAATCTTACATAAATTTTGTGCAACAAGTCATTACCTGCACTTTATCTGAGGAGTCTAGCAATCCAAGATCCAGTATACTGTCAGCACCATTCTCCCTTGAGAAGGGGATAAAAAGGCAGATTTAATTTCACAATCACAGACTCACAGAATGATAGAATGGTTTGGGTCAGAAATGGACCTTGAAGATCATCTAGTTCCAACCCTCTTGCTGTGGGCAGGGACACTTCTCTCTAGACCAAGTTGCTCAGAGCCCCATCCAACCTGGCCATGAACATCTCCAGGGATCTACCACCTCTCTGGGTAACCTGTTCCAGTTCTTCACTATCCCCACAGTAAAAAATTTCATCTTGTTATCTAATCTAAACCTTCTTTCTTTCAGTTTGAAGCCATTTCCCCTTGAACTGGCACTACATGCTCTTGTATAAAGTCCCTCTCCATCTTTTTATGGGTTCCCTTCAGGGACTGGAAGGTCACAATTAGGTCCCCCATAAGCTTTCTCTTTTCCATGCTGAACAACTCCAGTTCTTCTCAGCCTTTCTTCATAAGACAGGTACTCCTCCATTCCTCTGATCATCTTGGTGGCCTCCTCTGGACTTGCTCCCACGGGTCGATGTTCTTCNCCACAGTAAAAAATTTCATCTTGTTATCTAATCTAAACCTTCTTTCTTTCAGTTTGAAGCCATTTCCCCTTGAACTGGCACTACATGCTCTTGTATAAAGTCCCTCTCCATCTTTTTATGGGTTCCCTTCAGGGACTGGAAGGTCACAATTAGGTCCCCCATAAGCTTTCTCTTTTCCATGCTGAACCACTCCAGGTCTTCTCAGCCTTTCTTCATAAGACAGGTACTCCTCCATTCCTCTGATCATCTTGGTGGCCTCCTCTGGACTTGCTCCCACGGGTCGATGTTCTTCCTGCACTGGGGACCCCAGAGCTGGACACAGCACTGCAGGTGGGGTCTCACCAGAGGGGCAGAATCCTCTCTCTCAACCTGCTGGCCACACTGTTTTTGATGCAGCCCAGAATACATCTGGCACATTGCCAGCTCATGTCCAGTTTCTCATCCACGAGCACCCATTAAGTCCTTCTCTGCAGAGCTGCTCTCAATAAGGAATTGTCATATTCTGAAACCAGTCAGAGTAGATTAAACCAAAGCCAAAAAGTCACCTGTCCAAAGAAAAATATCTAGACTATCAAGGAATAAGCTGCATTTATTAGAGTTAGATGTAGAACAGTACAAGCACTTTGGCCACAAAATCAGTTCTTACTTCTTGATACTTTACCTGCCATGTGCAATAATGAGTTCCATTGCTTCATCAACTCTTGCTCTAAGGGAATCTTCACTAGCTAGTAACAGAAGCAGCTGAGCAGGAGACAATTCCAACAACATTCCTGTGATTTTACTTGCAAATGCCTGGGGATAAAGGAGTGACAGGTCTCACTATTCTCCTTCAGTTCTCTCATTTTCAAATATGATCTTATGAAAGTTTTGGTATTTTAAATAGAGAATGCATTACAAGATACCTCCTAAGCTAAACAACAAATTATCGAAACAAAATCTTAAAAAAATTAAAAAGAAAATAAAATCAATCTTACATGTTCAAATATTTTCAATGATGTTTCAATCGTTTCAATCGTGGATAAGGAAATAAATTTTTACGTTACAAGATGACAAGAACAACCATTAAGTGTATTAGAAAAGTCTTACTGGTTGCATTGCTTGCACTCGAGGGTAGAGCCGTTCTCCAAGGGCTTGTCTGTGTGCTGGGAGAGGGTCAGGGTCATCACTAGGATTTCCTTCTGATGCTGGTCTAAAAGGCCGTGTGTCAATGGACAGTTGTCTCCTGAAGTCCCTTAAGATAATCAGAGCAGTTTGTACTCATTTCAGAGGAAAAATGCAAAAATCCACTGGAATAATATCATTTGCCCAGATTCATATTAGCATTAGCTTTACTGCTGGAATAGTAGTGTTGCTCATAGCTGCTTGGAGAGAATGAATCAGAAAAAGAGAACCAAAATGAACCAGAGATTTTAGTATTACTCACGTTTTGGATACAGCAGTCAGACATGCCACCAATGGCATTGTTGTTTGTAAACCACCTCACAATTTTATTCTAGTACACAAGTTTTTGTTATTGTTTTAGCAGAAGAGACTGATGGCCTGTGGTTGAGACATAACCTACTAATGCTAAAGTATGCATAATAATTCTTTAAAGAATTAAAAGTAGAGACTGAATTTCAAGAAATTACCCTGCAAATTGCTCCTGAAAAAGATTCCTTTAATTGGAGGAAGTAATAGTATCTTTCCTGACGATACCCAAGGCAATTACTCTGTTTGATAAAATATCTTCAACAAGTTAAAGATTTACCACTTACCTATCCCTATCTCTCCGAGAACCAGTTCGCAAGCCACTACTTCTCCGCATTTCTCTCTCTCGCTCCCTTTCCCGATCTCTCTCTCCCCTATTTCGCAATCTCTGCATCAGACCTGAAGGGCAAAAAACCTCATAAACTTAAACATCTTTATATTTCTCTCTCCTACCTAATCTTCAGTGTAAGGAAGACTAAGTTTAGAAGAGCTTGAAAGACATCTATGAGACAGAACTACTTCACCTGAAGCAGTGACTGTGTTCAGCCAAACTTAAGAAAGGACCTGAAGCGTTTGTACCAACTTAAAAATGACGAAATATTTTAGGAGTTAATATATACTTTCAAAAACATTAAAACATGTTTGTGGCAAGTCAGATGGAGGAGCCATATTAAAATGTATAAGCTCTTAATAGCTAACATCTTGACAATTATTACCTGCTGGAGAGAAGGATGCTCAAAAAAGCTGAGCACATCTGAAGCAGACTCTTGTTGTGAGAAAAACAAGAGGTTCCTGTTTCTGAAAGTGTGTATGTGGGGAAGCCACTTCCTTGCTCCAGAGAACTAACACGCAACTTTTATCAATTCTGGGCTGAGCTAACAAGAGGTGTCTCTGGCACAATACCTAGTATTTCTCTGTGAAAAAAGCACCCAAGGTTTTTTATTAATATTTTCTGTATATTAACTGCTGTGCATCACTTACTTGTATGGGTACCCTTGTTGGCATTCTGAATGCAATCTAGATTTGGCAGTTTCTCATTTGACAGAAAAGCCTGTGCAATAGCAGTATAAAAGCTTCGTGCTACACCGCTGCCTTCTCCGGGCTCATCCTTAAAGGTAACTTTCACTCTGTGTACAGCCATGGGAGTGGTAGCACACCTGCGACCAAAATGATTGTTGAGCTGCCTCATGGTCTGCTGAATTAAAAGATCTCTGTCTCGATCAACCTAGTAAAAAAAAAAAAAAAAGTTTTTTTTTTACCAATTATCATACTGAGAGCCTTTCAGCTTCACAACCAATTTCTGGACACTGCTGCACAGACACAAAAAACACCAATCAGACTGGGAAAAACTACAGAGTAATTGCAACATAACTCACAAAGTATGATTTAAGACACCTGCTTGCAGACTCTGAAATAAAACTTTTCCTATAAATTTACTGTAATAAGTTAACTTCTAATGAAAGTGTATTCAAAGACAAACTAACGTTTTTTACCTCCAATGTTAAATCCCTCGATTGCTGGTTTCTAAGTTTTTCCATCTCCCTGCGGAATTTTGATTCCTTTACTTCAAAGCCACCTAATTCAGTCAAGATCTAAAAATGATAAAAAAACCAAACACAAACCCCAAAGTCAGAATAATCAAGGATAGTCACAATGTAGTTGTAAGAGGAACTGTCCTTACACTGAGAAATACATACCGATCCCGGCTCTGCTCCAACATCTTCCATAAATACTCTACCAAACAACTCCAAAGAAAGGCGCCAACGTCCCAGCAACATGTCATGAGAAATAACCATGCCCATGAAGCTACACTGTGGCCTGACGGACAGAACAAAAAATGACAGGCTCATGGAATCAAGTTAAATTTCAGACACATTTTGTGTACTTCGGCTTTTCCTTACCCTCTGCCTTCAACTAAGTTTTTTATTCCTGATAACACAACACAGTACGCTACGTCTGTGGACAAAAGCACATGAAGCTGCATAGTTTCAGCTGAAACACAAGTCTTGCTTCCAAAGGGTGACTACTTCAAAAGCATGTAAGTGCTGCTACATGCAATTCACTGCTACTGTCTCCCTTAAACCAAGACCTTAATTTCTTTTTAAAAAGCTGTCATTTGAAGTGAGGGCAGTTCAATCCCTAACTGCATAAAGTGTGGGCAGCACTACCAGTTGCAGATGCCAAGCTGTCAATTCCAGCTGCTCAGCTTGGCTACCCAGGACATCACAGTAGGTCTGCAGCAGGAAGTCAGGGAGGAAAGGAATTTGTTTACACTTTGCACAGACCTCTTTGAAGACTGTTCAACTGTTCACTTTAGAAGTTACTAATCATAAAATACAAATGCAAACTAAATTAAGCTACCCAATTTAAAAAACATTTTACAGAGTCCCAAACTGCCATTCATCAGAGCAGTAATATTTCAAAGAGTAATTTTTAACTCAGCTACCTGAAAGATGTGAGAGGTGGCCCTTCACTTTCAGTCAATCCTATCTCTGCCAACAAGCTGCTTTTCAGTTGTGCTGCCAGATCATGAGCTGAAGGCCCTGGTTTTGAACTCTCAGATTCTTCTGTAGGCACATTTTGTTCTTCCCCTTCCTTCTTTTGCCGATTTTGCATGCTCATAACATTTTTTAAGTTGGCTGCATAAGACATTTTAGTTGGAAGAACCTGAAGGAGAAATAAAATTTAATTGCACTTTCAAAGTAGCCTAGAAGGCTTTTTCAGCACATATATTCATAGATGTATATTTTAAATCACACAGAAGTGAACACTGTAATCAACCTGTTAAAACACAGTAACCTCAATCATTTCAATAAACACAAAAAAAAGAAAGAAAAAATAAAAGAAAAAAGTATTTTCCCCACTGTATGTTTGCATTTCATATTCTTGCCAATTAATTTTCAGTCTGAAGGCAAGTCAAATCTACTGGACTATAGGAATATTTAAATCTTTTTATCAAAAATAATGATATAATTAGCATTCCAAAATTAACTCAGAATTGTACTGCTGCATTTAAAATATTTCCTGAAAGCTGCAATAAATCAATAACCATGAGCTTTCTACATTAAGCATACTTTTCATAAAGACTTAAAGTTTTCACAGGCACTTGGCTTTCAAATTATCATTCTAAAAGCTATGTAAAATTCTCTCTGAAAACATTTTAGTGTCTTTTTAAGGAGTGAGAGTTCTAGTTTAAATTACCATATTGTTTAAAATAATAAAAGCTTTCCATTCACCTCAAGGCAGTTTCTATCCACTGTCACTTCCATTAAGCACTTCCCGCTGTTGGCAGAAGATGAGTACAGACCCTGACTGGGTCGGCCGAACAGATCTTCCTTGCGAGCATTTGGCTGAAAAGCAACAAAAGCGTTCTGGGTCAATAATATACTTCGGTGAGGAATGAAAAAGCAAACTGCAGTTTTCTTCCAAAACACCATCTCTGATGTCACCTGTAATAGATGTGGCTGGTCTGCCAAGGGGATGGCCTCTGCCAGAGGAACCTCAAAAGGATTGGGTGGAATGCAGCCGAGGAACGTCATGGAATCTGACCGTCTGAAAAAGGGATGGTTTTGGCCGGTCTCTGCTGGGAGGGTGTCATCATCTTTGTCATTGAGTGTAGCACCTAAATACCAGAGAAGATTTCAAATCAGTTTTCACAGTTACAAAAGCAAAGGATATAAAATGCTAAAAATTAATATCCTTCCCTCTTAGTTATCTGACTAGAGGAGAATCTCTGCAAATTTAATACTTCTAAAGGATGCTTCAGTAAATGCTGTATCTTTATTAATTTGCTTAATTATCACTTTTATTCTTTTTACTATACCTAGCTTTACTGAACAGGCACTCCTACACTGTTTGTAGGAGTATATATTCTACCATTTTCAGCACAGTTTCATCAGATAAAAAAAATCAGTTTAACTGAATCAAATTTTAATGTAGAATGGTAAGTAAGGGCAGAAATGCTGCAGTCTGGTGAGAAAGAAGACAAAAACACAGCCCTGAAATGAGAGGCAATGAAATAGGCAATGGCAGAAGAAACTTGGTAAAGTAACAATGCTAAGAAAATCTTACTAAAGCCCAACTTTACATATACAAGCAGCAAAATTTATTCAAAGTCTCAGTTAGCTAAAGCAAAAAAGCAGTAAGAAAGTCTGGCATTTTGGTATGCTATGTCAATTTTTGTATACTAACTTTGATTGGTATCGTCATCATTTTCATGTTCTGAATCTTCATTGTCAAGACCCAGTTCCAAAAGCTCCCGAGTTCTTAATAAAAAACACCCAAAATAACAACAACAAAACAAAAGAAAAGAGAGTGAAACATCTTGAAGAAATTATTAGGCAAAACATCCACATCTGTAGCATAATCAGGAAGTGTACTTGAGAGTTATACATAACAAAAACAAAACTAAAACTGAGGCACTGTAGAGAACTTCTCATTACATATTCACTACATCACACACAGCCACCCTTAGAGCCATTTGGCCACCTACCAATTTTAATCTTAAAAGTTACTGCTCTGGGCAGTGATGGGCATGCTTGGTTTTAAACACTACATCAATATAAAAATCCTAGGAACCCTGCATTAGTTGAAGAAATATGAAGTGCATACTATTCCAAAATGTAAAAATTATCTCACTGATGTCATTTCAGAAGATAAGTCTGCAAGCTGCACATTAAAAAACTTGATTTCACTGTACTATAGTACTGTTCTGTCAAGATTGATTAGTATTAATTTCTGGCAGTTTACACATTATGAAATGTATTCTGAAACTGGATGAAGACTGATGAAAGTTCATTTCAATCAGACTACTAATATGTCATCTAACACAAGCAATTATTTGAATCACTCACTTTTAATTGAAAAGGTCTAGGCCTTCATAGTTTTAAAAGCATTTCATGCAGATTTCGCAATTCTTTAATGAACAGTTATTTGACAGATTTCAAATCTGTGTGAATTTTTTTGGGGAAAAACAGCTTCTGGAAGTATGTTATTGCCTGGAAAAGGGTTAAAGCTGTGGCTATAACTGCTCAAGTTGGACAGTACAAAAAGTTGATTACCATATTTTTATCACTCTTACTTGTGAGGAAACTACTGTTGGTAACACTTCCCTCTCATACACCTCTGAAGTCATAACAAACCTTACATTCCCAAGATAAATAGAACATAGTATTGCAATTGAAGTAGCAGTCCAACATGTATTTAAATATATCAACATCTCATATTTTACAGTTACTAAATTTGTAGAGAATATGAAAAGTTAAGTTTGACCTGCAGTATTGAAAATTAGGAACAGAAAGGGGCAAAGATCTGCATTTAACTCTTGACTAGGACTGCTTGGGTACATTACCTAAAAACCTAGTAAGAAATGAGAACAGACGGTGTAGACTACCAACATGTGGACAGTTTTATGAACACTAATTGCCATTTGAAATAAAAAAATATTAAAAGAAACCTTAAAACATCTTAAAAATTAATAAATGCACCTTGTAAAATGCCACTGTTGAAGTAGCAGGTTTTCAATTCGAGGACATTTTCGGCTATTGATTTCCCTATTGTGCTTTAAATATCAGTTAAGTCTCAAATGCATATAACCAAATGAAAAATGAAACCACGAAGCCCAATATCAGCCAATGCCATCTTCTCCAATGCCATCTCTTAACATGTTTGACAGATATCTAAGTAAGTTGTTATCATGTCAAATGCATGTCTCATGTCATTAACTGAAAAACTGTCCTGAGTATGTCTTCTAGAGGCACTGCTATGGAAGTAAAAATCCAACTCAAGTTTCAACAGTAAGAAAACATTTTACAGCATAAAAAGAAGTGAACAGGGTACTGCCACAGGCTTATCAAACACAGGTACATTATATACCATTATGAAAATTATTTTTATAATATGTATTGTACTACACACACTCACACACATTCATAAAGATTAATGCATATATTTATGTAAGTTGCTGAGGAACTATGCCAGTGACTGAAACAAAAGGGCTTACACCACTTTTGTTTGTTTCTAGGAGTCAACATCAATACCTTTTCCTTTCCAGCTGAGGAGTATCCAATGTTGTCTGTTGATTCATTGCTTTAATCCAATAAATAAGGGCTTGAAAAACATATGCCACATGCTTTAGTGAGCAGACATCTAGAACAGGAAGAACATCCGAGTGCTCATCGTTGTGAGAACGCATCAAGGACAGTGCGTAGTTCAGGAAATCACCACGTGCTGACATCATTCCCTGACGGGCACTGAGTAAAGTAGCACGTCTAGTGAAGGAAAAGGATTGAATACAGAGACATCAGGCATCACAGGAGAACATATACTTTATGTATAAGCCTTATATTTGAAATTTGGATGTAGAATCTCAACTCCACACAAAAGCAGTGATAACAAGCTACAAGCATAGAACAAGCAGTTCAGATGCAGTACATTGTAAGCAGTTAATGCTCAAGATGAATCTAAGACATCAGAATAAACCAAATAGTAGCAAGAACACAGGAAACCAACTTAAATCAAAACAATAACTACATTCCAGTGCTACAAAATTAGATTCCTAAGATGTCTGTGAATAAGATTTAACTATAAAACTGATAATTCATATTGCATGCAGTAATCAAACTATTTTAATACCTTCTTCCCTCAAGTGTTCTTAAGCTGGCTTCCTCACGGGCTGTCATCCTTTCCCTTCTAGCTGAGTTCTGAGAAGCATGGAGAGGATGATTTGGATGCCCAGGATCACCAGCAGATGATAATGCTGAACCATAACGCAGCTGAGCTTCAGTAGAGTCCATGATACTGACCATCCAATTCCAAGTAGGAATAAGCTTTTCTTCCACGTAATTCTATAGAAAATGAGATTTAGTTAGTTTTGCAAACAATATAACTAGATGACGAGAATGAAACCTTAACATAAGCCTCTACCTGATTCCCTAAGAAGAGGCTGTGAAACCATTCTCAAGAATGACCAAAGATCAGTTTCTGAAAGCTCTGTTGAGACTGCTGATTTACTGTGGTTATATGCAGCTCTTATCACTTAACACTTTGATATTTATAAAGCATTCTCACCATCCCTGTCTTTTGGGCATCTCTTCTCCCCTAATGACCACTCAGCATCTCCCAGCTGTGCACAACTTGGCGGTTTTAGCTTAATTCCTGACTTTCTATTAGCTTTAACAGCCCTCATCCTGCTGTCGAATTCCTCAGCCAGATCTTTCACCATTCTTCACCCCTTGCAAACTACTCAGTGAAGACAATAAAGTTAAGACCTGTGCAGAGAACTATGTCTGCATCCAAGTCTTACCTCCTGGTCTCATCTTTGCTTCACCAGCTCGCACTACTGGCTCTGCAGCCTGCTTTTCTTGCCATCTGCTAACTCCATTGACCTTTAGGATTTTTTTGATCCAACATCAGTCTGGTTTCTTCATTCCTCAGCATTCTGGTCTTCAAAAACATCCTTCACACTTCTAATGCACTAAACTAACAAAATGCTATCTCAACCCCATTTCTGTGTCCAAACGAAACCTCCACTGTTCAGCTTTCCCATGCTAATACAAACCGCTTGGTGCCTCAGCTGACAGATCTCCTGTTCACTTCTCCTGTTAAGAATCTCCTGAACAGAAAATTATTTTAGCCTCCTCCATAATAAAACTACCGTCTCTTATTCTTTCTCTGTGTGTTTACCCCAGTGTCTGATCCCAGAATATCTTTCTAACCTTCCTCTCCCAAATCAGAAGTCTTTTCCTTCCATCACACTGTGAAAACAGAGCCATACAAATACCATGTGGCTCAACTACAAGTAAATATATTGTCATCAGATTTCTGCATCCCTACACAGTACTACTAACAGAAAACAGCATCCCTTGATTTCCTGCCCGCACACAACAGCTTTGTTTCTGTCACAGCTGACTTCTGTCCTAAATTCAGTACATATGATTTTACTCCATACACTATGGCGAGGTACAAGTTGATACATACTTTGTGAACACTCTGGAGTACCTCCTGCCTTGTCAGTCCCTGAAACTAATGTCTATGCACGAAGAGGAAGACTGCTGTCTGACATGTATTTTCTCTACAGATGCATTTTACATACACCTTCAAAAACAGACAGTCAAGAGCACTGTACAAAAAATATGTGCATAACATGGAAAGGATGACCATATCCCTGAAGGAAGGGACAGTGAACAGTACATTTACCTGTACAAATCTTCTATCTCATTTAATGATTTGGCCCTTACTAACTTTCTTCTTATATAGACTCAACAGTTCATGTTGAATATGGCAACAGATCTCTAGCAGAAATCCCATGTCAATTCTGACTTAACTATTAATTACGTATCAGTCATTGTTTAAACAAAATCAACTTAAGTTCCTTTTTTTAAAAGAATATATGTATATGAAATACTACCAATTTAATGAAATAAATAACCCTAGTTACTCTCTCTTAATATAAGAAGAGGTTGAGAATGCTGGGACACTTTAGGCTGAAGACACAAACTCGGGAGGATCTTACCAGTGTGAACAAATACCTGATAAAAAGGTGTGAAGCACAGAAAGCCAGACTCTTGGAATGGACAGGTGGCAACAGGTACAAATTGAAATACTTGGTAAGTCCCGTTAAACTCAAGAAAAATCTTGTTTCACTATGAGAGCTGTCAAACACTTAACAGGTTGTTCAGAGCAGTTGTGGCATCTCCATCCTTGGAGATATTCAAAACCTAACTAGACAGTCCTGAGCAGTCCTTTCCTGTTGACCCTCAAAGAAATTTAAACTAGCCAATATGTAGAGGCCACTTTCAATCTCAACAGTTCTATAATTTTACCTAAAAAACCTCAGCTGTATTGAAATTATGTTTCTCTATGAAAATTTCCATGTTCTTACCTGCAAGTTAACTGCATCTTGATAAGTCAGCTTCACTGCAGCTGGAATCTGGGAGTATACTAAGTGATTGTATTTGGGAATCAGACCCATCAGATCAGATATCTGCCGTATCACAATGCTGTATGCTCTTGCTAAGCTGCTTGCAGATGTTAAATAGCTGCTTGCATTGCTGGCTTCAAGCGCTGCAGCAGCTGCTGCAGCACTTGTGCTGATGGTACCACTCCGACGGAGGTTTGAGGGATCAATATAAATCAACCCCGCTGAACTTGCTGAACATAAAAGAAGAGATTACATTAATGAACTCATTTAATCTTTGCTATGTGGTTTGTGTATTGATTGATTTCATTAAGATTTCCAGAAATAACCTTGTAAATATTACTGACATCACAACTGTAACTAGCAAATAACCACTAACTACAGTAAGTATACTCAGATCTTAACTGAAACAGATCTTTTTCTTTTTTTAAATTCAAAACTAGAATGGGAACAGTCAAGGTAGGTCAGCAGTACGACAAAGAGATAAGAGCTCATCCTTAAGAGAATAAAGAAAAGCAGAGGAAGGAACCAAGCCAGAGCTAGCTGGCGTTCATGCATGCAGCTCACTCAGACTTGCCTGCTGGGGTTGACGTACTAGAGGGAGCTGTGCTGGTTGTCCTCTGGTTTTGGGTGTTCCGTACAGCCCATTGCATGGAACGGGGAGCCTGGGCAGCACCATTGGCATGGGAGCTATTTGTGGTTCGTTCCAGAGGCTCATCAAGCATGAAGGTCTCCTGCTCTATGTCATCACTCTGACTGCTGCTGCTATCAGAGTCACTGGAATCATTTGACTGAGAGTCATCTTCAGAAAAAAATGCTGGAACACTGCTAGCTCCTGTTGACAAAAAATAAGCAATAACTGACAGCTCCAGACCTGTGCATGTATACACGTATCATGTCAGCATGGTGGACTTCTTCCATGAGAAACTACACTGTACTAAAAAGGTTCAAGTATCACTACTGAAAACGTTCAATAAATTATCCTTATAATATACTCCTAATTCTCCACAGGTGTAATGAAAAAGCAGTATGATCATTTATACTTCAAAATATAAATTAAGAAGTAATTTGATTTAAAAATTCTTTACTGATTCTACCCCTAGGAAAACAATTCTAAAGATTACGTTTCCAAATTGGACAGTAAGGCAGTTGCTCTCAAAAACCTGTACAATAATTGCTCAGGTTATGTGTATTGATTTAAACCATAAACCATTGTTTTAAACTTCTACACTTAAAAAAAAATGAGAACATTTCATTTCACTACACAAGAGAGCAAGGTAATCTCTAACACATGCAGATGCTCTGTCAGAGCAAATATAGGTCACATCTTAATGCATTTCCTTGTCCAGAAAGTCTGCACAGTACCTTACTATTAGAGCAAAGGAAAAAGAGGCAATCTGGGGACGGAGAAGTGTACTTTCTCCTAGTCTCTAAATTTAACCAGCTAGATTAGACCCAAAAAGATTTGGTATACCTGCTTCTGACCCAGCAGTAGCTGCAGTGACAACACTTCTGCGCCCACTGGCATTGTCCTGGTTACTGTGGTTACTCTCACTGTCACTTTCTGTTTCAGCAGCAGCTAGCAAATCCAACTCCATATCACTGCCTGTAAAAAAAATGGACAAAACATTTCATGTTTAAAAGACAAAATTATAATTACTATAGTGACTCTGTAAGACAGAAACAAACCCCGCACCCTCTTACTACAGCAGAAGTTAATGGATATGCAGGGGGGGTCATAAAAGCAGTGCAGACACCCAACAACACCTGGAGCATGTTTTCTTATTTTCCAGCAATTAGCCACCTGCTCTCACTCTGCACTGTACATGTACATTCAACACACAGTGAAAATAAAGGCTTTTAGGATTCAAAATAAGTCACTCAAGCCAAAAGACTCCACAACTCTTCATACAGATGTAGCAGGACAATTTACCATATGCTATTTCAACTAGTATTTAAGGAATACTTGAAAACTTAAAAAAAATCTAATTAAATATACAGGTTCTATTCCAGTTTTAAGCTTTAAGAATGAAATGTTTCAATATTCAGCAAATCAGTAAACAGGTTTACTGTACTGTGAATGGATTGACTGGAAACACAAAGCACAGCCAGAAAGGGAAGAAGATAGCTTTTTTTTTTAATCATAGCTTTGAGCCATCTAATCCCAAACTAAATAATACAAGGCAAGTAATACTAATTTCAAATATTTTCATACAGAATTGACTAATTATGTCTACAAAATATTGAAGCATAATTTAGTACTTTGTGATTAGTCTTGAGAACTAGCTTGCCAGAATTCAAATAGTTTTTGAGAACACATCTACCTTCAACAACATTTCACAGTAGCAAATACAAAAGGTAAAATACATTGTTAACCAAGAATATAATAACATCTGATACCTTTGGGACCTTAATATTTTCTCCTCAACCAGGAAAAGTTCATGTATTTAGTTATCTCTAATTTTACACATCTTCTGTAAGACGAGCAGTCTGGAACCCTTGGATTCTCTCTACTAGTGCAAATCTCCCAAATCATTATCACTGGTGACTCCAAAGATGCTTTTCTTTTTGATGCACAGTTTTCTCACTCAAGCAGTGAATGTGCAGGATGTACATTATACATACCATCCTCATCATGCTCATCATGCTGTCCTTCTGCTTCAGCATTTTCTTCACCATGTTCTTCCTGCTCATCATGATGGTCTTCTTCACCAGCCACCCCCTCAACCACCTCCACCTGGAAAGAGAGTGTAATATTTATGTCAGACTCTCCTCAAAATCAGAGAATTTATGTGTTTTCCAAAACAGAGTGCAAAGTTTGATTTAAAAAAACACATCTTAGAAAGATGAGCTCAAAATAAAACTGATGTGAACAAGATATGAACTTACAGCCACAGTAGTTGTACATGGTTGTACAGTTTATAGTGTTGTGGAAAAAAACATCACAAGAACAAATGAAATAGCCTTGGACATCAGATTTTAATGCTATAAGGATAAACTGACTACAAAACCAAGAATTAGTTTCTAAATACTGAAGAGGTATCACCTGCTGAAAGACCCTCTAGCTCTCTAACAGAACCTACATAATAGCAGCCATGTGCTGAAAGACTTTAAAACTTTTTTAACAGGGAGAAATAAAATACAAAACAACAACTACAAAATTCTGTTAAAATGCTTATAGCACTGTAGGATTTCATGAAGCACTACTTAACATCTTTTACAAATAAGAGGTCTTGATGCATGGAATTCGGGTTCAGATGTTAAAGCACGGGCTAATGCATTAGCTGTGCCATACTGAGAAGAAAAAACAAGTACAAAAAAGAAAACTGACCTCTTCTACATCAGCTGAAACAATATCATCTTGCTCCTCATCCCTGCCACGAACTGGCTGTGACTGGCTGATTCGCCTTTGCTGAGGATTCCTGATTATGTACGATGACTGAGATTGACTAGAACTTAAAAGAAAAATATACATAAATAAATCCTCAAAAAAGTAGATTTGTACCTCTGGATATCACTTAATGGAAAGCTAACAAAAACTCCAAAATAAAACCCCCTTTAAGAAGTCTTTGAAAAGAACAGATAGTAAGCTTTAGCAAGTTCTACCTGCTAGACTGGTCAGACGATGGTCTGGGTGGCAGAGGCTCCACAGAAAACAGCTCTTCACTTCCCTGCATGGCATCTATACTAGTGCTAGCAAGGGTAAAGGGTGCTGTAGGACGTGCAATTCCCATCCTGACTGGAATAATTAGAGATTCTGCTACATTGCACAGCTCTTCAACAGCATAGGGCAGTAACGCCTGGAATACACGTTTACATTTTCCAATTGGCTGTGGAATGAAGTTGCTGGGGGAAAGACACAGAAACATAAATGTCAAATGCATCTTTTTTTCTCCAAAAATTTCACGGCAATATTAATTGTCCTAATTTTTTTCTCAAAAGATCATCTTCATTAGATATATGCATTTATGTGTATAGAAACAATATGCAGCTATTCATGTCAGTGAAAAAAATTTACCATTCAGTAATTCAAGACTAAGGCTTGGTATCTAAATCTAGTACTGACAAACAACCATACACTGTAATTTTAATATGTTTAAAAAACCTATTTCCAAAAACCCTAACACTAAAAAAAAGGTTTGGTAGTAACATGTAAGTATAACAAGCACTGCATTAAGAAGTTACATGACATACCAGCAGCTATTGTGCAACCTTCCAAATCTGTCTACAGAATACAAAGTAATACAGATGTTTCTGCCTATTGTTGGTTTTTATCAACTCATTTTGTAAGGAAAAAAAAGTGAATAAAGGGAAAAAAACCCACCACAAACAACAAACATCTTTCATCACTTACTTTTTCTTTTTGGAGGAAGCCATCTCCACACTAAGAATGACAAACACTCTTGCCACAGAACGCAGGAATCTCATCGTAACAGCAACAGCTTCTTCTCTGCGTCCTGGCGTATACTTGTTTTGTAATTCCTTTACCAGAGTACCCAGCAAAGTGTCTAACAGCTGAAGAAAGAGGTTATTACAACTCATTAGTTGCGTGCAATTTTGAAGCATGAAACAAGAGAGATTAAGACTCAAAGGGAGATCACACTCCTAACAGTATAAATTCACAAAACTAAGATTAACTTGAAGTTACTTTGAAATTAGCTTCCGAGCACATGATCTGAGATAGCTTATAATACCATATTATTCAGAAAACCTATGTAAAACATTGGTAAGAGTGCTTACCAAAATGTCTGCGGTACATTTGACAATAAGGCAGTGTGTAAAACAGTCCAAGCGAATAGTTCCACTTTGCTGATTAAGGTAAACTTGCTCTTCAGGCAGAAGATGACCTATCCTACTGCTTGCACTAAGACTTGGAAAAAACAAAAAGAAAGGAAATAAATTTATATAAGTCAACAGGTGTCAAATATGAGATCAAACTTTACATCAACAATTATGTGTAGATACACACGGGTCTTTATTTTCCTGGGAGCCAAACATGATCATGGACTTCAGTGCATTCCAGTCTTGTAAAACACGTTCCAGAGCTAGCTGGGCAAAACGAGGAGGTTCTAAATCATGATCAGGCATATCAGAATCTAGAAAGACAAAACAAAACAAAAACCCAAAAAACATAAGGAAGATGTAGTTAAATACGGAATTTGCCATTTATTTCACTGAAACAGCTCTTACCTTCAGGATTTGCAGTTTTACGATTACGATCTTCCCTGATTCTAGGTGGTCTGTACTGGCAGTGCTCTACAGTTTGCCTGGCAACTGTCTGTACTAAAAACAACAGCAGATGTTCTCCCCTATAAAGAAAAAATTGTTAGTGGAAATACGATATACCACGTGTATTTACAAAATAATTTTTAAAATTCTGTCCTAGTCAATGCTAATATGAACTTGCCTGCTATTTGGCATGGTCACAAGATTTGTGGTGGTAAGCAGGCGGTAAAGGAGATCAAGGCGAGCAGACTTTTGTCCAGCAATTAGTGTTTTGCATTTGCACTTTTCCCAGCAATCACAGTATGCTGTTGGCGATGTTCGTTTGAGCCTGCAAAAAACAGAAAAGATGAACTGCAACACTGTTCAGTAACAGACCAAATCTTTTCTACACAAGCTGAGGGTGTTAGTGGACACGCCCCGATTTCTTCTGTAGTTTTTTGTTTCTGATAGCAGCAAAATGCCAAAACCTAGCTTAAAAAAGAGAAATACAGATTTTTTTATGTGGCAGCACTTGACATTTGTCATCCATGTTTCCTACACTCACCTAAAGAGGGCAGTTTCACTACAGAGCTTTTCAAACTGCCTTAATAAAACTTATCCAAGATCATTTATTCTTCACTAAAATGGCCTCCATCCAAGAAAGTTAAGCTGAAAATACTCATGACATGCAGTAAAAATCTCAGTAACTGTTACAATGCTGAGAATATCTTCATAATCGTATTTGTTAGCTTATTATAGCTAGGATATTAATGCTGTAACTTTTGCACCCTATAAGAGCAGTATAGAACACATGGAGCTTCAAAGCCTTAGGCCAGGTTGATCTGAGATTTCTTGACTGTTTGCTCACTTTTCCCTTTGTTACAGTTGATTTTTAAAAGATGAATAGGCTACATTTCTTTCCAAAAATTCATAAGAACAATCTGGCATCAGGATTCATAAAACTCTGAGGGGCACTCAAAATGAAAACACAGTATTATTTAGATATAATGTTCTCACAATATTATGCACTTTGAGAATTATTCATTTACTCTAAATACTATGAAGTGGAAAGGACAAAACCACTTCAGGTTACTCTTTCAATTCTGACCTATTAAATAAATCTTATAGAGTAGACACAAAACTATTTTATTAATCTTCTGTTTTTTAAGTTTGGAACACTTCAAACAATGAACATTTTTTTTAAGTATCAGTAAACAAGGGAGACCACAAAATATTGATTTAATTATAAGGAATGGAACACAATACTTACTTGCAGTCATGTCCTTTGTGACAGACCCTTGCACATTCTGTGCAACAACAAAGTGATTCCAACAGGCCACATGTTCGGCATTCAAATATATCCTAAAAGAAAAGAAAAAAAAGTATTTTGCATAGTTTTTTCCTTATAGTGCTTGCAATCTCACAGTATTTCAGGTTACAATAAAACTGCACTTGCTTAAATTGATGCCTAAACTTTTAAGTAGGTCAATTCTAGAAAGTGAAACTTAGTTGTTAAATTAGTTTTCAAAAAGCCATATCCATCAAAATTCTTGCCAAAGTTAGCCAGAGGGGAAAAGCCACACCCAGTAACAACCATGTTGTGAGGAACACAGTCAGCTTTGAGACCACAGAGCAGTTTGGGGAGGCACTAACTACACCAGACTTAAAAGTTACTGTAATTTAAACAATGCAATTAATAATTTAAAAATCAGATTAGTAGACTAACACAATACATGGTTGAAACACATTACTCTTTGCTTTAAAAAAAAAGCTTACTTGGTTAATATGTTCTGCACCAGTCCAGGTAAAACTGCATGTATCATTACAACACAAAACATACAAAGGAGAGTCGTCTGGATTTGTACCAGAAGGACAAACCATTCCCATAAACACATCATCTTCTTTTTCACTGGAAGTTGCTTCAGCTAAAATAATAGAATAACAGTGTTAAAAACAATCCCCCCCCAAAAAAGACCCACCAAAAAAATCCATTATTGACAGATGCTTGCCATTTCAAAATCTCATACAGCATTAGAAATTTGAATAAAACCTGTTACAGCTTTTTGAGAAAACTTCCTGCTTGTCACATTATTTCTTATAGAAGCCACTGCAAATTCCTCACTGAAAAACACAACCATTATCTCTTCCCCAGTTTTAAATTCACTAATATTTAATCAATTCAATGAATCGCCATTTTAAAGATTATGGACCATATTCTTGTCCCACACAAAGTCCTCCAGAACTATGGTGTGACAAGGTCTAATGTGCGTAAGTTTTTCTCCACATTCAATTTCACATACTTCTCCTAAAAAATTAAATACCAATATTAAAAGAGAGCCACAAAATATTTGTCTGTATATAAGTCTTTCAAGGAACAGGATCTGGTTTGGCATATCACTGTATTTTATCAGGTTTTTTCAATTTCAAGAAATAAGTTCCATGTGACACATATATGCTACCAAAAAATAGTACCTTAATCCACTGGTTTATAAAGCAGTGAAATGCCAAGAAGACTATAAAGAACACAGAAATCTATTGCAATATACAAACTACAAAAGAGAAAAAATACTCCATAATAGCAAAATTTCCAAAACATGCAGCAATCTACAGTGTTAATAACAACTCTGCATACATGCCAAAGTTTAGAAGGAAACCACACACTAAGAATTACTAAAACTGTTGTACCTTTAGCAATTTTCTGTGCAGTTTCTAGAATTGTAATTGCAGCAGGATATGCCCGGCCACTAACTGCTGACATAAATGGTGTCATGCCTCTTGCATCCCTAGGCAAAAAAACCCCAACAGACAAGTTAAAACACTGAATTTTTTCATTATAACGGGAGATGTAGGATGCAAATGTAGGACAACCTAACACTGCTGATCTTGTGCAAACAAAAAAACCACAGAGTGAATATGCACTTTTGTTTACTTTACTTCTGTGAAACAGACATAGTTTTAGGGGATGGCAGGACACAATACAGCTGTATTCCAACATTCCCAATTTTAACTAACAGGCCTTTATGCAACCTTTTTAAAAAGGCTTCTATGTAATTGATTTAAGGTAATATAACATTGCAAAGGATAGTGAGAACTCATATGAAAATCCTTACTTAGCTGACAGCAATTCTCGAAGATAAGGCTGTAGAACAACACTATCACACAGCAATTTCAGTATGAAATGAGCATTTGCCTTCCGATCCTTTGACTCCACTACAGATGGTTCTGTAGAAGGACCTGTAGTGAGAAAAAAAAATTGCAGAGAAACAGTTTTTCCTCAAAAAATGACTGCCTGCTAAAAGCAAGTAATTCACTAGGGTGAATAATTGGTTACTTGACTATTAAAAGAGGTTTCAGCAATACTTCACTGAAGTACTGTAAATTTCAGTTCCAAATTACATTTGAAATACAGAGGGTAATCCCAACTTCATGCTGATTACCACAGATTTACATATTTGTCATACTCCATGTATGTTTTTACACAAAACATAGTATGGTGCTTCATTTACTTTCTGCACACTTGAGAAATTCTGCTTCAATCCAATCTTCATCTGATAAGAGGCATTTTCACCATATGCAGAAAGTCTGTGCAAGCAAAGACAACTTCTGAGATAATTTTTGTTCTGAAGCATAATCAGATAAGTAGGATGTCCTCACCTGGTATTGTGGAGGTGCTGGGTCCTTGGCCGGTGCCAGTCGCTGCTGTGGTAAGAGATCCCACAGCGGGGGCCAGGATAAAATCAATGTCACCATCTTTCAGTAAACAGAACAGCAGGATGTATATCAATACATAAAAACATCCCTAACAACATGCTCTTGCTGCAATGTCTAACACACTGCAGGTTTTCTGTATTTAACTGGCAATCTTTCCCACAAACGGCCACATTCCTAGGTCTGTAATGTAACTCAGCATTACAAAGCAGACTTCCCAGAAGTCTGACACCAGCATTAAAAAGACACATACTGGATCTAAAAATAGCTGTAAACTCTTAAAGTTATCTCAATGAACACTTGCTCCCTCAATGGTATTAGAGAGATTTCAGTGTGAGACTAAAACAAGTTATAATTCACCTTAAAAGCCATCGGTTCTTTATCAAATCTCTCCTTCTACAGTCTAATGTGATATATGAGCAGACTTACCTGGATCCATTGCAGGAGGATCTGGAACCCAGCTGGGAGGAGCTATTGGTGGAGAAACTGGGTCCTGGTGATCACTTGAGGAAGCACCAGCTTCATGTCTGCCCAATCCAGCAGCTCTCAAGGATCTTCGCATCATTTCTCTTAACCTCAAACTAAATATAAAATCAAGACAGAAATACTCTCATTTTTATTTATAATTAGAACATATTTAAGAAGAATTTCACATTGGAAATAGAAATCAAACTCCTCATATCACCATTTTATTTCAGCATAAATAAGGATGAACCACGAAGTATTTTTCATTACGTTTTGTTGCACCAGCCATAGAAGAGGAGTCACTCAGCAATGCTTCAAGACAGATTAGAGCAAAGAATACATCCCTAGGCACCGCAGCACCACCTCTTGCAGGCAGTAGCTGATGGATATTCTTACAGCTATCTGACAATCCTTTTAGCCCAAGCTCATTGCCAGGAGTGTTAAGCTTTTCCAAGGATTTATTCTTGTTGCTACGCTTTTTAAAATCTAACTACAAGAAGAGGTTAATGAAAAGATAAAAAAATGGGTCTTGATAGAATTTCTTTTTAATGACTGCTTAGAATAAAATGAATCAACTTAAATTCTTCCCCAGGGGTGTTGTCTTGGTCTCTACATTATTCATCTGCGTAAGTGACCATTTTCCTCAGAAATTCTCTTAAAACAAGCCTGGGCACCATCAGCGTAGTTCTGTGATACTTACTTAATACTTCTTGGCAAAGAATAACAAAACTTATCATCAAATTCCCTTTCCCCACAAGGAGGAACATTTCCACTTCACAACTGAGAGACAAAGCACCAACCCCAGAAAACAGGATTAGTTTTGAAATATTCCACAACTAGTTCTCACACAAAAAAGAGTTCAAAAAACCACTAGAGCTCTAGTTTGGCACTTAAAGAAGTGAAATCCGATTCTAAGCTAGCACCAGAGGCTCATTCTTACACTAGACCTAAGGAAATAATTAGTAACAGATTGGTAGTTAATACAGAAATTAGCACACAGAAAACAAGAAGAAAGCATTACTCAGTTTACCTTCTGCTGCTTGATGATCCTGCCCTATTTCCTGGGCCATTACTTGACACAACAGAGATTGCATTTGCAATAGCTTCCACAGCTGAGAGCCTTTCAGCAAACGTGTTCCTCTCAGAGCGCTCTGCTTCTGAAAAATTAACAAAAGTGTCACTACTGAAATTTTACTTGGGAAAATTATAAAATATGAAACAACACTAATCTTTTTTTTTTTTTTTACATTTAGAGAGGCTAGGTTCATACACAAATTTTTATTTTGGATGAGCTTAACAATGACTCTGTACGAGCTTTCAGTATCATCAACAGACAAGATCCTATCATGCAGCTGATTGCAGACACTTGCTGAGACAAGGCTTCAAAAACAATGATAAAAAACAAAACAAAACACAAACAAAAACAATTAAAAAAACCCACACAAAAACAAATAAACAAAATCACCAAAACAACCCACACCCAAACACCAGACCAGGAGAACAAGAAAACAAACAAACCACACTTCACAACGAGCATCCATGAACAATGCAAATGTGTGGGCTTGTAATATACACACTCTGGGTATGAACATGCTTAGGAGAATTGTGTTTTGAGTATAAGAAGGCAGTACAATCAGCTTCCATCAGAAAGAACTAACATTTCTTCTATGAAGCACCATAACACCTACAAGCTGTACTCATTATAATGAGGACTGAATTTTGTCAAGTGAGATACAGAATATTATTTTTAAAAAAACCCCAGTTTGTGGTCCAAAGGAGATGGAAAAGGTGCATTTCTGAATAAAGCAAAGTATTTCCTTAAAATGAGTCTGCTTGTTCTTTCAGGACATGTCTCAAAGTCATGACGGCTGGTGCTCACTTTCCATTCAAAGGCTTTTCAAACTGAAAAGCATCCTCTGCATGCTTATTTTCACCACTGACAGTACTAAGGCCTGGATAGTTCCCTTTAAACAGGAAAATACTATTAATACCTTTCATTCAAAGAATGAAAGAATGAGGTAATCTGACAGTGTGTGTCAGCTGTTACAGTAAGTTTATTCTTTAAATATTTCTACTCATCACTACCCTAAGTAAAAAGAGATCCTGGGTTTTGCTTGTTCACAAGCATGTGCAGGCTTCTTAGACAAAGATCACCTACTACCCAAAGCAGACAACTATTAAACAGCAGTGAGAGAATACTACTCTTGTGCCCCTAGGTACAAGTTGATTCGCAGCTGTAAACGAATTGCCATTGTATTTGCACCATACTCCTTTCCCAGACCCTCTAGTTCTCATAACTCAAGACCCATCACCTCTGGAACCCTCACACAAGAGGTCACAGCTCTTGAGAGTGATTCCTCAAGCAATACAACCATTCTCTGCAACAGAGGTTTCACTTGTTCTGGAGAAAGTAATCTGTAACTGAATTTTCACTGTTCCACTTATAAAGTCAGCATTTGTTTTTGGAGAACCATCAATAGTAAATGCTTTGGCTCTAATGGGTGATTTGTTGTTCTACTGTCTAATGAAATCTATCCCAGTTCTCCAGGCAAAACCCCTCAGTTTTTGTGTTCAGCGACGTTAGCTGAAATTTAGTATCACAACTTTTTAATGATTTCACATGCTTTGGACATTTCTTTTGGACATGCTTTTCCCAAGAGCCTTTCTATTGGCAAGATTGAGAAGATAACAATTCACAGAAACAGAGCAGCCTTCCTCCAGCTTTGCAGATCTGGGGCCACTTTTCCTGCAATTCATTTATCATTTATCCAACACTGCAGGAGTTATAGCAAAACTAGGCACAGGATGTGAGAAAGAAGAGAACAAAAAAGAAAAGCTTATCCCTGCCCTCAGTATTTCCTTTCCGGCAGAAGAAATCTCTATGAACAAGAGTGAAGAATCTCAGGCAGGTACTAGCTGGGAAGTGGCACTATGTCCTGAAATCGTTAAGAAACAACGTATCTGTATGTCTGGAATTGAAGCCTTTACTTCTAAATCAAGCTTCTTTTACAGTTTAAAAGATGACCATGTAACTCACAGACAGTAACATAAGTCACTACTGCCCTCCAGATGATAAACAGAAAATAAGCTTGTCCTAATATCCATCACTAACAGTTACAGTGGAAGCTAAATGTGACCTGAATCTAAAGATATGAATCTTCTTCGAGGACAAGTTTTGAGGGAAAAAGAGAGAGGCAGAGGAGTGTTCCAAGTCCATCAGGTTCATGTTTTTCATTTTTCAGAAAGTTACATTACACTCAAATGAAATTACTGAAAAAAATGTCAAGGTTGCAAAGACAAGCACTCAAATTAGGAAAAGTCAGATTAAGTTTGCCTATGCATCCTTATTTCAACTTCCTTGCGTGCTTACAGTAACATAATCTTCATTACACAGTTGGGTTTTGTTTGTTAATTTTGGTTTGGGTTTTTTGTTTCGGATTGTTTTGTCACCCCACCTGCCCTGCGCCCAGCAACAAGACCCCTGCCTCAATCAGTGCACAGGATGGACGACACACTAAAGATGAAGGGTTGTACAGAGAGCAGGCTGTTCATGCCTTGTTTGCTGCAACATTAGGGAGGGGTGTAGTAAGACAGCAATAGCCTGGGAAGGAGAGGGGGAAACATTGTGTTGTGTTTAATGCCACTGAACATCGCTTTGGAGAACTCGAACCTATTTCGGCCACATCTATCAGCACACAGAGCTTTGTGAAACAAGTTTTTACAGATGATCGTGATACATTTTACTCATTTCTGGACACCTAAAAGGTGCTTGACTCACAGAAATAATTAACATTCACAGCACAGCTAAAACTACAATTAATCCAGTTCTAGAATTCAGTGTTTTGAAGTAACACCTACTCAAAATCAGGCCCTAGGCTTCTCAAACAGAATGCTCAAAATTAGTTAACAGCTTTGAATACAGAAAATCTTCAAGCTATAATAAAACTCCAAGCAAGAGATGAGAAAGCTGCACATTACCCCCATTTTATAAATAGGGATATGAGGAACAATTAAGATCTATAAATGACTAAAATTCAATGACAGCACCATACAAAAATCCCACAAGGAAGTTCATTCATTATTCAGTGCAGGGTTTGTATGGTGTGCAAGAGTAAGGAATGGGGCCACACACTGAATGATGAGGATAAAAAGAAATATTGAATAGCTACCCATTCGGTGAGCACCGTCCATCTTGTGCACTGAATGAGGTAGTCCTGTGGAAAAAATAGTATGACGGTGTAATTAAAGACCATTTCACAATGCATGCCCGTGTACAGCACATGGGTGAACTTCATGCTGCCATTCCCTAATTTTTGAGTGCTTGACTTAGCAACCTTGTTCTGTTAACATGCTTTTTACATAACAGATTTGACAGACATTTTAAAATGGTGTCAGTAACTGGCATTAATAGGTCATTCTTCCACATTTCTTAATACATTTCAATGACAAGTAGTATTTCTAATTGAAGGTATTAACATATACTAGAACACTTCAAAAATACTATATACCATTTCTCATAAATTTTACTAGTGATATAAAGGAGATACTAGTGATACAAAGGTAGAGGAATACTTTTTTCATCTAAAATTAACATGTGAATGTCAAAAGTTTTTACAATCAATAAAAACAGCTTAGTGCTCTTAACTACTGAATTCTTATAAAATTCTCGTAAAACCTTATGAGAGTAATAAAAATGTTGTCTCAGCACCTTTGCAAGGCCAAGACACATTTTAGGTGCTAAATTTTAATACACCCATACATGAAGAATGCAGCCTTTATTTCATATTTTCTTGAAAATGCATGAAAAGATTATTTTCTAATTATTTTCATTATATTGTTGAGCTCACCCTCTTCCTCTTTTGTTTCCTTGTTGCTGGTTGGAAAGCATACAGACACACAAGCATGCAGAATGTTACGGTTCCCGTCACATCTATGGCCAAGGAACGTCTGCAGCATTTGTGGATTCTGATCCAAGACAACTGCTTGTTCAAGATTCATCAAGTATTGTCTGCAAGCCTCATAGTCACATCGAAGAATGTGCTGCATCAATGTTTGTTTCTGTACTCAAAAGAATAAAATATTTTAGAAATGTAAAGCACAAAAGATAGATATCAGCTTCATAAATACTTCTAATTTTGAAATTAGTAGGAAGGTCTTCATCTCCAACACTGGCTGAAATTTAGTGCAGGAGCTGTTCAGAACATGCATCATCTCAATTATAGCACTGTTAAAAACAGAGCTGTGGGCATTCAGGCACAGACAAGCAAAAGGAACAGACAAGCAGAAGCCATCAGGCTCACAAAAGCATTCCTTTGGCTTCACAGTTGGATTCTTAAGATAGATGACTTCCATTTCATAGCTCCATGTAACATGGGAAAAGTGATACAACTGAAAAAGCCTAAGGATCTACACAAACGAGTTCTAAACTAGCTCTTTTTAAACAAATTATTTATGTGCTGAGAAGTGAATGATTAGAAGCTGTTGAAGGTCTGGGAGGTTCACCCCATATATAACCAGCTTTTTATAATGATGGAATACTACCTCACTGTGAAATCAGTCTCAGTCTAACTGGTACACATGACCTCCGGGTGGCAGCAGAGCACACAGCACATCTAACAGCACTGCCCCAAATCACTGACAAGATTTTACAAGTATGACATATAAATTTACAGTAGAACTTCTCATACAGCACCACTGATGAGGACAGAACTCTACAGGTGATTCAAGTCAAAAAACCTTCACTTTTAGTTTCCTACTGTATCGTCCAAATAAAAAAATAAAAGAAAAAAGTATTGCATTCTCAGGGATCCAACCAAAACAAGTTGCTGGATCTCTGAGAAAAACTGTGCACCCAGGAGACAAATGAAATTGTACAGTGTTAGTAGATATAAAAAGGTAACCATTTCAAAATCAATGCCTAAAAAAACCTTACTAATTAAAAGTCTGATACAGAAGTCATGCACCCCCCAAAAAGGATCTTTCCCTTTACTTGGCAAATTCGGTGGTGTTTTCATGTTTCTAAGAGAATCTTCAGTTGAAATTAGCTTCTTTCAAATAGTGAAAATACAAAACTGTATCTAAACGTGAAGCTGCTTAAAGCATAACTTTATAAAACCAAGAGAAAAAAAGCACATAATTCTGTAGCAGAGAAAATATTTTACCTCAACAGCCATAATGATAATAGCAGCTTTCTTTTTGATGGTCGAGTTAGCAGGAAGATTTGTTAAGGAATGAACACCCATTCCAAGACTACTAATAGGTGGAAGATCAAGCCAGTCAGGGTCTCGTATCCCACCCATACAATCTTTTGCCATTGGATAGATTGTACCATTTCCATCTCTAAGAATAATAGGGGATTCCTACATTTGGGGAAAAAGAAGTTTCATTATCAAGTCTCCACAATTCATAAATATTATCCTTCTCAAAAGGTCCAGCTCTTCTTGACTGCCAACAATTACAACAGTTTACCCAAGGTTCTCATTTATGTCATTGACTCCTATCATTACAAATGGTGCAACACAAGATAAGAGATTTCCTTTTGCAAATGCCTGAAATGTGATCAGCATAATATATATTAGTAAAGTATCTTCCTTATGATATTAACATTACCAGTGAAACAATTAATACCTATACTTTTAGCATACTTAAATGCTCCGAAGTAAAGTTGAATATATTGAAATGAAACATTCAAATTCAATTATTTTCCAAAAACAGTTTCCTTCAATTATCCCACACGAAGTATACCATGTTTGTGGAAGAGTTGTACAAAACCTCAATCATTTTTAGTGAATCTGTATTTTCAGTCAAATACAGATTAGTTTTTTTTTAATATTTCCATTTATTCTCAAGAGTGGATTTTTATCTTACCAGTTCCAAAATACAGCTAGATCACATTCCAAAATGCTGCTAGATAGCAAGTTGACACGAATCTAAGAACCATTCTGTCACCTTCTCCCCCACCTTTTTTACATTCAAGGTAGAGTTTAAGTAAGATGTGCTTAGGTAAGCTGATGGCTATTCCCCTTGTGCCTTCAAAATATTAAAGGTAGCAGCAAGTTTTTCATACACTGTTTGAAAAACTATTTCTTTGCCAGACTTTCAAAAAGCCTTAAAGAAGGCTGTACCATCTCATTCAAAGATGACAGAAGTGAAGTGCAGTGAGGTTCAATGATTGAGACACAAAACCACAAACCTGTCCAGCTGTAAAAATAGCAACACTTCTCTCATTCTGACCCAGGAATGCAATGCTGCTAGTAGGGAAATTATTTTCCTGTTCAGCCTTTCCTGTAGCAAGGTCAAATATGCAGTATCGAACCCAGTTCCCAGTTTTCAGAACAGCATGCACTCCTTCAAAGACACATGAAGAAAAAAGTTAATGTGTTTTATGGATGGCATTCAGTAAAAGAACTCCTAACTAAAGCACTTTCAAGAAATTACTAGTATCAATGAAAGCACCTGTTTATGTCCTTTTCAAAGTAGGTGTTTTTCACTTGGATGACAGACAGACATAAAGGAATGGACAAATTTGGACTCACGGGTTAAGTTCTACTTACCTTTTGAATCTACATTTACTGCTAGGATCTCTGTTTTTTCAGGAATACACAGCTTTTTGGGTGTTCTTTGAAAACAGTCAGGAACTTTTGGAGTTCCGCCAGTTTTTACGACCTGAAAACATACGTAAAATTTTAAGCTGCAATTAAGCACAGAGAGTGATAACACTTCAAAATACTGATTGTTTCCTTCATGTTTCACAAACACATACCTGCAGTTCATCTATTCTGAGCAGCCTACAGTCTTGGAGGAGAGAAGAAGGATCAGGATCGGAATTAGAACTGCTCTGACAGTTTGCATTATTGGAGGTGCCTGGAAATTTCACAGCAACGTACGCACCATCCACTTTTAGCACCTACAGGCAGAACACATTAGAGTTTTACCACAAGGCTGAACAGAATCTGATTTGCTTCAAAATAAACCAGACCTTTATCAGGGAGAGGAAAATATTTACAATATCCAGTGATAGAATTGTATGGCTCTTGGTCATTAGCCTCGTCATTTTGCTAAAATTACTGAAATTGGAAAAACTTGGATTTCCTAATGACTTCATGAGCATCCTGAATCAAATCAAAGGTCCCTCCATTTTAATACCCTACATCCAACAGGAGCCAAGCTGACTAGAGAAGCTCCTACTGGTACTCCCTGGTCTCCTTCCAACTTCCACCTCCTGGAAGCAGGAGGACAACTTCATGTTTACTAGCCTGGATAGACCTTTCTCTTATTAATTTACACAATCACTTTTAGAAATAAACACTATTCTTGTGGCAATGAATTCCAAACATTAGCCAACAATTCAACAACAACAAAGTCTACACCGAGTCTCCTTCTTCTTTAAGTGCCCATTAGTTCTTATACTACAACATAAAGGATAAAACTGGGGGTTTTTTGGCCCCACCTGAAAATTTTTAGTGGCCCTTCCTCAAGAGGACTGCACACAATGGAAAAAAGACATTAGTTTATGAGTCTATTACCTGTTCTGTACACTCAATGATCAAGTTCTCCACTCAGTCCCTTAGGACTGAAGGATACAGACAAGTCTATCTAGACATTCTTCATGCATGTATGCCTGTCTTTCTCTGACTCCCAAGGAAATAGAAGCTATTCAACCCCACACTGACACAGGCATTTCTCAGACTGTAAGCCTCTCTAAAGAGTTGCTGCCATGCATATCTAATCAGAACTGTCAAAACAGGCTTCCTTGATATAGGAACTTCTTGTGCTATCACCAAACAGCAAGGCCCTTTGAATTTCCAGTTGAGACCATAACTTTCTCAAAAGGAAAACAAAGCTAAGGCAGAAGAGGGTGGGGAAAGGACAGACAATGTTTTAATTATGAGCAGAAATAAGAACTCTGTACGCTCTCTAGAGCTAGATATAACTAGATATAAGCAACCATCAGTCTTTAATAAGCCCTGATTTCTCAATAGTTTCTATACAGAAAGTGCTTAACAAAGGTCTAGATGTAACCAATTTTATCTAAAAGGTCTCCAACAATAAAAAACATCTCTCAAATTTTCAAGATACTGTATGTAAGAAAAATCCAAGCACTTCCATGTTTTCTCCCAATTTCTCTAGCTAAGTGCAGCCTACGCAGTGCACTAGAGAAAATGATATAAAATGATAAAGCCTTAAAGTTTTGGCAGATTTTTTTGTAACAGAGATTACTGTGGATAGAGCTACAGAAGTTGCTCCCCACATGCTGAAACTTCACTTTAGAAGCAGAATTACAAATTCTAGTAGTAGAGTATCACTGATACCTGTAAGAATACTACCCAAAAATTTCAATATTCAGACCTAGTCAAAAGATTCACAAACATTAACCACCATCTGGACTATACAATGACAAATTTCTCTTGAGATTGGCAAGACAACTCTCCAGACAAAAACTGCGGTTTAGTAAAAAAGTTTATTCCCCGCACATTTACATGTTTCTAAAATAACCAGATTAATTTATAAGCCTGTAATCGCACGCCAGTGGTTCAATCAGAGCTTTTAGTCCAACACATAGAATCTTTGTTGCTACAAGAACTTTATTAAGTTGGGCTGCTTTCTGATGGAAACGTACCTTAAGAAAAGGTACAATTCCCCAATCTTTAACATATCCTGTCTCCATAATTAAAAGGTTTTTACTACATGCTTTCTGGCTGCTCTTAGTGTTATCCACTACATCATTTCTCACTTACATCACTTTTGATTTGTTCAGAGAAATGATGAAAGTTTTTAAGTGCTGGAACTCTTATGGTATCCACATGCCAAGTATTTTTTCTTTCCCATTCTGGAGGAAATTTGTGTATCTTTAAAAACTGGAAAAATATGCTTACTAAGATTTGGCTAAGAAGATAACCACCTCTTCAAAAGGTAACTCAGTTCTTTAGTTAAGTAACTACTATAGCTCTTGGTTGTTATACAGAAAGAAAATCAAACTATCCCCTGATGTAGTAAGCAAGGAGCTTAGTGAAGCATTTGATAGTAACAGAACATAGAAAGCTCCAAAGCAAAGATGTGGCATAATGAGCCAGCATCAAACAAGATAAATATGCAACATAAACACTCCTCTTTAACTGACTTTATGTAAGTCTGAGGTAATTGAAAAACTCATTACAAAAATAAAATGCAAAAACGTAGAGGATTGAGATGCTTTAGCTTACAGAACTAATATACTGCTGATACTGCAAACATTAAAGTTTCTTCAATTAGAAATAAGCATTTTACATAACTACATATACAATATGTGCCATACTAGGACTTAATTAAGAGAATGAATCGAAAGAAAAAAGCAAGCAACAAAATGGAAGTTTAAAGAATTTTTTCTGAAAAGCAGAAAATCTTTTTAGTGCATTTTCAACTACAAGATAATGACACCTGGTCTTTCTTTCTAATGGAGTAAAAAAAATTATTTGAGAAACTGAGAGATGAACATAGCTGTTAACTCCTTTATCCTTACTATCAGCCCACTGCCACAGTCCCTAATACCAGAATGCCACTGGAATCATTGAATCTTTCCCTTCCCAGAATCACCATATTCTTGCTCAAAACACAGCAGCAGAAGACTAGGGAAAATACATTTTTTATTTCCTATCCTATGTTCTTACTGGAATGGAAGAAATTTTAACATCACAGAAAAGGCTTCTATCTCCATCTCTCTAAGATAGAATGAGCACCTTCAAAGAAATACTGACACAATTTTTAAAAATACTCAACTTTGAAAGATTACAAACAGATTTCTAATAGGAAGTGGGTAACTCCTCTGGGGCAAGATTCAGTCTGAGCTCTTTCAATTTATCCTTCTCATTGGAAGGCTTCAATCTCAGATGGGAATCAAAGGAAAAAAAACAAGTTCAAGTGACTGACTGAAATAATGCAATACAAAGTAAGAACAAACTACTCAATCCAAATTTATGTTTTACAAAGTTCCTAGGAGCTGACAGGCTTTGTGGGTATAGGAACTGCAAAACTGGTAATACACAGGAGTCTCACCTTTGAGGTTTGAGGATTAACTTTGATGACCAGAAGCATTGTGGGGAGGCCTTGGACACTGCCAATGGAAAGCCTCAGACCAAAACGAGCTGGAGCTGCCAAAGAAGAAAAAAGCAGCTCCAACCCAGGCTCCCCATCCCTCTGTTCTAGCAGTGGTTTCAGACACCATTCAAGCCATGTCAGAAGAGCTCCAGAAGCTAATGTGGTTAAGTAGAACATTCCAAAGCAAATGGGATCAACAGAAACAAGCTTTTATCCCTCTGATACCAGTGAGCAGTAACAAAGGCTTATTTCAGCCCATATCTTTTCTCAACAACACTGAAAGAACACTCCATCAGACTTCTTACCAACACAGACAAGACATGGGACAAGTGCCAGGCTATTTCATTCCATCAGTCTTCCACTAGGTAGATAATTCTGTAATGATTGCCTCTTCCATCTAGTGACAGACTTGGAGGAATAAAGGCTTAATTCTGTTCCAATCCATGAAGGATTTAAATTGAAATGAGATTGGAAGGTAAAAAATTCCAAGGAGCAAGGAGATGACTAACTACAAGAGTGTATCTAGCAGACAAGTTTTCCTAATTCCTTTCAAGACCACTCCAGCGTAAGAACACTTGCACTCTCATCACACTCTCTGGTCATTCACTGTTTTGGCATCATATGAAATCCACACTTACAAAGCAGTGTGTAAAATGCAGGTCGCATGATCTACTGGCATCAGAATGATCACAAACACTTATCTTGGATCTTACCACTCAGGATAAACAACAACAAAGTGCCCAGAGAGACATGGGAACTTCAGAAGTTGACACCTTCTACCTGCCCACCGTTCTACAGATGACAGCAGGGGTAGTGGAAGGATTTTAAACAAGCATTTTTTACAGACATTGTGAAGCTGCTGTACACATCCAAAAGCATGGGGATATAAAATTTCCAGAAACAAAACCATTTCAGGAACACAGGCTGCGCATCAGTAAATCTGAACCCCTTCCTTTCCTATCTCTAAATTCTACCTCCTGAAGACTAAGTGAACATTCTTCTTTTTGTGTAAAACAAAGAATTATCTAAGTAATTTTAAAAGGTGGCAAGCATTTTGACAGAAGCTCATGGCTACCACACCTTACTCATTTTATTTTAAAGAATGTAAGTGTTTAAATTTTCAGATACTCTAGCAGGTAAAAGGACAAAAAAAATATTTTTATATCTCTTACTCCTTCAAATGTGAATCATTACATAAAGCAAGAGTTTTGGCCTCAGAAATCATTTAGTGCAATTGACTTCATATTGTGCTCAAAAAATATCCACCAAGTTACCAGCGTGTATTTCTCAAAGATGCTCCAGTATTCGCATGCTCCACGACCATGTATTTTACTGGATGACAGCACTTTGAGAGAAGCCACGTGTTGCTCCACTGATACCACACTTCGTAACATTAAGTTCTTAAAACGCAAAGAAATTTCAAAGCCTTTCCAACTTTCTGAAACACCAAGGCTAACGTGTTCTGAGGCTACACTGGAATAGCATATTCTCATGCATATTCTCATGCTCATGCCACTGAAGCCACCCATACCAATAAATCAAGTATGTGACTTTTCAGACTGTCAGTCAGTAAACAGAAGACCATGGAAGACCAGATTAATGTATATCTGGGTGGACTATAAAAGGGTAGAACTTCTTAACTCATGAAGTCCTAGGAGCCCAAACCCATGTAACGATGTTTTTGCAGTCTGAACCTCCATATACACATTTTCAAAAACTACTTATGGATTCAATAGTCAGATTATTCAGAGCTCAAATCCTCTTTGTGCTTAATTCAGCTCACAACAAGCTAAATTACAAACATTACTGTTGCAGAATGAACAATATTAATTACGCTGAAGTCTGCAGGAGAAAACTGCCAAGGGTAACTCTTCTGCAGACTAAAGTGCCTCTGCTTTTTCTTCCTACAATCGCACAACTGATCCAAATCACAAACAGAACATAAAACGACGCATAAACTTGTTTATTGCCTTGTAATAAACTGCATTTCTGTCTTTAACCTGGACACCACCAGGCAAAAAATAGTTATGATTTTGTCTGCTAGATTCTACCTAAGCTCTAAAGATAAAGCATTACAAAGCCGTAAAAGGAGAGACGTGAATGGCAAAATACATCACTGGGGAAGGACAGCATGCTTTGTATGAAGGCAGACAAGCATTTTTGCCTTGAACGACTGATCTAGAATAGACTCAGCACCAGTAACTCTGTTCAGAAGACATGACACTTACTGATTTTAGCACTTCAGTGAAAATATAAACATAAAAATTCAAGCTCTTTTAGACTGATTATAGTAGTTCTTGAGGCAACGCACAGGCAACTGTATACAGAAATAATAAAACAGTCTATGTACTGAAAATCTTAGGATCTAAAACAAGAAGGACAGATAAGGACAAGAGGGACCTTCCCAAAGCTGGTATCAGAGGAAAACAATGGTTTCATCAACTTCAACTAGATCTCAAAATCTTATTTACAGATACTGAAGTGTTACAATGAACTAAGTTACTCCATATCCCCTTCTGCAGAAATGACCTAAACTTGACAATGAAAATTCATTGTGAGCCTGCTCCTTTCAAAGATACTGCTCAAGGCAAATCTTACACTCCCACACAAGTAAATCCATTAGGGATGTAAGTAAAATAACTCTTACTAACTTCAGCTGTCCTCTGTTGGAAGTTACTAATCCTCTTCTGCTAACATTTTTTCAAATCTTCCATGAATCAAGTAGAAAGCAACCCAGTCTTTTCCTTTTGAGGAAGACTTTTTGGCTTTTTCATTGCTTTTATTTTTGAAAAGCAAAACAGAGAACTGTCTAGAGGACCTAATCCCTCCTAACATCACACAACACTGAGAAAGGAGAAAAGGGAGTATTTTCCTCTACAAGGCTCTTGAGTCAGAGCAAAGGTTTATTAGAGAAAAAATGAAAAAATTACAAGGATTAAACAAAGAGATTTTCTGGAGTAATATATCAAGTAATTTTATTATATTAATGAAGCATGTAATTCCTAATCAAAATATTTTTGTTTTTTGGTTGCCAGAACGTAAGATTCACCCAAATATTCTACCTATGTGTATGCAAAAGTCAGTCACAACAGGTGAAACCCTTCACAATCTCATTGGACATGTGTGAGTTATTGCTCAAAACAACAAAATAGTATTTTGGATAAAACCACATCTGCTTTTCTTAATACTGTGGTTCAACTTAAAATACCAGAATTTTTTAAGATTCATCACGTTTTACTTACAACAAACCCACTCTATTATTATCATTATGTTATGGACAAATATAAATGCAGCAGAAGTCATCCTCATCAGAAACACTCTAAAGCATCTCCAAAAGTATGATTTTTTTCAACAGTTAGCTTATCTAAAAGAAAAATCTCTTTTTTTCCCCTCCCCGAAACCAGTGAGACAGAGTATTTCAGAATTTAGACAAACCTTGCCAACAGGAACGTTCTTAACATCTTCCACAAACACAACTTCCCTCAGAGACCACTGTTCTTCATTCACTTTCTCCTCCTCTTTTGGGGCAGGAGTAGATCGTCGTCGCTCTGAGACAAAAAAGTTATTACCAAAAAGAAAGACTTGAAATACTTAATCAAAGCATCAAAATGCAATGTTCAGTAAACATCAAACCTTTCTCCCAAAAAGATTATCAGCAGTCAAATGTAGAAATTAACAAGAGTTTAACAAGAATAGAACTTTAAGAGTCAGAGCTACCTAACAAGTATATCATGTCACTTTCGTGTTTTTCTATGGATTTGGCACTAATAAAGCCTATATGATAAGCAAGGCAATTTTTAAGTATATTTAAGAACAGTAATTAGAATACAATATTTTTAAAAATTTTTCAATAATACAATAATTAGAATATAAAAAAATTAAAATACAAGGAACAAGCCCTGTTGTAAGTAAAACAGCTGACACTGTGACACCACTCAGTCACCTCTGTTACAGTGCTTTATATCAAGCCTACAGAAAGTCTGCTTGCCTACCATATATGGATTACTTGGTAAACTTCTAGAAGAACAGCAAATGAGGCAGAAATAGCTATTTGGGATAATGGCAATTGCAATACAGTTAGATTTGCTGCAGACTTTATCTGAACAGTAACTGTAGTACACTCAGAATCAAATCTAAATACATAACATGCCTAATTAACACTGACAAGAATCTTTAATCTTCCAAGTTGAGCATATAGTGTAATTAATACTATCAACATATTTAAAGTAAGAAGCAGAGAACTTCTAAGCTAATTGCATAGTTAACTTCAAACACTAGTTCAAAAGCCTGAGCAAAGTTGTAGTCAGTGAAAAATTACAGTTGAATGAACTGCAAAAAAATCAACAGTAAAAGACTTCCAGTAAAATTAGTGAGTACTGTGGATCTGAGCATGTGAGATTCTCAGTCACTGCACGAGGCCATTTGAGTCATTAGGACATTGCTTCTTAAAACTGCAGTTTGTGAACAACTAGAAGAAAAAGCTGCAGAGAGATTTCTTCAAATGATGGCATTGTAATTAACATTTTATAAATTTATGTGTTTAAATGGAGGGAAAAAATGCTTAAGAAGTCCAGTTACATGAACTCGGATGTAGTCTTTCAGGTTTTTAAGCACAACTTGTACTATAAAACTTCACTGAATGCTTTTGTATGCTAGTAAAGAATGTCTCATTTTAGACATCTTCTGTAATAGATACAAACTACTGCTTTCTGCATTGACAAACAACTGCAAGGCAAGCTGTTCAATGGCAGCTTCATCTTCAAAGAAGTTTCCCAAAACAAGTTCAACTTCTGAGCTGCACAGAAACTCATTATAACATTGCAATTAAACATAACTTTATCTTCAGAATTTCCTCTTGATCACCTCCTGAAAGATACTTTTGGTTCTGAGAACTGTTACACTTGCACAGATAAACCTTACATTGAGTGGTCACTGCTCATGTGTTTATTTAACACTGACAATTCACAGATTTATCTCTATTGCAGAATAGACACTGGACTGAAAGACCGAAGGATTCTGAAATTAGTACATAATCACTGCAGAACTGCCTTTTATGGAAACTTCTTATCCACACAATTATTTGAGGTTACTCTGAGCCACACATCACTTACTATATGGCATTGATGCACTGCTTGCTATTGAAGATGCATCACTACAAGTGGAAGCTGGGGATGGTGGGGGACCCATCTCAGTTTTCACTGGTTCCTGTTTGTTTTCAGGTCTAGAATAGAAATTAGTACTTAGAATAAAGAAAGAAAAAAAGAAAATCTTTTCTGTGACAATGGACAAAGTGTCAGTGTATCCCAGCATCATTCCTTTAATAATAACTTAAAGAAGTAACTCCACACTTGTGAGCAACCATCCTGACAAGGCTATAAATCTTGATGTTGGGAATGGTGCAATGCTGCTTGATCAGGGATTAGCTTTTTAACATTAATTGAGCATAAATACACTATTACAGAAAATACACATGATGAGCTTCATTTAAGGACAGAAAGAATTATTAGTTTTATACAGTAACCTGAAACTCCAGAACTGCTATACATTTTCAAACTTTACTAGAAATTGTTTAAATCTGTTTTAAACAGAATCTAAATGGCAACCGTCAACTCAACTTTTTTTTTTCAAACTATGGAGAGGCTGAAACAGATCTGTTTAATCTCATGAAGAGCCAGAAAACAGCTGGTTCCATTTACAGCTATTAAAATATAAACTCTTGGAAACTTTATGGAACACTGTAGGCAAGCCCTCCTGCTTTTCACATGTCCATAATGCTTTCACACAAGTGAAACACCTTTCCTACAGTGAGCATTTCTGCACACCTAGCCAACTTTACAAGAAACCTCGTACCTTATAAAGAAGGCAAAATTTTTAAAGTTATAAAAATCTGACCTTCCTTTTCCATTATTACTCCCCGGTTCAAGAGAGTATCAAATAAACAATCTGTGTGTACGTGTGCATGTTCTCCACACTTACTTTGCCTCAGTAGTTTTACTGGCTTTCTCCATGTTTTTCAAGCTCTCAGGGGACCGAAGCTGAAATCGACAGCTGTCATTCATGTTCCAAACAGATTCCATTAACACACCAACTTTAGGAATTCCAGCACTGATTGAAAAAGCAACTGCTCCAGCATGATAGAGGGGGTTATTTCTTAAACACACCTACAGATGGAAATATTTACTTCTATTAGAAAAATGGATTCTACTGAGGAAAATCACATGTGCATTATTTTCTTGGTGGCATATGTAGTAGTCAAAATAGAAAACTTAGGGAATCAGGTGACAAGGAAAGTCAGCATTACGTATGGAAAAAGAAGCTGTTATGAAATTCACAGCTGAAAGCAACAGCTTTAGCAGTGAAACTGTTCAACATATAGTATTTAGATGTTCAGCCACAAAAGGAACAATTAATCCAATAACAATGTGTTAATTAGTGTCAATTAGAATGGGTTTGGATTCACAAGAGATGGGCTCCCTGGGAAAGAGCTGCTTTGTCTCATACCAGTTCTAGTACTAACCACAAAAACAAAAAAACCTCTGCACCAGTTATAAGCGTTTTTGGTAAAGGCTTCAAACCAAAGGTCTATCACACTGCATAAATAAATCAAACCCAGACATTAATACTGCAGGCACCTAAATGCCTAATCATTTACAAAGCTATTTGTTCTATAAGGAATTGTATTTCTGTACTTACTATCTCTCAGAATACAGACAGAAGTACTTTGCATGAGTACAGCTTGTTCTTGTGTGCACCAATAGTCATATTTGTACAACAGTAATACTAACAGGATACAGCTGTTTACAGCCATATAATTAAAACATACTATTTTAATTTCATATTATTGATATCACTTTAGTGCGGAACTTTTTGTGCTAATTAATTTTGTTGTGTTTTTTTAATAGCAGGTTGTAAGCTCATCATATAGCATGGTAAAAGTGTCACTGGTGACAGTTGTACTTGCCTGGGTTCCAACAGTTATGTTTGGCATAGAGGAGATACCAGCACTAGACTTCGGCTTCTTATTTTTCGCTCTGGCCTTTTCTAGCATTTTCTTCCTTTGGCTGAAAGGAACTACACCCCTGCGGAAAAATGCATGTTATTTTAAAAAGGCTGTGAAAGAAGAGCTTTGTTCAGAACTTTGAACAGTTAATGTAATCATGAGCAAACATTCAAGCATGTGTGCCACCTTCTCCAAAATCAAAGCATTGTAGAAACATCATCTTTTCCTATATATACCCCCACCTTCCAAATTCATCTCAACTGCCACAATTTACTAGGAGGAGGAGGAAGAGGCAGAGCACGTGACTTATTTCACAGCCAAATGGCTTTCCTTCCAGTATGAAGTGCTGCAAAACCTCTGTCTCAAGTGGTATACTCCAGTCACAACTTTCAAGATGCAGACTGCCTCTCTGAATTTGAGGATATCTTTCCCACAACTAGTGATAATTTTTGAATTTGCAATCTCTGGGGAAAAAGATTTTTGTTTCTAAATTCTAAAAGCCTCAATTTGAGTACATGGCTGAAGGAGTCTGGAGCTCTTACAAAAGACTTCCACTGCAAGAGAGGAAAAAAACCCACTTCTTTTGTAATTGGATCCACTCAGTTTAGTTGAAAATCATGCCTGCATACACAGTTAAGTATGCTTATTATTTTGATACTTCATGTTTTAGTCAGTGGCTTATACAGTCAGAAGCTTTGATTCAAGAAGCTCCTTCATGTTAAGTAAAACATAAAAAGCATCAGTCCTGTGAAACACTGGAATTTGAAATCCTGTCTCATGTACTACAGATCACTGTAACTAATGGTATCAATAGCAACAGAAGCTTTTGTCTACATCAATCTGGTAACCAGAAAAAGACAGGTTACTTCATAAATTGTTTCCAAAGACTACATATAAATGCTAGTAAGTATTTTTGTATATTGCATTGATTATTCCAGTAAAGATGGAAGGTTCTAATAGCCAAATATCTCCAATGCTATGGCTTAGCACTTTCTATACAAAGAGTAATTAAAGTGCCATGTCAGTCATGCCATAATGAAAGAGCCAAGAACCAGAGAGGTGTGATTTTGGGATCTGGGACTGGAAGTTGGAATAAAGCAAGTCTGTGTTTAAAGTTACATGTCTAGCTACAAGTCTACTTAAATATTTTCCAGAGTTAACAGAATATACTGAGAAAGCTGTTTCATAGAATTAATTTTCAATGCTCTGATTTCCAGCTCATCATCAAGTATTTAATTCATCCATGCCTCAAGGCCACTTGAACTTTAGGCATGATACATAATGCAATGATTCCTGACACACTTAAAAATAATGCATGCTGACAATGCATTATTTAATTAGTATTAATTAGTATTACTCCATGAATTACTTAAATTAGAAAGTCATTTCAGAGCCTTTTTGGAAATATTATTTTTGAGGGTTTGTTTTTTGCTTTGTTTTGTTTAGGTTTTTTTAGTATAGGCTTCTTAATCATGAGGTTGTCAGTTAAAATATTTTAACTAACTTTTCATATTTTATGTTTGAAAGGGTTATATTTTAACAACAAACTCCAGAGGAAGAATTTGATATCATTTCCCCCTTCTTTAAGATTTAGATCACAAACTAACAGACCAAATCCTCTAACAGAGCCAGACAGAGGAACATCGACCTCTGTCATATGTGGGTAAGTTTGTTCCATATTTATAATCTAAAAAAGACCCAAAAGGCATAGAGAAGATCATTCTCCATTCCTGTGTAGTCCTGATACATCTGAATGCTAAAACATTTACACACATCTCCTAAAAGAATGACCTTATTCTGTTAAGGATGTTATAATTGGATCCAAAAGCTTTAGGCATTAAAAAAGAGAATAAATGTATTTTAAAAAGGGAATCAAATATGAGGTGCAGATTTACCAAACTCAGAACAATGGTGGTTCAGTAGTTTTGCAATTCTTTTCAGAGCCAGAGACAGGAAGACATCCAAAGCATCTACACTGTTGCACACAAATACAGTATTTACTTACCACCAATACAAGTTGTTCTCTAGTTGAGCACACGTGTAAAGAGCACAACAATGTAAAGAAACAATCCGTTCTCCCTGAAGCTCCGAGTATGTCTGTGCAGTGTGTTCTAATTTAGAGGCTACAGAGCTTAAAGTTTCATCTACCCATGTAGCAACCTAAGGCAGAAGGAAGGAAAGGAACAGAGAAGGCAGAGGGGAAAAAAAAGAAAAAGAAGAGTTGCATATCAGTTGCATCTTTAATGTAATATTTACTGGTTTTGAAAGGGGGAAAAATGCATCACAAAAAAAAGAAACAATTATACCCTTTGGAAACTCATCCCCTACCATCTTTTCTTTCCCCAAAAGAGAGCTTTTCAGAATTGTTTTCCCCTTTATTTCCAGTCCTCAACCTTAACAAAAAAGGTTGGAAAAAATAAAAGAGAAACCTGTCATCAAGTATACAGATGTGTTGGTGTCTTTACCAAATCTGTTTCAAATTCACTGTAACTGGGCTTAAAAGAGTATTTCAATAACTTACGTTACTTCACTGAAAGCTTCAATGTCCTTAGTTTTTCTACTAAACCTATTCAGAACATTAACAAGCTTCTCTATTCTCAAACCAGTGTCAGTTGCTACTGTAACAGCAAAAAGTCAAGTGTTTTAGATAATCAGGTTAACCAGGTATGTTTTCACTGTTTCAGCTGTAAATCTGATAGATAACTTTTTTTAAAACTTTTTGCATTTCTACAAAACACCAGATGGGGAGGAAAAGAAATGAATGAGCAAACAAATTAAGTTCTTTCTAGTGCGGATGAAGTTGAAGAAACACCTTTTCTATAAAATACTGCAAGGAATTGAAAAAATCCAGCTTTGTCAAATTCAGCAACCAGCAAACATTTCATACCTTGTTATTTTCCGTGGCAACAGTTGCTCTAATACTATTTGCAGACAGAAGCACAATCTTTTCATTGGTTAACCCCAAGAACATGGCTCGTGGATGATGCAGGGAAGGATTCTTTAGAAACAAAAAAATATTTTAGATATTCAAAGCACAAAAATAATTCTGAAGGGGAATATTTAAAGCTATACAGTACCTGTGCATTTCTATAAGGCTCTGATTCACTCCACTTCCATTGATAGAGTTCTCCTTTACTGCTAACAGCCACGAGCTCAGAATATAGAGCTCCGATGGAAATAAACTTGGTTCCATCCTACAAACACAGAAATACGAAGTCTAAGACAATGATATTACAAATGCATCTATAAAAACATATAAATGCAAAAAAATGAACTTGGAATTGTTTTTTTTCAGAGCACCCATGAATGCTGAACCTGAAAATAAAGATATATCCAGACTGCCTCAAGATCAGCATGCCCCCACACACAAAGTATCATTGTTTCTGATGAAGTGAGGGAAGAAATAGGTATTATTTCCCTGAACTTTAGCAATAGCATATACATGGCAATTAACTTGGACAGTTTATTAAGAGCTTAACACAGTGTTTTAAGAACACAACACTGCTCATAAAATTAAAGATGAGAAGATCTCTTCACTTGTGACAATGAAAAAAAAAAGTTTCTGCTTGAAATTCTGGCTGTTTGAAATTAACAAAAAAGCAACATAATTCCACTATTCCATTGCTAAGTATAGTCAGATATGCACAGATATTGTCCAATCTACCCAAGAAATCCATTATCAAATTCACTGTTTCATCAGTTAAACAATTCATCTTTCACTTCTGAAAGTAAGTAATTGCAAACAACATCAAGTTTTTAAAAAATCAGTATGCTACATGTCTCAATAATGCATCACTAGAACCTGACATGCTGGAAAAGTTTCTAATTATTGGTTATTCCTCTTGCCCTTTTCTCCTTTTTAACATTTTATCAAAACTCATACAGTATCGTTCTACTACTTACATAGCATCACTTTGCTCATTTCATCAAACCTTCATCCTGTACCTACATCGACCTCACAGGTCTGATTTCCTCCCTCTTAGACTGGGTTTTGTATCAGTGTTGCTGCAACTGCAATGTTACAATCTCACTTTTGCAAATTCCTGCTCCTCCTTGCATTGAAATGGATCTCAAACCACTGAGAATTTGAGTGATTTCACAAAACACTAAATTCTGTTTACTGAGAAACATTTGTAATGTTTCATGGCTCCTCAGCAAGTGCAGCTACCGGAGATATTCTTTCTGAAGCTCCTTACTAGTAGTAATAGCTCAAATTTTTCTTCCACTTACAGCTTCACAAAAAATGGAAAAAAAACTCAACTTAAACTAGTATAAAATCAAATGCTGTCTTCTAGAATCACAGATCTGAAAGAGAGGTACGTGGTATCTAGTCCTCTCCACAGTGATTATCTCCCAGATCAGTATCTTTAACTGACTTTTAGATTACAATACACCACATTTAAGTACTTGAGCCACCTGAGATGAAACTGAACTCAGTCAGCCATTTAAAAACTCCCGTTATCCAGTACATTTACCTGTCCTCTAAATTAGGAGACTTTTCACCACAGTTTAAAAGTGGAAACGTTTTTAGTTTCCTAAGTCTGGATTTACACTATTTTTTTACTGTTTTCATGCCCAGAAGTGTGCATTCCAAAAGGTGTGAGTGTGTCCTTGAGTGACACAGGATTCATTCAGTACAGCTCCTACCAAATGCTCACCAATATTTTGGGAAAAAGAAAAGCAGCAGGAGGAAAGGACAGAAACAAACACATTTATACCCTGATAAGAAGTCCTAGATTTAGTTAAATCACTAGAGAACTATTTTGTTCTGGAGGGCATCTACCAACACAGCACAGAAGTAACACAAATACTAACCCACATCATGATTATTAATACATGCCATGGCATAAACATTGCACATTCTGAGAAAGAACTCTCATCAGAATCTACTGTAATCTAATGAGATGCATCTCTACTTCATCAGCATAGATGAATCTTCAGAAGTTAGCTGGCCTAGTGCCTCAGAGTTAAGTATGGAAAGCAATTAATTTTTGCTCCAAGACACTCTCATTTTGACTTTTCATCTTGCTAACATATCTTTGATAAATAAACAGCTTTGTACCAGAAGCTGAATATTACAGAGAGCTGCCAATCAAAATTTTTCCCTCCCTTCCATCAAAATATTAGCAGCTGTGACCTAAGTGCTTCAGGATCAATGCAAAATTCACCTCCAGAGGGCCATTCAACCAACGGCCCAGAGATGCACAAACACAACCACTCTGCTTCTGTAAACCGGAGACTCGTGTTCAACTACAAATTCTGATTTCAGACCAGAGAAATTAACACACTTGAAGATGATGCAGACTACTGACAAAATCTTAGTGTCTCAATAGCTCAGCAGAACATACCTACTTGAAAAAACTGAAGGCTTGGTTTGCACGTAATTGCAGTCAAGCAGGGAAAAACCAGCCATACTTGCCATTATTCCACTACAGAGTGGCTCTAATACACATGGCACAAGGCTGATACAGTGCAAGCGTAGTACTACAGTGCAGTAAGATTTGACATATCAGAAGAATGAACTCATTGACTTGGATTCCTGAACAGCTGATTACATTTATTTGGTGGAAAAAACTCAGTACCTGTGCAACATGTCTATAAACCATCAGTCTCAGATTGTCAGTGAAACTGATGCATTTGGAAACACTACCAGCTTTCCAAAAATTTCACCCATGCCTCTCAGGCTGGTACTTCACCTCCCACAAACAAAAGTTAACCACCCTCATCACAGCCTACTACAGAGTTCTGTCCCAAATGCTAAAGGTCAAAATAATGAAAAATTAAGGAAAAATATTTGCAAACATAACTGGTTCTTTTGTAGTGGTTTCCTGTGTGCTTTAACTTGCCCCCTTGTTGTACAGCTGGCAATAGAAGAAACACACGGGTCTTAGAGTAGTAGTGGAATTTCCAGGCAGGACTGACTAAAAGCCCTGCCCTTTTTTATTTACTTATTTTTATACGTTTTTAAAGACAATCAAGGATTGGTTAAAAGGGTCAACACCCCTGAAGGTTTACAGGACAAAGATATGGTCAATTATCTTTCTCCACCCCAGGGAAAGGAATGAAAAACAATTCCACGAGTGCAAAACAATTCCTGCCGGTTAAGAAAAACAAGGACCATGTTTACAGAAAAGCATGGGAACTACAGCTACAGTGTTACAACTTACAGGGCCCTGTAAAACCAGGGCAACACCACCTAGCTTTACTGTCTTTTCCATTAACCTTTCAAGACCTCCTTCCTATTTTCCAAAATGGAAGAAACATCTGAAGTGACCTCTTTGCTAAACCATCTCACTCAGGATTTTCACCTTGAAGAGTTTCTGTTGGAAAATACTACCAACAAAAATTCATACTGGAGTTACAGCAAGAAAGACATAGAACCATTTCTTATGTTCAGCCGAAGGGAATGATAGAAAGTTTAATTACTTTTGAATAAAAATAAAAGGCCTTTCCAGTAAGACACCTTCATTTAACTGGAAGCCCGGAAGCTGGGGTTTATATGAGTACGTATGCAAACAGCTAAGTGGGAAGCAGTTCAGTGTATATAAACTGCACAGGTACAGATAGGTATCACAGCACTACAAACAAAAAAACCTACACCAGTAATAATGGCCATAGTAACACTTCCAAAACACAGATGATGAGTCAGTATTCCAAATCTAAACTACATTTATTCTTTGATGTTAAATTCCTGAAATGTCTCTCTACCCAAGTGATTTTCTCATTCTAAGCAAGGGGGACAAAAGCTGTCAACTTTCACAGAGAGAAGTTCAATGTTACTAGATGAGGAAAAACAAAACAAAACAAAACAAAACAAAACCAACAACAAACCCAAAACAAACAGAGGAAAAACGCTTTAGACATAAAAGATCTGGTAGAGAGCAACTATTAGACAAACATTCTTTTTAGGTCTCCTAAGTTCTCAGTTTGAATGCCCAAAAGAAGACAACAGCATTTAAAGTCATATTGCTGTGAGCAGAAATAAGCCTCTATATTCACCTCTGTTTTCAAGCTTTCCATCTAGATTTAGTCTGAAATGAACAGAGACACAGAAAAAGAAAGTGTGACAAATCAAGAAAGCAATCTCAAAGATCCTGCGGACAGACAGAAATGGGAACACTAGAACAAGTCCATAAAATTTGGTCTAATAATCCTAGATGATCACTTCCATTCTTAGGAAGCTTTTTGGTTGGACTGGTTGGTTTGAGTTTTGTTTTATTTTATTTTATTTAGGTTTTTAAAAATTCATCTCCCCAGACATCTAGGTAATCCATAGAGACAATGACCACAGACACTCAATTAGCAACATATAGGTGGTGTTTCTACTACTTTTATCTCCTGCGGTAATTACTTCTTGCCTAGAAAATGGAATTAAGGTTACAAAGAAAACCAGGTAATCAAAGCCAATGGATTTTGAAGGAGCAACCAAGTTACTCATCAACTCAAAACACAACTGCAAATAAATGCCAATTTTTACCACTGTAGTTTAAAAGCCCAATCACTTCAAACTGAAAGTATCTCTAGGAATAATAATGCTTATCGAAAAATGTTTTCTGCATGAAGCATAGTTCAGATTGTTTCATGAGTTTCCTACTGCCAATTAAATGCTTTGAGCACCCAAGTAAATAAAAGAAAGAAAAAGAAAAACCCCAAGCCTTATGATCTACAGCCATATCTTGAAAATAGACGGAGAAGAAAATTAAAACAGTATTAACAGAAGTGCAGCCATAAGAGTGACATTAATTATGCATAATTTAATTAAGTGTATAATAAGGAATATGCTTTATAAATTATCTCACAAAACTAAGATGTGATAGTCAAAAAGGCAACACACAGTATCTATTCAGAAAATAAATAAACAGATCTATAGCACAGCATGCAAATAATAGATTAAAAGAATTCCATACCTTATCTGGCCACCACTGCAAGTCTTCTCCTAAAGAAACAGGACTTTGAACAGGTGTAGTCTTCTTGTCCAGGTTTGGTTCCCCTTCCTTACTTGTTGAGCCTCTTTCATTATCAAATGAGGCTCCATCAAGCCACCTTCGTTCACGCAAACGTAAAACGGACTCACGTTCACGCAACAGCTCAGAGTCTCTCTCTAAGGGAAGAAGGAGAACTGGTATGCAATTGGGTCACACCAGTGGGATAAAAGTAAGCCACTCTCTAGTAAAGACCCTTCAGGATGCAACGAACAGCAGTTAATCTACTCACACAGATCAAAAATATAGTCCTGACATGCAACATTCAATATATTAAATCTTTCAAGGATATGTACTTTAGAATTACTAAACATAAAATAAGCTAGAAATAAAGGCTTACAGTTCTGTGCACTATAAAAAAATGCTAGAGCAATTTCACTTATATCACAAGAGGCCAAATACATTTAACATTGTTATTTAAAGTTTTCTAGTACAATATGCAGTTTTGTAGTTTTATCAATGTAGTTACAACAATAAAAGAGTCTTTATAGTCTGTCAGATAGCTTTATGCAAACCAAAAAAGAGTATTTATTAGAGAGTTTCATAGCAACTTTCCCAGAAAAACAATAATTTGAAAAGGTTAAAGAAAGCAAGCATTAAAAAAAGCTCTCATACATGTTTGATAATCCAACCCCTTTTGTTTGAAGAAATATTCCATAGGACTGGATTTAATAAATTAAAGTGTATTTGCTTTGTGTAGATCAAATGAAAACTTTTCAAGAGTCAGACAAGTTTAAAAGGATCCTCATAGGAAAATGTTCCTTACCAAAATGCTTCCCCTCCAATTGGCCTATAAACTGTCTAAAGCCAGTACTCTGCAGTTCACTCATGCAGAAAAATTTTTTAAATCAGGTAATCAAATTAACTTTCCACAAGTCAACTATGCATGGAAAATAAGGACTATAAAATTCGTGGTAACGTCTTATATAGAATAACCTTAGAAAAGGAAAAAAAAGGAGGAATTTAGGAGTTATGTCAGATGCTGAATATTCGCACATGTGCATAAATGCATTCATCCTACGAAGTACCTCACTTATGCTCACAAAAATCAACTGGAATTACATGTATGAGATGACTGCATTATTGTATCATAGTTTCAATGGATTATGCCAAGTCTTGGGTCTTTTGCTGTATTAGACAAATGGGAAAGTTTTTACATAAGCCAAACATAACAGCCTGTCTTACAGATGTATTTCATGTAAGTACTGTACTCACTTTCTAGCAAACATCACACTGACCCCTGACTAATAATTTTGTAACAGGAACTAACATGTTCAGTAATTAATATATTAAAACATGTTCATGAAAGACAAGAAAACTGTACTAAATAAACAATCACACCAGAGGTTGGATTAACAGTTTAGAAATACTCTAGGTATTTGTGGCAACAGTCTCAAAAAGACAGGAAATTGCTGCATGGTCTGTTATAAATCTTCCAAGTGTATAATGCTTACAGGAGAAAATGCCCTAACACTGCTCAAGGAGCTTTTTTTATCACCTGCCAATAGTTCTCCTTATCCAACTATAAAAATGCTTAAAAAAAGTAAAATTTAGATTTTTTCTCCCTCCTTATTATCTAAAGTTCCTCATTCCATAAAGGTGACCTCTGTCATGGAACAACTAAGAAAATATGAAGAACAGTGTACAAAGAGCAACCCAAAACACAGAAAGAAGAAGAAGAAAAAAAAAGTATTAAGAATGCTGCATGTCATTGATTATTACTAATTTTTGAGCCAAATTATATATTTGTACTACAATCTATGTATTAGTAAGTACATACACTACAGTTTAAAATAAACTTAACATGCAATAATTTTGTAACACCTTGCAACACCAATGATCAACAATTATATTTAAAATATATGACTACCAACATTCTTGTAGAACTTACCTGCTAACAGTCAGAATTCCTTAATAATTTTGTTGAGCAGCAGTCTACTTGTCTACTCTATATTTGACAACATATCACAGTCTACTTTCACATAAAATCAGCATCTAAACCACCAGTGTGTACTATCACTAGCTTTTTCCACAGCAAACTACTTATTACAAAGAAAAAAGGTGCAAAATTACCTCTGGATGAGCCTAGCCTGGAAAGTGATGAGCGCCGAAAGGATGGATAACCAAAGTAACTAATATCTTCTGAAAACATAGCATCAGCATCAATAATGACACTTGGGTGAGCAGAATGTATGTCAGCATCCAGAAGAGACATAAGATCCTCTATAAGAGGAGACAAGGGTCTTGAGTGAATAATCAGCTACTTAAAACATCAGCTAGAGAGACCATCAACTAAACAAATATCAAAATAAAACAAAAAATCCTATCTATTAATTGAATTTCTGCTCTTCAGATTCACCAGTGCAAACTCATGTGCCTCCTATGCAACCACATTTACAATCAAGCTTGGTAAACTAGTGAACAAAACCAGCTTCCCTGCAAGAACTGCTCTGTCACTTATCTAACCGCATTTCCCAAACAAGACTTTCCCAAAACATATTGTTCTGTATTCCAGAAATTCAAACTTTTGACTGTCACTTGAAAGAACAAAGCACTAAAGTAAGATAGAGACATATACACACATGTGCACACACACTCATGCACGTAATGCAGAGCTCCCAAGATGACCTAGAATGAAGGGAGGACAGAGCTGACGGAGAAAGGCGGCCCTTGCACAGCCACGTCTTTGATGCCAAAGACTGCACGTTTCTCCATGGAATGTTTCTTTCAGAGAATGATGTACTCATTAATTCACAAGCTAGCAACTTGCAGCTAGCTCTCATTCCAAAGCTTTAAATGCTAGCTACATGAACAACAAAATGGAAAAAGCACAATGTTTTAACACCATGCAGTTTAAAAAAAAAGACCAAAAGGTTGAACTTAAATTACATACTGTGACTGCCCTAGCTTCTATGTTAGAAAACTTAAGTTTCCCTGAAGTAATGTTCATCATTAAAATGCAAAACTATCTCCTTCCATTAACTAAACTAAAGCTTCTGTCCACACACAAAAGAGGCTACTGGAAATTCATATGACTTATTGAAGTCCAGCAATGTGGACTGTCAAGACAACTGAACCTGACCACCATCTTGCTACAAAAGGGCAGTCCTACTTCCCTCCTTCATCCCTGTGGCAGGCACCTCTTTGGGGCAAGGGGAGTTTTCTAAATCTACAACTAGTGCATTCACCTGGCTTGAAACAGAAGTTCACTGGGTATGGAAGCAAGGTGAGACTGGATCTTTAGACTGACTTAATGGAGTATTCAGAGCCCCAAAGGTGGAGCTTCGCCACGTGCTGCAAAGCTGACCAGACCCTACTTCTTGCTGCCAAAGGAAATAGTTCTGCCCTTCCCAAACTTTCAAGCAAAGCTGACTTTAAAAAGAAAAAAAAAAAATCACACTACCCAAACTAGGTTTCACTAGCCCATACAGGCACATGAATGTCAGCCCCATGCAAGGGAATGATAGGATAGTGCTTTCTGGCAGCAGGACAACCTCATCTGCTGAAACCACCCGTAAAGCTTGTGTGAGGCTATACAGAGACTCCCTTCAGGAATCATGGAAGGAGCACACAGAATTTCTGCATATCCAGTTCTCAGCCTCTATCTCATAGGCATAAAACAAAACAGTGGCTAGAAAACAACCATTCTTAACAGCAGAATCTGATTATTATGGATCTTTTTCTCAGTGTCTGGAGTGAAATGGAGGGAGGAACACAAAGTAGAGGGTGTCTAAAAACTGAAAAGGAGCCAAAAGTCTGCTCTTAGAGCTGATATCAATTAATTTAAGACTTTCACATCCCTGCACATCAGAATATTCATCCTTGTATTTCTAAACTCTCATCTACAGGAAATGTAACACGTCACTGACTGTCCACAGAAAAACAGCACTGTAAACCAGTGAGCACAGTGGATTCAAGGCAAGATGTACATGAATGTTTTTTGCATTAATTAAGTAATCCACTCAAGTGTAGGCTGTGCTTCTAAAAGCACACCATTTGGGACTCCACAGTTGACACGGTACACTTTAGGAAGTCATCCACGACAGACTGCTTGGAAATCTTGGAAAGAAAATTAACATTTGGCAAACAGATTCCATCTGAAACAATTCAGATCACTCAGAGTACCCTTACCCTGGCTGCTGCTGGCTTTTCACAATGATAAGCTGCAGCTACACCCCACCTTCAGTGCCAACTCCTAAGTAACAGACTTTCAGAACTGGGAACACAGACAAGAATCTGTTGTATTTCCCAATATTGACATACTGCTCCCTCGTCCCGCAATCATCTTCTCCTAGGTAAGCTCCAACCCCTCCATAGTCTAGCAACTAGTTCTGATATCTTTTCGTCAGTGTCCAGGAAAAAAAACTGCAAAGAACTCTGAACTCTTTCTTAGGAACCAAACTGCCCTGTACAGGAAAGAACTTTCCACTCTCATTCAAAATGGAAAATATTGGATTTTTTTAAGGTAAGCTAAGTGAGAAATCCTCTTGACAGAAAACACACACTAACTTGTGACACACACACACACACACCTTCCACCAAGTCAGGCATCTTGAATTTAGCTGTGTTTCCAAAAAAACAAAAAAGTAAAAATTCAAGTTATCAGACGTAAGAACCAAAACTATGTGGGTTTGGGCTAAATACGCATTAAGATCAGTAACGAAATGAAGCCTTTTCTTACCCTCTTATTTCAGCTTCAAATCAGATTTTAATTTTCTTCCAGTATTTCTGAAAGAGATCCCCCTTCTTCCATTTTCTATATCAGCAAAGAAAGGTGCTAAAACCAGTAGGGATAGGAGCCAAATCCACTCCCCTTCAAACATCACTGGAATTTTTTTAGCGCTGTGAAAACACAGATACTGCAAGGCTACATCCAGTTTAAGAATCCAGAGTTTAAAAAAAAAGAAAAAAAAACACCAAAAAAACCCATTCTCTACGACTTTATTTTCCTGCTCTTCAGACAAATCCCATGGGATTATATCATTCATCTCTTTTGCTGTGTTAGACCAAAATCAGACTGCTCCCTTTACATCTAGGTGTGATACTTCTGATGAACCTATTTTCATAAGAAAATATCCATGATCCATGACTAAATACTAAAGAAAATTGGAAGGAAAAGGATATCTAGTCCAGAGGAAAGAAAGAAAACAAAACAAAACAAAATACCCACACCAAAAAGAACCATCAATTAAAACACCCTAGTTTTCAGTATGCACATAAGCAGCAATTCAAAGAGCATTATCACTGGATTCATTAACTGAAGGCATTGCTTAGATCAATTCTGATCTCAAGCAGAGCTCACTTTAAAACTTTTCCCTTAAGGGGGCAATCGTAAGTTTTCTTCCCTCTTCTCAGCCGCACGCTTTTATGAAATATTCAAGTATTATACTCCTCCTCTTCCAAGTTTGGATTAAATTGACAAAACTGTGACAGTGAAGGGAGAGAAACATTTGTTTTGGTTTCCTGGGAAACGAGACTAAAACAGAACTCCAGAATTCATTCTTGATAAGATAATATTTCTTCAAAATATTACCCAACTTGAGGTTCACAAAAACAGAGAATAAAAACAACTCAACAACACAGAAAACCAAACCACAACAACAAAACCACAAAAAAACCCCAACCCCATTATCTAATTGTTTTCCCCAAAGGCAAACCACTGAGCTGATCCTACACTCAGCTGTGGTTCCATCTCCCCTCACTGGAAGCCAGCCCAGTAAGTCCTGCTGCAATACCAGCCCATCTCTCTTCTCTGCAAAGCAGCCTGCTGGATGGATGTTGTCAAATCCACGTTTCACAAGTCCCACTAGCGAGAACCCACTGTACCATGCAGAAGTTACTGAGCAAATATGCACTCATCTGAACTACACAAACAACAAAACATTTTAACATCCACAGCATCTCTATTCAGGATATTAACAGAATATAAAGCCCACAAGAACCCTCTAATACAACTTAATATGAGCTTCACAGAAGCTGAGTCTTTTCTATGCTAAATGATCTTGTTCTGTATATTTTTTACCTTGATTGTTCTCCTTATGTGTTTGTTATTAAACAAATGAACACACAGTCCTCTCTGCTAACTATCATCAAACAAAAGAAATAGGACTACATTAGAGAAGGCAAAAATCAAAGTACACTGGGATCCAAAAATAAATATTTAAGAGACACTTGTTGACAGCAATCTGTACAGAAAAGTAACGTTCTACTCTTCACTTAAGACATTTTGAAGAATTCAGGAAGAATTGAAACATGTTTTTTCCTACCTCAATAAAGTTAGATGCATAACATTTACAATACTAACTGGAATCATCAAACTGATATATTAATGAAATTATAATCCATTAAACAAGAATTTATTAATTTCTCAGTACTTGGAAAGTATCTCAGCTTATTTATAATTTTATTATTTTTTTTAATCATATGTAAAATGCTTTTTAAAAAGTTTGTCTGTCTTGGAAAGCTTAGAGAAGTACTCCCTAAATTTAAGGGTCATAAAGCATCAGACATGCAGAAGGCAGAAAGACAAAATTAACATATGCTTTTAATTGAAATGCAAGAGCCTCAAAAGTCCAGAGGCAAAATCTGTCTTGTCACTTGCTTTTTTTGTGCTTGAAATGAAAATCAAAAAGCTTTAAAGCATAATTTGACATAATTTTTTTAAAAGGCTCTTTATCTTTCAGAACAATAAAAAAGCCTAACAATTGAATGCATATAGCATTTATCAGTTATCCACAGTTTTCTCTTATGATGTTATAGTTCCAAAGTGGCATTCAGACATGAGATGACAAGTGAAAGCAAGAAGACTGCAAAGTTTCTAGAGCAAAATACTTTTAAAAAGAGCTATAGGCAACTTTCTCTGGCCATTTGGTTTTTCTGAAAACTAGCTTGCATTTGACACAAGCAAAGCTGGTGATTTTTACTATTCAATGTATCAACAGTAGAGTCATGACAGCACTGCCTTGTGTTCAGCTAGATTTCTGATCAGTTTCAAACACCAAACGAATTCATTTCTGTGCAACAAACTGATTTTTACCCGTAAAACTTAGGACAGAGAAGGCATAGCACATTCTACAAATCAGAAATTACATCTCTGAAGTCTGGTGTTAAGACAGATGAAGTGTCATTTCAGTCATCATTTCCATATCTTTTCCCATAAAAACTGAGAAAAAATTAGCCCAATTTCTCTGTGGGGTAAAACAGAGGAAAAACCTAATTTTAGGACATTGCAATCCCTTCCAGGAAATTTACTCTGAAGAGGGAAGATTTAAAGATTAAGCCAAGGAGAAATTTTTTTTCTGGACATCCAGTGAGGACAGTGAAACTCTGCATACTACTTTAACCCATCTCAAACAGATGAGACTCACAGACTGTAGCGGGGGCACATTCAAATAAACGTTACCAATCACAGGCTGTCAGACAGTCCCTATTAATTGATCCTTAGGACCACAAGAGGTACTCAGAGAACAGTTAATGCTGTAGAAGGCTGGTTAGTATGGTTAAAAGCAGTAATTTACAGTAGAAGTTCCTAACTATGATTTATCTTCTGAAGGCCAGTTCTGGAGGAATGCATTTGCGTATGCTTAAGACTAAGAACTGCTTTAAACACTTGGAAACTTACAAGAATTTACTTCCTCCAGTGGATCTGTCTAATGCCATTAAGCTGATCACTAAAAAATAAGACTGAGATTAAAGATTTTTCACTCCTTTCACTAAAGGATTCTTGATTCTACAGCAAAACAAAGATGCTTGACGGATGCAACTAAAACTAGAAGAAGCAAAATGAAAAGCAAAGGTTTTGTTGCAGAAATTAAAAAAAATCCATTCTCTAATTACATGACTGACAAGATAAAGATGGACGAAGCCCATGAACCTTCCTGGTGAACCAGATGAGCAGAAAAGAAAAAAAACCATTTATTAGAAAAATACCAAAACATCATTTTGACACACAGAAGAAAAGCTACTATGTAGTCAGAGCTCAGATGTGTTCTCTTCGTTAGTGCAACTAACACAACACTGGATTTGGCTGCTATGTTTTGAAATCTGTTCACTCAGCAAGAAAAGATTGCCTAAATTATTTAGCCAATGCAAAAGAAGACTCAAAGTCTTTTATAAAAAGCAATTATATGGGACAGACCGCATTTAAAAAGTAGCTGCACTTATATTACCGCATTTTGCCATTATAGACAGAATAGCATTTTTAAGGGGAACTCGAGACGAAGAATAAATTGTCAAACTAACTACAACCACTGTAAACTGTTTTGCCCTCTATTAAGGCTTTTTGATTTTAAAAAAACCTATGATTTTTGCTCTAAAAACTTGTACAAATATTAAGAATACATATTAGTAGTAAAAAACATGCAAGTCACTAGAAAGTTTTAGAATTAGCTTTTATGAGCAAGCCACACAGCAGTCTCAGCATCTTGTTGAGCAGCAAAATAGACATAAGTAATGCTAGTGTTACAAAGCCTGGGACCCTAAAAGAAAACATAACATTCATGCCCCGCACAGACAGTGTCAACAGGTATTTTTCAGTGGCTATCCTAATCTCTCAAGACATCCCAGTCCATCTTTTATTTTGTCCATCTTTAGACTTTGCTCCCATAAGCAAGAATTGTCTTCACTGCGCACCTTGCACAGCACGGAGCTTGCTGTCAAATGCTTAAATACAGAAAAATAAGAACACATTGGCATTTTTTAATCAAAATTTGCAGGATACAAACCTCCAGGAAGATATGATTCACTTGCTGTGTCATCCCCATCATCTCCATCTTCATCATCACGGCTCAACAAATTATTTACAGCAAGGTTTACATCAAGATTTGTTCGCTGGAGTTCTCGAATAATAATACTTCTGGACTTCCCTTGTAAAACAACTTGTGCCTGTAAGAGTAGAGTGAATTGGTTACTGGTCATTCCCAGCTCACCAACCACCATTCACAAGAAAACACTGAATTCTAAAAGAAATCTAATAGGAATCAAAAGTCAATAACAGTACATACAGACATATGCTCATATCAATTTTTCACAGTATCCCGTACTAGATATCCAGCCTTCTCTCAGTTCCAGTTAGGCCACTGAATTTCAATTTTGGCATTAAATTTCCCAATGGAATCTTAGCATCTACTTCTTCGAATGTTTAATGCTGTAGTTAAATAGTAAGCAAAATCTGGTTTTGAGACCATTCTCTAAGTTTCTATAAAATTGTTTAAACTTAGTATGTCAATCAACAGAGTGTGCAATCAATTGCCGTGCCAAAACTACACCTCAATCCCTCTCATTTACACTGGTTTCTCTTTCCACTGCCCTTCAAACAAAACCACCTTACTGACTCTATTTTTCTCATCATTCTGTTTCTAAAGGCTTCTCATCAGCAGTTTCTGCAACATTTAAGTTTTTAATAACAAAGTGCAAATGCAGATAAAACCTTCCAAACATCAGATGCAGTGAGTTTACAAAAAAACAGAGAAACTCTGGTTTATTCCACTAAGCCTAGGACTCAGAGCACTTTGTTCTTCCAGATTACCCTCTACTAAATGTCAGAGATGATTAGAGTTTTGGAAGATCACAAACAGAAGAACGCAAGAAACAAGTGCTGAGTATTTTCACAACAGAGTAAAAATAAGGCACTGAGTAAAATGGTTTGTTAGCAAGCAAAAAAAAACCCAAAAGAATGGGATATTCTAACAGCACACAAAGATAATTTTTTTGTCATAGTATTCTATGCCAGATGTTTACAGATTTTTGAGACCTCCTAGAATCTATAGACAATCTGTGAAGATCATTCCCATTGCTCTGCTTTAAAGTTACCTCAAAAATGTTTTAGACACCTTCTGTTTTATAGGCAAACAAAATACATTACTTAAAAAAGGAAAGAAAAAAAAGAAGGCAAAATATCACAGGAAGGGAAGCAAAGCAGATTATCTTTGGCCTAGCAACTGATATCTGTATTTCAAATGTAGACCAGGAACTAGTTCTAAGCTAACAGTTAAAATGCATTAACTAGTCACATATTTTGAATGTACTCTTTTCTTCAAATATGGAGGAAAATGTTTTAACAGATTTAACAGCTTCTTCAGACTTTAGTGCTTTAAAAGCCAAAAGCAGAGCAATTTACACCAAACATTCATAAAAGTCACATTTTTAAAAATTAAGTAGAGGTGTCCATGAAGAAAAATGATCAGTATTTTAAAGATATTAAATAAATCGAATGTCTTTCATTTACATCTAAAATGGATCACTCCTTCTATCAAACATAAAAAAAAGTCAATCTGCCCTCCTTCGTTACATTCCCTGAAGAAATTTAACATTTGATACTATTCGCAAATATTTGATTTTCTCCCCTCTGCAACCAAACATAGCCTTCCTCATCTACATTAAACATATACCTTGTCTTGGGGGACGTTTGGGAAATGAAAATTCTAGAATCCAAAAGTTTATCACCTCCACTATGTATTTAAGAATAAAACCAAGTCAGCTAAGGAAAGTCAATTTCTTCAATTACGTGGTATTACTCCTTGGAGAAAAGGCACTTCTACAACACATTCCAGTATACATGCTCTGAGAAGCTCTCCAAGTTTTTGGCAACAAGCAGTTTCTATTTCACATACCTGTGAAATTAGTTCCTCTGGAATGACTGATGCTGGAATCACTGGTTGTGGCTGACTCCCCAGCAGTCCAGATCCTCTGTCGCGTCCTGTGCGTATAACTCTGGTCTGCCTTCGAGAGTCCCGAGCTCCAGCAGATGATCTACCAGAAGATCCTCCTCCACTTCCACCAACCCCTGAACTCCAGCGACTTCTAGAAGATTCAGATTATTTATTTTTTTAATACAGCAGCAAAGAATATTTTGGGACTACTTCAAGAAATCTTTAGTTTTATTATTAATAACTTATAAACAGTCTCTGAAAAATACTGCAGCTCAACTTCACAGACAAATACTATAAAAGTAACTCTCAAAACTAGAAAGAAAAAGAACACCAGGAAATTGATAAAGTTCTGAAATATGCAGAAGAAATAAAAAAAACAGGACTCCAACTTGCACTTTCCTACTCATATAACTGCATGGATGTATACATACATAAATACATAAAAGGATCACTTCCCAGATTTTCTAAAAGCAGTAGCAGCAGTTTAACATCTAACATTCATCTGCCAATTTCCTGCTATAAAAGTACACATGCACCAACTTCACTGTCAATGACTGACAGAAGACCACTATACTTAGATGGATCTTCTAAAGATTCTCATACTTGATTTACACTAAGAAATTGGTTAAGATTACACTGGAAAAATCAGGTAATCTTCTCTACTGTGAAAGAAATCTTACACTAGATAGTTCTCTGATCCTTATGTATAGTTTTCAAGAGATATTCTACTTTTTACCTATTCCTATTGCAGAAATCAACATCAGCTGTACACATTGCAAAAACATGCCTAACTGAGTGAACAGTTTCTTTGTTTCTACGAACTGGTATCAAAATAAGGCAACAAAAAGACAGTGATTTGTAAAAACAGACATCTCACCATCATTACAACTCTCCACTAATACAGAACTGTGTCAATTGAATCTGCTCTGGATTTAAAACAAGATAATCTGCTGCCATGAAAGACAAGAGACTCTAGTTTGTTCTTTGAGGTTAACTAAGCTTTATCTTGTAATACATCTTAAAGGATATTGGATTTGGTATTACTGCTGCTTAATAACCTGTATCAGTAGAACCTTCCTGCTATCAATCACTTCAAGTCTCAAACTCCTTTCAAGAAAAACATTTAAAATCAGACATGTTCTCTGGAACAGTATCTAATAAATTTACATTAAAAGGCTATCATATGTAGCTGTTAAAAGCTAATTAAGTAAGAATACTTGTCTTGCATTTTATGTCTTCAGTTGACTACTAGCACCCTTTTTTAATTGGGTTTTCTTTTTTCTTTTTCCTTCTGACAAGACCCTGCAACCACAGAGTAACTCGAGTGTCTGCTTAAGACAAGGCCCTGTCAGACATATCTGCATTTTCAGATTTCTAGATAGTGACCACACAGACAATGACAAGACAAGACAAAAAGCAATTCAATGATGTCTTTAGGAAAACTCTTATCTCATGAGTTAGAAAGAGAATTCTAAAAAAAATAAAAATATGCTACTGAAAATAAAAAAAAAGAAAAAAAAAACCACCAAAGAAGAATGTGACATTTTAAATAAAGTGAGCCACTTAAACTGTTCTAAAGGTGGGAAGGTGGCTGAGAGGAAAAGAACAGGGCTGAGGGAAAGTCAAATTCTACCTACAGAGCAACTCTCAATTCAACCCTCTGCAGGGAGGTGTGGGTTTAAATAAATGTTCCGTATTAGATATTAATACTTACTACAGAGACATTTTCTGCTTTAAGTTATAAACTGTGAATGGCATCATTTAAACATCTCACAGTTAAAACCATTTTTATTTGTGTATTCAAATATTCCCTGTGCGTCCTAACTTGGTCCTGTTAAGGAGAATAAGGACACAGCCACTGCTATTAAAGCTGTCTAAACCTAAAATAACTATTAACATAGAACAGAAATCTCTCATCTCATTTCTGTTCACCTACCAGTTTACCACATCTTTCCACTGTGTAGCAGCATGCTAGCAATTTTCCAAATCCAGTTATCTACTCCAATTGCTTCACAGTTTGAACGGTTTTAGATTTAATTTATTAAGGTAATTATTCCCTCCATTTAACAGACTAGTTACAGTGCCTACTGCTAGTCTACTACCTAGCTCCAAGACATTCAACAGAAGACATCAGAAACACTTCAGGATTGGTCTCTGAGATTCAAACAATTTTAACACATTATGCTTAGCTCAGAATGATGAGAAAAAAAATGTGTTACATGTCCCATAGCAAGTTCTTAAACATGACAATACTAGTATGTCTTTAACATTTAACACATGTGTTTTTACATTCAGATGTGTAATGATTTCAGGAAAAAACTGGAAGGTTTGGGGACGGTTATTCTTCATGCAACTAAGTCCCAAATGAAATTGGTTTACTTGGTAATAAAAAAACAACTAATTTTCTGGAAATTCATGGAAAAGATGTAGTTCCTTCCTCTTAACAAATCATTCACATTCAGAAACCACAGTCCTCCTTACTGCAGTGAGTAACCTCAGGAAGCAGCACACTTAGACATGTCTTACAAAAACATGTAACAAAGAGATTACTGTCACTATGGAATGAGAATTACCTTTCTATAAAAAGGGACACCATAGATTTTAAAGCTAATGACAAGAAAACTGGATCAATACGGTATATTTTGCATATAGTACAATTCTAAAGGTTCTGCGAAACAACCTTTTCCAAACGTTCCTTTTCTATTACTGTATATAGGACCCTGACTAGCAAAAGACCACTCATAACTTGGGGCAAGGGAGTGGAAGGCACAAAACAACGGAGCACATAATGAAGTGCACTTATTTCACTTTATGCTTCTAGTCTATCATGGTTTAAATGTATAGTGTCCCTCTAAAAGCTGCTTTTCAAAAATAAAGGAACTAAAAAAACATTCAAAAGAAGACAACACAGCCTAAACCAAGTTATTCTTCACACGTATATGAAGAACATTCTGTATCCTATGTGCTGAAGGGTCACTTAAATGTCTGTTATTTTAACCAAGTCAATCCAGCTTTTTTTGTTATACCCTACCTACACAACTGCTGTGATTATACGTTCCCTTATACATACTGCATACAATTTATATATGTGTATACACATATACTCAAATATGGAACAAACAGATTGCAGCCTCAATCCTATCAAAACTTACCCAAGGGTGTTGCCTGCCAGTCTGCCCAGAGTTTCAGAACCAGACAGAAACCATGGGGAGTCACTAGTCCTGCCTGGCCTGGATGTCCTTCCTGCCCCTGAGCCACTGCTCAACTTTGAACTGAAAGTAAAAGATGGTAAATCAGTCACAAAACAATCCCAAATGGGTTAAGAACAAAACCTGGAACCCCAGGTTGAAATTCTCAGGGACTTAGTCTGGTAACATACCAGCTTAAGCAACACCCTTGGGGAATATTCCAAACTAATCTAACTGTATATTAAGAGGTACACCGGAAAAAGAAAGTGGAAAGCATGCCTAACTGACCTTACGGACATTGGCAATCCATAATAGCACAGTTGCAAATACATATTAAGCTAATTAGTGACTGGAGTTAGCCACTGTGCTAAGTTTTCCATTAGTGTATACGTACAGATTGTAATCAGCAGGTGCTCTAAACGTAAACCTGAGCCTGAGTACGCTACTTCGATATTAAGTGGTTTAAATTCAAATGTGAACTGTTAATTAGTCCTATTAAGGGGGACTTACCTGGACTGAGGACCAACAGGTCTAGAAAGTGAGCCTTGCCAGATGGGACACTTTCAGAGTGGATACTACATTAAGCTTAACAGTTTAACACAGCTTCTTTCTTAAGGATTATTTTTGGAGGAGTTTGTTTCTTTAACTTAAAGAGAGCCTGTCTCACTTCTTTCAGAATCACATATACTATTTCTTCCTACAGCAGTTTGTCAAGCTAGGCTGTTTGGCTGCATCACCATAACCATTATGTCTCTACTCAAAATATCTATTCCAAAATCTACTTTGAAAACAAACAAATAAAACCAGAAAAGCAGCCAAGCTGCTTATCAAGTTCAAAAAATATCTTAGAAGAAAAGCATTTCTTACCCATCACTGTTCTCAGGTTTACCCAATTCCAATCTGTCTGGCTGAACAGAAAAACCAATCCTGCAGACTCTACCATCCTGCATTTAGAACAAGAAAAAGAAGTGAGTCAAGTTTACTGAAAAAATTAAAACACAAGTCTTCGGTCACTGAAGAGTGTTAATCAATTCAATGTTAGAATAACTAATTTTAACTGTAGCGTTTCAGGTTTGTCATCTGAGAAGATTTCAGCAACTTACCTCCAGAAGAAATGCAGCGTGATTTGGTCCCACCACACACTGTTTAATAGTGGCCTGTTCCAATACATTCAAAGGCGGGTGGCTGAAAATAAAAAGTGAGAATTTATAGCATTTTAAAACTTTGGAAATCTGAAAAAAAATAAAAATCAAGCTGTGCATGGAAGGAAAAATGTGCAATGGTGGTTACCAATACGAAAAACTTTCAAAAGTGACTAAATATACATTCATTGAAGCATATAGCACACAAAACACAGGAAAAATATCTTAAAAGGTGATCATTTTCATTTAATCTGATCAATAATAAACAACAGGGTTTATACCTCATACTAAGAAGTAATTTTGTAAGGAAGATTTTAATAATATAATTTATCATAACTGAAAACCTCTCATTTTCTTCCTGTGTTATCTGAACTGTGTTACCTGAAGCATTTCTTGACTTCAGTATCAGTAGCATTGAGGATTTCTAAGGCTATATCATCTACAGTATAATCATCTGCTTCTTGCTGCTGTTAGAGAAATTGAACTTTCCTAAATGATTTACAGCAGCATGTAAAGGCTTTAAACAGCCTTACCTGTTTAAATTATATTTGTTCAGCTTCTCTGAAACTTCCCTTAATCTGAAACAGAAAGAAATGAAACTGTTATTTGTGACACACTCCACAGTGCACAACATCCACTCACACAGCATATTTATGGTGCTATGGGAACAACTTACCACCACAGTTACTGAAGTTTAATGTAAACACTACTTGGTGCTGGGAGTCTGTTTAAGAACTGGATAGTGTTCAGCTTCCAATCAGCTTTTTGTTTTGGAGTTTTATCCTTGCCACAGAACCAATATCTGCTTGCGTTTCTGTGCGTTTTGCAAGTCACTATCAAAAAACACTACTCTTGCCTTGTTACAACCATTCACAACTTCATGGAGAAAATAAACATATGAAGCAATGACCACGAACTGTAGATATACTTGTATTTCCTTGTATAAGCTTGAATACAGTAACCCAGAGGAGAAAGGATTATAATCTTCTAGGAAATCCAAGTACGATGCATGTGAGAGCCAAAAATATGACAGTACATTCCCCAAAACAGAAAACACAAGGAAACAGATGTACAAAAGCCAACAGCAAAAGGGACAAACAACAAATTCTGACTAGCAGATGAAACAGTCCAGAGAAACATCAGTATTTACAGAGTTATGTAGAACATCACCTTTACTAAAGGTAAAGAATGTTTCCAAAAGTTCAAAAGATCAGAACAGAAGAGTCAACCCATATACCACTCCTGCTTACAGGATACTGTGTCCAAAAGTGGAAAGCAACAGAGTAATTTCTAAGGTAATTTCTAATCCACTTAGGAAAGATCCTCTATGGGCAGCAAAGACACTGGAGTAGTAACGGGTAGGCATGTCAATTAAAGCTTGGGGTCCTTTCTTCCCAAAGGACAAGCAATCTGAAAACTAACCTAAAGAGCTTCCAATTATAGTCAGAGTATTTGCATTATATCAAGACACAAAGCCAAGATTAATTCTGTAAAAATTATGCAAGCTCTTCTAAATTAAGAAAAAAAATCTCAGCTTTGATACAATGTTCATCCTAACATAAATCAGCAACATCTTTCTAAACCTAACAAAAAGACAGGCACACCAGCACTGTTTTCCTTTATTTGAATCCATGTCTTTAAATCCTTCATTTTCACTTGTTTCTACACACAGACTATGGACAACACACTTCAGCTACTTGCAAACCCTGAGTACAACAAAGAAAACAAACTAGAGGTCCAAACAGTGAAATCTTAATGTTATCAACAGTGTTTAACTCCAAAGTATTTCTCCTCAGGGAAAAAAAAAAGGAAAAAATCTCTGTTTGAGAAAGAAGGTTTTTTTATACTGATAGAAGTAACCTCCAAGCCCAAGAAGAAAGGAAAAGTGAAAAGTAGACAGCAGCAAGGAATTGAATGTATTTAGAATTGCCTTTTGCTATCCAAGCCAAGCTGCCGGTTTGTAAGTAGGCGATTTCACACTCCCAATTTCCAGCCACAACTACTTCACACAGGCCAAGAGTACATACTCAGATAAGGTTTCTATGAAGACAACCCACAAAAACAAAAGAAAAAACAGAAATTTCCTGTGCAATCTGTGTAAAAGGTACCCCACAAGAGTGAACTGCTGTGGGAGACTGTGGAATGAACCTGAAGCTGAATAGCATGCACTCCACACCTTATGATAAGGTTTTATACAGCAAGCAGGGATTGCTACATAAACATTCCTGAAGTTTCATGTCTTGAGTTCATCACCAGTTTCCCATAGGAATCCTGAGCAGTTTCCCATTAATGTTTCTCTCCTGGCAAACATGAGTAATAATCACAGAATAGGAAAACCTACCCTTAAATGCATTGCACTGCCTTTAAGAAAAGCTGATGGCAAAAAAGTAGGGCTTTATTGGAGATGGTTACTGGACTAGTCTATGAGCAACACTTTAAACTTCCTTATCTGAGCCATGTGTCACAAGACCAGACCACTACCAAAGAAACAGACATATTTAAATTCAAAAAAAAAATCATACTCCTCTTATACCTGTAAAAAACTGAGTAACAGGGAAAAAATATGCTCAGAAAACTAAGACTTGAATAGTTAAGGAATCCGTGAGTAACATCAATCTCAAGAGAATAGGTCTATCTGCAACAAGGACAGACCAAAAGAGATCTGACATTGCTGAAAAGAGGCTGTTGTCAATCTTTATCAGGAAGAAAAAGAGAAAGATATAAGCAACAATGCTAAAAGTACTAAACTCTTTTATAGAAAGAAAAAAAAAAGTAAAAACTATCTCATGCCTCAACCATCTCATATGCAACTGCTTTAACAGCAAAATTAACAAGTACTGCTCATAAGCTCCTGTAAGCCCACAAGGACTTGGATTTGACACAGAACACCACTGGAGTTGTTCCCTGCTGGGCTGCTGGTTTCACCCTCATTCCTCCCCTTTCTTGTGCTGGCACCAGCATTCACATGAACACCAGTCACAAAACCAAACCAGCAGGAAAACAAGAATAAAGCAGAAAGATGTGTTTGTATACTCTGTATGGACAATCTCTCTGTGCAAATAAAAACTTAAAATAATTTCCTGCAGCAATCTAAGCCTTTCTACCTGCACAGTTGCACCACACTTGTACCACTGACCCTCGGAAGGGAAAAGCTTATTTAAGATCAAGTTAGTTTTAATAATACAGTGCAATAATTTCAACTGATGGTTCTCTGGAGGAAAAGGTACAGGCAGAGATGATTATTCAAGTCTCACATTAAGGGCAACATTTTCACTAAGACCTTCCTGTGGTTAAAGAAATCTCCAATATAAATGCCTTGACAGACTATGCTTTGTAAAGTTCTCATTAAAGGCAATTAAACTATTTCAAAGGACAAAGTTAGAAGCAACAAGTATTTTTTTCACACACATTTTTGGAGAAATGCACTAGCTTGGCAACACTTTTAGACAAAAAGTTTAGTGATGATGGCTCCTGTATCAAGGCACACATTCTTTAAATATTATTACTGAAATTAATTCAAAAACAGTTGTAAGGAAAACAAATTCAGTTTGTCCATGCCAAGTAGGGATTTCTTTAATTTCAAGTTTTGGAGCTCCAATTTCTGGCCTCTAGAAACCAATCAGAATACAAGGGATCTATGCTCACACTAAGCAACCAAAAAGGCTCTCAGTCAGGACTACCAAAGCTTCCATTTCCCACATGGCACTTTTATTCATCACAAGACATTATTTTTCTCAAAGAAGATTTCTATTTCCAGACAAGTTTATCTCAGGACCCATCATTCCACCACATCTTGCTTTTTAAAAGCAGGTTAGGCTCAAAAATGCGAAAGGGTTACAGAGAAACTCCACTTCAAAATACTGACGGTAAGAGTTGCAGAGGAAGAAAAGGTACTTTTAAAAATAACCAACCAAATAAACAAAATGTAAACCAACCAAACAAAAAACCACACAGGTACACACAAAAAAACCCCAAACAAAAAAAACCCACACCCCAAACCCCTAAAACTCCAAAAACCACTTTGGTGTAACAAACAACTTCAAGCAGGGAAATAAGAAATAAAGCTACTTCAGGCCTGGTAGATTTTTCTGAATGATCAGGTATCTTTAAGACAACTTAATATGTCAATGAGGTCTGTAAGCCAACAAACTTATGAGACTTCCACACCAAAGCAGACAGAAGTATACAAGTGCCACTACAATGCTCTTCGAAGGGAAGGCTAATACTAATACTACCAATAATAATAACAACAACAAGCAGATGCCCAAGGGGACACACACACGACACAGCCCATTTAAGCACTGGAGAATAGTATTATATACCTAGCAACACTGAAAAGGTACAACCTTCATCCCTGTCCCTCAGCTGAGATCCAGAAGTGCTCTGAGCACAGTGAGCCAGACCCAAGGAAGCACCTATGTGGCCAGTTTACAGATTTTGGCCCAGCAAAGCTGCACATCCTCCAGATCAAAAACCTCTCACACCTGCCTGTCTTGAATCCCATGGAAATGAGCTCCTGTGCCTGCCTATCAGTGTAATGAAAACAGAGTCTCAGAAATGCAGAAAATGGACACCAATGAAAAGCTTAAGCAAATACATTATCTTTGTTTCCTAATCCAAAGATAACTTTGATGTAAGGTCACACCCAGCTCTCTTCCATGCCCCAACACAGCATAAAGAAGGATCCTGCACCCAACTGCCATCTCAAACATTACAAAGCAGCTTCCAAGGAGGAGCCTTCCACAGCTACACCTTTCTCCAACTGGAATAAATGAAGATTTAGAGAGTGCCTTAAGTCATTCTGGGTAGAAAGAGGGGAGAATCCATAAAATCAAATGCTAAAGTACCACATAAAAGCAGGCAATAAGATTATCTGTAGAAAATAAAGTAATGCACGTAAGAAAAAAAAATCCCAAGCACAAGAACAAAATTACAAGCTCCAAGGTAACCAATACTACTCAGCAGGGTAGTGGGATAATGTGTTCAGATTATAATACAGATGACTGAAATGAACTAGATGGCAAAGAAACCCACTGCTCTACTCAGTCAGTCATCAGGGGAACCATGGCTTTCACTGTGTCCTCTCCAGTTCAAGAATAATAAATTAAGACTATTTGGTTATTACATACTAAGCGAACACCTACTGCTCAGGAAATCCCCAAGCTGCAAATTCTTAGAAGCTGGAAAAGCATCACTGTGTGTTTGCCCTATTCTAACACTGTTCTTCCCTCAATCTAGCACTGGTCTCTGTCACAAACAGGAGGAAAATTAGATAGACTTCTTGTCTGACTTGAACAGCTGTTCTTGTATTTCATGGTATCAGTCAACACAGGTTTACAGAACATGGCTCCCAAACTTTATTTCCTATTTTGCACGATTGTCAGTTTGGTTGATAAAGGTAGTTCTGATCACTTAATGGTTCTCTCTGAAACAACGATAACACTCTGTGCTAAATCTGTAATCTGCAGCAGAATGCAAATATGGCAAACATCAAACAAATTAATGTCCTGAAAACAGCTTTCTGTCACTGAAAAGTCTTCAGGTAATATAGTGACTGCAGAATGAAAATTCTCTTACAGTAGACCATTACGATTTAATGATATAACAACACTGATGTAGATAAAGACCTAAGTTGAGTATAAGATAGCCCACAAGAAGGTTAAAGCATGACAAGAAAAACTAGCAAAAAAAAGACATGTATTTTAGTTCTAGTTTTAATAAAAAAAGGAAGATTTCATTTCACTGTATAGAAGAACAAGGAGAGAGCAGTGGATATCACCTAGCAAGGCTTGTAGTGCGGTATCCCACAAAATCCTCGCATAGAAGCTGTTGATGTTCGGGCTGTATGAGCACAGTGAGGTGAACCAAAAACTGTCTGAACACCTGGGTCCAGAGGGTGGTGATTAGGGTCAAGAGGCCTGGCTGGAGGCCAGTGACAAGCTGTGTGCCCCACAGGTCAATACTGGGTCCAGTCCTGCTCGACATCCTCACTAACAATCCAGATGATGGGGCAGTGGGTACCCTCAGCAAGTTTGCTGATGACACCAAACTGCAAGGACCAGTGGATATGCCAGGTGTCACAATGCCATCCAGAGCACAGCAACCTCATCACCACCAAGGGGAGGCAAGGCACAAATCCCTGTACCTCGGGAGGAACCACACACACAAGAACAAACACATGCCAGAGACTGTCCAGCTGGAGAACAACACAGCAGAAAAGGACCTGGAAGTCCTGGTGGCCACCAGGTTGAACATGAGCCAACATGCCTTGCAGCAAAGAAGGCATACGGCGTTCTGGCTGCAACAGAGAAGTATTGCCAGCATGCTGAGGTAGACAATCCTTCTCTTTATTCAGCACTCATGAGGCCACATCTGGAGTTCTGGGCTCCCCACTACAAAAGAGGTATGACCGACCATACTGGACAGAGTCCAGCAAAGGAACACAAAAATGATTAAGGGACTAGAGCATCTCCACCAGAGGAAAGGCTGAGAGAGTTGGGACTTCAGTCTAGGGAAGACAAAGCTCGGGGCGGGGGATCCCATCAACATACATGAACACCTAAAGCAAGGGTAATAAAGGGGACAGAGCCAGGCTCTTTCCAGTGGCACCCAGTGACAGGATCAGAGGCAGCAGGCACACACCAAAATACAGGAGTTCTGTCTGAACATCAGGAAACGCTTTCTTTGCAGTGAGGGTGACCAGTTACACAAGGTGCTCAGGGAGGTTGTAGAGTCTCAGCCCTTGAGAGTTATTGNGGAAAGGCTGAGAGAGTTGGGACTTCAGTCTAGGGAAGACAAAGCTCGGGGCGGGGGATCCCATCAACATACATGAACACCTAAAGCAAGGGTAATAAAGGGGACAGAGCCAGGCTCTTTCCAGTGGCACCCAGTGACAGGATCAGAGGCAGCAGGCACACACCAAAATACAGGAGTTCTGTCTGAACATCAGGAAACGCTTTCTTTGCAGTGAGGGTGACCAGTTACACAAGGTGCTCAGGGAGGTTGTAGAGTCTCAGCCCTTGAGAGTTATTGAAAAGCCATCTGAACACAGTCCTGGGCACCCAGCTGGAGATGGCCGTGCCTGGGAATGGGACCAGATTATATCCAGAGGTATCCTCCAACCTCAGCCATTCTGCAATTAATATTGAGGACTTAATGCTTTCAGAATGTGATCTCCACACATTTGANAGAAAAAAAAATCCCAAGCACAAGAACAAAATTACAAGCTCCAAGGTAACCAATACTACTCAGCAGGGTAGTGGGATAATGTGTTCAGATTATAATACAGATGACTGAAATGAACTAGATGGCAAAGAAACCCACTGCTCTACTCAGTCAGTCATCAGGGGAACCATGGCTTTCACTGTGTCCTCTCCAGTTCAAGAATAATAAATTAAGACTATTTGGTTATTACATACTAAGCGAACACCTACTGCTCAGGAAATCCCCAAGCTGCAAATTCTTAGAAGCTGGAAAAGCATCACTGTGTGTTTGCCCTATTCTAACACTGTTCTTCCCTCAATCTAGCACTGGTCTCTGCCACAAACAGGAGGAAAATTAGATAGACTTCTTGTCTGACTTGAACAGCTGTTCTTGTATTTCATGGTATCAGTCAACACAGGTTTACAGAACATGGCTCCCAAACTTTATTTCCTATTTTGCACGATTGTCAGTTTGGTTGATAAAGGTAGTTCTGATCACTTAATGGTTCTCTCTGAAACAACGATAACACTCTGTGCTAAATCTGTAATCTGCAGCAGAATGCAAATATGGCAAACATCAAACAAATTAATGTCCTGAAAACAGCTTTCTGTCACTGAAAAGTCTTCAGGTAATATAGTGACTGCAGAATGAAAATTCTCTTACAGTAGACCATTACGATTTAATGATATAACAACACTGATGTAGATAAAGACCTAAGTTGAGTATAAGATAGCCCACAAGAAGGTTAAAGCATGACAAGAAAAACTAGCAAAAAAAAGACATGTATTTTAGTTCTAGTTTTAATAAAAAAAGGAAGATTTCATTTCACTGTATAGAAGAACAAGGAGAGAGCAGTGGATATCACCTAGCAAGGCTTGTAGTGCGGTATCCCACAAAATCCTCGCATAGAAGCTGTTGATGTTCGGGCTGTATGAGCACAGTGAGGTGAACCAAAAACTGTCTGAACACCTGGGTCCAGAGGGTGGTGATTAGGGTCAAGAGGCCTGGCTGGAGGCCAGTGACAAGCTGTGTGCCCCACAGGTCAATACTGGGTCCAGTCCTGCTCGACATCCTCACTAACAATCCAGATGATGGGGCAGTGGGTACCCTCAGCAAGTTTGCTGATGACACCAAACTGCAAGGACCAGTGGATATGCCAGGTGTCACAATGCCATCCAGAGCACAGCAACCTCATCACCACCAAGGGGAGGCAAGGCACAAATCCCTGTACCTCGGGAGGAACCACACACACAAGAACAAACACATGCCAGAGACTGTCCAGCTGGAGAACAACACAGCAGAAAAGGACCTGGAAGTCCTGGTGGCCACCAGGTTGAACATGAGCCAACATGCCTTGCAGCAAAGAAGGCATACGGCGTTCTGGCTGCAACAGAGAAGTATTGCCAGCATGCTGAGGTAGACAATCCTTCTCTTTATTCAGCACTCATGAGGCCACATCTGGAGTTCTGGGCTCCCCACTACAAAAGAGGTATGACCGACCATACTGGACAGAGTCCAGCAAAGGAACACAAAAATGATTAAGGGACTAGAGCATCTCCACCAGAGGAAAGGCTGAGAGAGTTGGGACTTCAGTCTAGGGAAGACAAAGCTCGGGGCGGGGGATCCCATCAACATACATGAACACCTAAAGCAAGGGTAATAAAGGGGACAGAGCCAGGCTCTTTCCAGTGGCACCCAGTGACAGGATCAGAGGCAGCAGGCACACACCAAAATACAGGAGTTCTGTCTGAACATCAGGAAACGCTTTCTTTGCAGTGAGGGTGACCAGTTACACAAGGTGCTCAGGGAGGTTGTAGAGTCTCAGCCCTTGAGAGTTATTGAAAAGCCATCTGAACACAGTCCTGGGCACCCAGCTGGAGATGGCCGTGCCTGGGAATGGGACCAGATTATATCCAGAGGTATCCTCCAACCTCAGCCATTCTGCAATTAATATTGAGGACTTAATGCTTTCAGAATGTGATCTCCACACATTTGACTTGAAGGCACAGCAGCATAAGGAGGGGATTTGCCATTGAAAACCTAGAAGGTCATGTTTTGCTGTATAGAATCCCTCTAAGGTCAGTGGCACAGGAAAAAAGTTACACCAATGAGCCAGGAAAGTATCAGAGTTACACATTCAGTAGAAAAATGCATGGGTGCTTAAATATCCAGCTGGAAGTACTTTGCTTCTTTCGCAGAAACAGCAAGACTGGGGCAGATACCTGCAGAATTTGTGAAATGCCTCTAACTAGCAATGAATTTTTAAGCTGGAAGACTGGTTCCTCTAGCTCAGAATCTACTTAGACCCTTTCTTCAGATTTAGGGGACACTGAAAATATCGCCCTCTGAATAAAAAAACACCCTAGAACCATAACCCCACACCACAGTGCAGAGGATGGCTATAGCCTAGCTCAAGAAGAATACAAAGTCAATCATGCTTTTTAAATAAGCAAACACTCATAAGCTATGAAACAGCATGGGCCCTTCTCTGAAAAAAGTTGTAGTTTACAGTCTGAATACAAACAGGAAGAAATCACAAATGGTATGATCCTGACAGGACTGCCATAGAGGAGTTACAGCACTCCCACATGTTATTGAGCACATTATCTATAGGATTTGGTAGTGAAGTAGATCTACAGCTGCAAGTTGTCTAAAAACCTAGTGTTGTTTCTGAGGGGAAAAAAAGAAAAATACAGGAAAACGAGTCAGCCTCAATCTGAGGCCCTTCTGTGGCAGTAGATTTCCGAAAGTATAGTTTGCAAATGCAGGCAATACAAGACTGAAATCTGTTCTCTGGTGCAGAATGCATCAAATCATCATTTTGTGGTCTCACATTCTGTTCAACTGCACAAAGTCCTCACAGCTGTTTTGTTTAACATTTAGCAGAGGCTATTTCTTTAGCCAGAACACCACAACAGCTGGATCAACCACACAACTGGATCAACCAACTCAGCTGGGTGAGTTCTAAATCTTAAAACAATTAAGGCTGTAAGCTATTTAACTATCCATCATTTTAGGAAGTACATCCTCTTGTGATAATAAAACACAAATAATGGGAATTTAGAACCCTATGATTCTAAATTCAAGGATACTTCAAAAATACACACATGATAATAGCATGAGCCAGTGTTACTACACTGAACAACAAACAAATGCTAGCTATCAAAATACAGCTAGGAAGCTGTATACTTGTTTAACTAGAATGAGGGAAAATTAAAAGACCCCATTAAGACAAAGAAGGGAAAAATCCTACTTTTACGGTCAGAACATTGCTTCAGTGATAGCATTTAAAAAATGATATCAAAATAAAAATCCAGTCATTGAAAATCCTAGAACCTTTTCGTGTCCCATTGTGATAAGATTGGTAAGGCTCCTTCAGGAGTTAATTACGAGCCACCAGGGAGGCTGTGAATTTACAGGCATACCACCTTAAAGCCTAGAGAGCCAGGTTCTGGTCCCAGCTGAGGCTACTGCAGGAACCCAAATAACCTCTTCACCATTTTCCTTTGCTCTAAGCTTTTGGGAGCTGTCATCAGTTTGTGTGAAGTTGGAAAATGGCCTTTGATTAGAGCATTCAAATGCTATAAAAGTATTTTTTAAAGCAAGAACTGTCAAATTATTAAATACTTTGTGTCTTGACTAGAGAAAAGCAACTGTATGTTTTGTACAAGGGATTTTATTAAAAGCAAAGCACAAACAAGAACAGAATTCTAATTGCTTTGCTACAAAGTCCAATGACCTTATTCTCATTCTGAATTAGTTTTAACAACAGGGAAAGATCACTTAGCATGTCCAGTCCTTTACTTGCCAATTCCTCCAATTCCAAGCCTTGCAGTATTCAACAAAAACACTGACATTACAGTGTTATCTGCATGTCACTTTTTCAAACTTGCTAAAAACTGCACCTTCTAAGTACCAGATCTCCTCACACTGATCTGTCTTCCACTAAAAACACATCTTCAGAACCTTCCTCTCAGATACTGCATCTTTGATTTAGATAGGAATGGACTGAGGCCTGGAATAAAGAGTAGAGAGCAAGCACTACACTAGAAAAACAAGCAGCCAAATCACTTTGTCTGAGGCACAGCGCAGGCAAAACAACTCCAAAGAAACCCCAGCTTCTGAGGTGCACAGCTCCTCCCAATACTTTTTTGCACTGCCAGAAAAAAGATTCTTTTTTCCATCTGCCTGCACCCCAGCCATGAAACTCCAGGTGCTTCCCTCAGTGTTTTGGTTCCCTTAGAAGAACTCATGAAGCATCACATCGAGTACCTTCTGCTTCACATTTTGCCTAGGGCTATATTATTTCAGGTAACAATCTTGCCACATATAGATTCTGCACTACAAGAGAAAAACCCCAACTTTGGCCATTCCAGCAAGACAGCCTGTTATTCCCCAGCCTTCCCATGAGGAGCAGGGCACTCTGTGCCAGATTACCTTCTGCCGACCCAATCTGCCCCACAATGACAAGATGCTATGATCTGTATCATTTGAAGGTTTAATTTAGTACCTTTAAATTACTGCTCTAGAGACAGACACATTTTGACAAAGTCAGTGAGTTGTGTATACAATGACTTTAAAAAATGGAAAATGAGAAAAGAAAAACTGCTGCTAATAACATACTGTGGTCAAAGCCGAAGAGAAGACAACAACCTAAGAAAGATCTTCATTAAAGATCAGACAATAACTCACATACTAAAAAAATATGAAACTGATTAAAAGCCATAAATTCTCTTTAGAAGAACATGTCTTGATATTTACTAGAGAGAGACGGAAAAAAATGCAGCTCTGACCATTTTCAGGCTGGATAGAGAACAGCAAAAATTTCATACCATAAATGAAAGAATAAATACAGAGACACATTTAAGAAAATTAATTTTGCAAAATGAACAAGGAATTAAAATCATACCACCCTTACTGAAGGAAGTGACAGACCCTAATGGCTTCAAACAACAACAGAGTAATGCGTATATTCAACTTTATTCCCATAGGCAAATATTTATTCTCCAGTTAAGTTTTTGGAAAAATGCTGCACAAACACTTCTCTATATTAAGTCAATGTCAGACTCCACACTGACACCTACACAGTGAAATTACAATTCCAGTAGAATCCAGAGATCCCAAACAAGACCCATTTCACTGTATCAGAACTCCCTACATATATAGCGATAATCCATCCCAAAGGTTAAAAAGGTGAGAGGTTGAGGAAACATAATGGACAACAGAGAATGAAGCATAATGAAAGACAGTAAGCAAATTTTTTAAATGTTGTTTTATCACAGGTTTGGATTAAAGTAATCAACTACTACTTCTATAGCACATAGAAAAAAGAAGACGAAATTAGTATCTAGCTTAACTAGAGATGATGCAAACATGGTGAAGAAAGTAACACCAGTAAGACCTGGGTACAGAGCAGTTTCTTTCTGGGCTATCTTCTAATGAATAGGCAAACTACAGCTGCATGGATATAATCCCCCTCAGCTATTCGAGATACTTTGAACTGATTCATTTGACAAACAAAAAACATACTCTCTTGAATGTGGATTGGTTTGGGGTTTGTTTTTTTTTTTTTTGCTGAAGACAAATTTCATAGGATTACTGAAGTCTCCAGCAGCCTTGGTACCTTCATCTGCTGCGTCACACTACTGTTGCCACAAATTAAACTGGCAGACCTAATGGCTGGGAATAAAACAACAATGATAGCAAGAAATCCCAACACAGCCAATGTCCAAAATAGTACTAATCACGGAAATGTTTTCAAAGTTTTTATTCTGCACTCTTTAATAAAACACCATAATGTAAAAACTAAATCAGAAAGATGAGACCAAAATATCTCCAAGCATCTTTTCTGATAAAAGGCAGTAACCAGTTTAATGATGAAAAGCTGTCCAAAATAACTTTACAGAAAATACACATTTGCTCTCCACTGTGGATGTAAGCAATCTGAGAAACCCTCTCAACAGCAACTGGCTTGGGACTACAAAAACCAACCAATAAGACAAAACGTAAGATGCTACACTAAAAATCATTTTTAGAACCGCAACAAAAGTAATCAAGTTGGGATGTTAAATATTCACTGTACCAAAATGGATTACTGCTGTAAAACACACTGCACTTGGAAGTGCAGCAGCTGGGATTTGCTGAGAGACTGGGTGAAGCATATTCAATATGAGAAATTCCCTTGGGAAGTGCTGGGTGTAGCAGTGAGACTTTTGAGATGAAGACAAAATTTTCAAAGACAGCAAATTTAATAGTTACATCACTCATCACCTGGAAACAAACTGGCAGTTTTACATAAACGTAGATGACCAGTGCTCCCACCTTAAACCTTTCTATTGAGGTTTACAGTATGTTTCAACTGTTTAGAATTGTCACGCTTCATACCTTTGTATCAGTGAGTATGTGTTCTCTCTCATATAAAACAAGAAAATTCTTTAAATTAAAGCAAAATACTAATTTCCCTGGAGGGAAAGGGTAAGAAAAAAGGAAGCAATGTTGGTGAACTGCATTTTTTAAGCACAGAGAGACTTTTAGAAATAAAGCACAGATTTTACTGTCAAAATAGTTCTATGCCAGAAAGACCAAATAAGATCTGAAGTTCGGATAATTATTCCTGTAGTGGAGTAACTAATGCTGTGTCATCCTCAAACTGTCAGGCTTAAGGTTTTGGACAAAATACGTGTGTGCACCATGAAAATTAGATTTGTGCATTTATGTCAACATTTTTTTTCTCCAAATTGTTCCTCTCAATTTAAAATCCTCTAACTACTGTAACCAGGCCTTGTCTTCATCTTTTCTCTGAGGCACATACAGATGCCAACTACTGCAGTCTCCTACGTGGAGCTGCTTCTAAGAGCCAAATCCTTAGTGGACTTCAAAGAATTCAAGCTTTAAAAAAATGTCTGTACAACTGAAAAGCACAAGTAATTTTTTGTGTGTTTTTTTTCCTGCATAAATGGCTGTTGATTCAGAGAAAGACAAAACAGCAGCTTTTACACTAAGCATCTTGCAAACTTAACTGCAAATCAGATTGCTGCTAGTATAATCACTAAAATAAATTGAACCCCCTTCTCCATATAAGTTTCAAATACGTAATACTGCCTATTTAAGTCACAAATGATTAACAGTGCCACAAATGTGAAAAGGCAGCTACAACACAATGCAGTTTGCCAAGCTTAGGTACATCCTTGGTTGTTTTTCCTCAAGTGTCAAGTCATTTCTCATGTAAATATAATTGTGTACTGAACAGTTATCCACTTTAGATAGTTTAAGAAAAAAGTGTCATACTCTTCACATCTATTTTTTTATTTAATCACAAATTTGATAAACATCCTACATGGCAATTAGAATATTTCATAAATACATACTATACCAAAAATTACCTCAAATGTATGTTATTGTTTATAGTTTTTTAACTTTTACAAATATTTAGCACATAAATGTTGTTGACTGATACCTTACTGTTCTTAGAATTAAAAATGTTGTTCTCTGACAGCTTTGATTTGCAGTGCCAACCCTAAAGTACAGCTACTGATATCTTAATCCATTAGTCTTACTGTATTATTGGTCCAACAAATATGCTCAAACCTTTTATATGATTTGAGAAGGAAAAAGGAAGCAACATTTGTGCCCCAATTACAATTTTACTAAATTCCTTGTGACAGGTCACAACTACTCTCAGCCTAGATCACATTCACAGTACAGTTTCACATTACAGTAGCCAAAATAAACTTGCTGCTTTCAAAATGGAAGGAACTCACCCCTGCTTCCTCTTCCCCGTTCTTCACTACCAACTCTCCCTCCTGCAGTGCATCCAACAAGGAGATAAACCAGTTCAACTTCCTAATGACTAAACTGTACTTACTTCACTTTACTAGGGCTATCTTTATATCATTTTAGCAAATTAAGTCAGTTTCCTATGGGATCAGAAACTTAGAGTTAGTGCAACCTAAGAGGCGGGGAAAACAAACCTCCGCCTTCAGAAGAGAGCAATTACTTTGACTTACAACATCTCAGGAAAGTTTCAGCAAGAACATTCACAGACAATTACATATGTAGTCTCTAAAAAGCAGCATCTGGGCTGTAGCAAGCAACTGTAATCAAAAGAGGACCCTGGCAGAGCAAAGTCCAAAAAGTATGTAAAAGTAACCTTCTGCATTCAAGCAGACCAGAAATATCACTGTGTAAATTCTGATGCTTAACTTCCATAATTATTGCATCACTAAGTGGGATCAATTCTTTATGCACTGCTGCATGTATGAATCCTGTAACAGTCTATATTACCATAGTGGTGCTGCAAATCTTTTGAGGCAGCAAAACCACTTTATTTTTTAAAAAACGTTTCCAACTAAGTCTGATAATGATGATGATGATAATAATAGTAATAATGACAGTAATACCATTCTCTCCTCTTCTGAAAGAGGTCAATCTAATTTTGGCCATGCTTTCAAGAAATTAATCCTAAAACCAAGTTCAACACTTCGCCCATTACTAAAGTTTATCAAGCAGCTGTAACTCAGGGAATTCAAATACTACCTCAGTTACAGCTTCCCAGTAATTAAACCATCTATTCCTGTTTGAGGCAGGCTACCTTCACTTTTCTTAAAGTAGATAGGAAGAGTTTAAAGCACACCAAAATAAACCACTTAAGCTAAAAGAAGTACTGTATTATCAGCATAAAACTTGCAGATTCTCTCTTTAAGAATGCATCAATCTCCTTTTCCCCATCTTGGGGCAGCAATGCAGATCACACATAATTAACAGCAGAGAATTTAGTGTTTAGGTTGCCTTCATCTACACAAGAGGACAGGTACTCTCCCAGCATGCCTGTGGATGCAGGAGAGGGGGTTCAGGGCTTGCATTATCACTTTAACACTTGCATTATCAGGAGCTCTCTCTCCCTCGCTGTGCATGGCTGCTGCAGATGTGTGGGGCCAAGGCACCAGCTCCACATCCCTGCTGGCTCCCTGCATAGCCACACCACACCCTACACCAGCCCCTTCCAACAACATCTGTTTGAGATTTTTAACAGATTTGCTCATCAGTAAATGGAAGGGGGGTGGCGTTTGCCAGAGCAGCAGCTACATATCCACTGACCACTTGCACAGTACCTTAAATTGATGTGCAGATTAAAAAGGTATGTTCTTGCTAGGTATTTTTTCCCACATAAATTGATTATCAGAGTGCATACAATGCAGGCAATGCTAAGTAAACAACTTAAATTTTCAGTTCAGGCACGGCCTAAAGTAAGTAACATTCAAATAACAGAGATAGGCACTGAATGTATTATTAGGGAAAACAAAGTCAGGTAAAGAACGAGATCATCCTTTCCTCCCCCAAAGCTGACTCTACATACAGACTCACTGAAGCTTCAAATTAACTCTTCTCAGGTGTGCTACTGCTTTCAAAGATGTTACTGTCAGAAAACTTACTACATGACACTTCTGAACACTCATATTCAGAATACCCTCTATTTAAGCAAATTCATTACACCTCATCTTCAGGAGGAGAGAAAAGACCACATTAACATTGTGTCAATGACCACTTCAAAAATTACATCTTACTCTATGCTAGGACTTAAATGGTTTAGCTGACAAGAATTTTCTTAGCACAAGGTAAAAACAAAGTCAAAGCTTTGAGATGAATCCTGTCCCTGAAGGTTAGTTCATGTACGGAAAGCCATTCATGTGAGGTGAACGACTCCCCTTCTTCCACAGAGCAGCAAGTTAAACTGCTCCTCTGAGGTTTCATAACAGCCAAGAAAAGGCTATTTGTCATGGTTACGCCCACTTCCTAACCCAACATAAAATTAAGAAATATGCTAAGAATTTACTACGATTAACTTATCTATGAAACTGTGTCAGACTTCCTTCACAAAGCACAGTCTCCAACCCTGAAAGAGGTGGATAATCGACAAAATACAGCTAATACCCACTGCAACAGAAGCTGGACATCTCTTTTTCAAATATTAAAGCCATTAATTATTTACATCCCAAATACTCTATGGAGTTGTTTCTCAAAGTGCAGGCCATGCCGAATTTTTCTCCCATTAAACTCCTCATATTCAGTTAGCAGATAACAAATTGCTTGGGGAAAAAATTCCAAGTTACCTATCTTCCTTAACAAACTTACCAGAAAAACCTTAATTACCTCAGTTCATCCTAAACAAAAGCTTAGCCTAGTATCCATTTCAAAAGATGAATCCAAATACAACTACAAAATTAAGTATAACCTCAACACTAGTTAAGAAGTATTTTCAGATGATGAGTAGATGTGCTCAGGCGTCCTCTGATTATTTGTGGTTCTACAGTTACTTTCTCTTTTTTTTTACATGTTTTACCATTCTCATAGTTGTTGCATGAATAAGTGGGAAAACAAATTACACAGAAAACCTAGCAAGAACTGTAGAACAGAATGACAGAAAACGCACCAAACCAAACTGGAAAAAAATACTTCCTCACGTTTTGTCAACCACTTAAGAGCAGAGCAATACTTCAGGAGAAGAATGATACTGTCCTGCATCCTGAACACACAGGGACTGCACCGATAAATGCCTTGTGTTTTAAGTGACTATTCCTTAGATGTAGAACACATATCCATTACTGAAAGCATACAATGCAGAATTACAATACCAAAATCTGATTTTGAGAAACAACTATCATTCAGAATACAGACAGAAAAAAACCCTGACTGACCACCGGCTGCAGCACAGACTCAAAAAAGCCTATAAAGTGAGAGAGGAAAGAAAGATCAGAGAGACAAAAGATGTTCCAAGATCCTAACTTCTACGAGTATGTGTATTATTGGAGAATTTATTAAGCTATCTAGATCCAGATCTACATTGACAGAATAGTAATAAGCAGCAATGCCACTGATAAAATTGAACTGCCATTTCCAGCACATATGTATGTGCCTCAACCCTAGTTATGAATCATTCTGATTTCACTGCATTACAAGTTCTGATACACAGCCACTGCACTTTTAGTAAAATTATATTTATGAAGTCTAAATTTCTGACTTGCAGGTCAGATCAAGGAGTCACTTGATTTTTCAGAATAGTCACTCCTTAACAGCATTACTGCAGCTTTCTCCATATATTAATTACCACACATTTTGACGCTTCCTATATCAAACAGTATTTGTAAGAACTGCTGCTGTGGTAATAAGGAAAAAATTTTTTTTAAAAAAGAGAAAGCATTATGAAGACTGAAGGGGACTTGTATTCTATACCAATATGTCAACAGAATAGGTAACATTAAAGAAAAAACAGATGAGCTTTCTCACTTGGAGCAAAGTGTGATAATTACATGCTAAATGTTTTCTAAGGGCCTATCAACATAAAAAGAAAAAAAAGAAAACCCACTGGGGTCCTTTCAAGTTCAAAGCCCTAGATCTTACTCCAAACCAAAACAGTGCAAGCAATAAGTGGAAGAACTCCAACTACAGCATCATCTCTGTCACTAAAGGAAGATGGTCTATGCCAAATCTGAATGTAGTACTTATGGAGATAGCAAATCAATCCTGCAGGAATGGCTACGCTGCCTAGGAAGCAGGATTCTGTAAAATTGTATTATCTGGCTAAGGGAAAAAAAATACCCTCCACTCTAACACACTTCAGGTTTTGGACCTGTTTTTAATTTTCCCTGTGTAAACATATAGACTATGCAGTTAGGCAGAAATTCTGTCTTTAAAACTACCGATTTTCCTCATCATACACTCTCAAACCTCATCTGTTTTAAGAGGCATCTCAGCATAGACTGGTCTAGGAAAAGTGACCTAACTACAAACAACTGTGAAGTGAGTTGGACCCTGACCTACTCTGAAACCTGGTAGTATCAAAACCAGGAGAGAATAACCAAGAACTCATGCTTTTTAAGACTTTAAAATATTTAAATATTGTTTAGAATCATTAAATAACATTTATCTTCAGTGTAAAAAGACTTAATGTTTTTATCCAGTGATGATTAAAGATCATGATTTATTCGCATATAAGTTTGAGAGAAATTAAAGATGAAGTTACAGGTTTAAAAAATTCCTATACAAAAGAGAAGAAGTAAAATTTGCAAGCTATTACACATACCATTAGCAACTGCTACAGAAGAAGTATTTGACAGCCAAACAGAGCTGTCAAATACACGTCAAGCAGTGAAGAAAATTTGGTTCACGGATTCATTTTCTCCCAAGCACTCCAGTTTCTCCCCAGCCTGCAATTTTTCTCCCCCAATCCTACATAAAGTTAGCTGCATGGTTTTCCAGGCTGGCAGCTGTCATACCCATCTCAGCCAAGCCGCACACCATCAGAGATTTGGAGATTGGGCCTCCTTTTGTATCTAACACCCGGTGCGTGAGCAGGGGAAGGCAGCGCACACCGGCGCTGCGTGTGACAGCGCTGCCGCCTTTATCCCCGCTCCCGTCATTCTCTCACACACCGCGATCCCCCATCCGCATTGTCTGCCTCTCTCCATCCCTCATTAACATGGACACGTTCTCGCTCCTCCGCCAGGGATCCCGGGGAACCCACTTCCTCGGCCAGGGATCCCCGGGAACCCTCTTCCTGGGCCGGACGCCGGCATTTCCCTGGCCGGCCGGAGCCCCCGCCGGGCCCACGGCGAAGGTCGCGGCCCCCCAAGCCCGCGCGGGGCGAACT
>VZTZ01021763.1:107274-159847 GCA_013400955.1 Drymodes brunneopygia | reverse complement strand
ACCAGCAGAGGTGGAGGGTGGGGGTCAGGAAGACTCCCTGGTGCTTTTATTTGTCCTAACACCTAAACACAACGATGTTTCTATATTTAAGAGAGATTTCTTTGGGTGGTGGCCATGGTGGACATCTGCCAAAGTCAGAGCAAGAGTGGGATGGAACTTGGGGGAAACAGAACCATGGAATCAATCCTGGTTGGAAGGGACCTTAAAGATCATCTCCAATGTCCCACCACAGACAGGGACACCTACCCCAGGGCCAGTTTGGCCTTGGACACTTCCAGGGATCCAGGGGCAGCCACAGCTTCTTTGGGCACCCTGTGCCAGGGCCTCCCCACCCTCACGAGGAGGAATTTCTTCCTAATATCCAACCTAAACCTGCTCTCTGACAGGGTGAAGCCATTCCCCCCTGTTCTGTTACTACCTGGTCTTGTAGGAAATAGGAAGAAAACTTGGCTCCTGCTCTGTCCCAAAAAGGAGAGATAGAAATTGTAACTCAGATTTGAAATCAAGCTGGTTGATAACCAATCAAACAGGTACATCCTGCAAAAACAAAGAGTCTGAGACCAAGGATTTCGTTGCCCACAGGGATTTTTTTGGTCACTCAACCATTCTGTGTCCTAGATTGAAACAGAGAGCATGGCTCCATGAGAAAAGTGAGACAAGGGAATGCTAAAGTTGACAAAATGGAAGGAGTGGATCGTGGCCATGGCTGTGAGAGGCAGGGAGGGAAATGGGCACATGGGTGGAGCCACATTCCTTGTGCCTGCTCAGGTTAAGCTGTTCTGGGAATCCCAGTTGGAGTTTCACCATTTGGGGAAGTGATTTGCAGACCTGCTGGGATTCCTGCTGCCAGGCTCTGGTCAGGGCTATCATTTAAGAGCTGCTTTTGGTTTCTAAAGGGTTCTCCTTCATGCCCTTCAGCATCAGCCCTTCCTCACCCTTGTCTTGCATAGGATCTCACACTTTGTGTAGGAAGCAGCTTTCAGCTTGCTCTGGCCCTTTGGCTCCTCGTGATAATTGGGAGAAAATAGAAGAAACATCTGCCAATATTCCCTTAAAACCTGAGCTGGGAATCCTGTCCAGCTGAGGAAGGTGGGACAGAGGCTGGGGAGGCACTGAAGGTCGCACAGGAGCTCTGAGCATTAATGAGAGGCAGATAATCTGCAGCCTGATCTCCTCACGTGGAGGGAGGAATGCTACTGTTGGTACACGATATCCCCAAGCACTCATGGGGCAAGAGGCTGCTGATGGCATAATTATTGTGCATTTACAGCACCTGGAAGCCGCAGAGAGATCAAAGACAAAATCAGGCTTGTGCTCCTACAGTAAAAACAAGCACGAGGTGACAAAGAGAAGGATTAGAGGAGCGAGGGAACGTGGAAATGGATCCCACGTGTGGCTCTCAGCCTTCTGGGACCAGGGCTCTGAGCAGATGGGGCTCACCTCCAGCATTCTCTCTCTGGCACTGCTGTGTTACAAAGAGGTGTTTATTCACCTGTGTGTGTGTGTGTGTAAACACTGCTGTTTGTCAGGAGTTGTTTTTTGAAGATGTTGGGAGTGCCCAATACCCAAAATTGATTTTGTGCAGCATTAAGGTTCATATGCCTGTATAGAACTTGATCAAAAGGTTAAATTTTGTGCTCTGTGCCCTTCTCCCACTCTGCTTTATTTAATTTTATTCTGTCTAGTAAACTCCAATTTTCCTGCTCCAATATGATACAAAAATAATTTGAAACAGAAGTTCTCAAACTGACTCAAATCAGGCCACCTTGGATGGCAGGACTGGTAGAGCTTCACTGCTGTCCAACATTCCCCCTGATCCATTTGGATTCGGAGAAATGGGATTTATTCACCCAGAAGAGAGGCCCATTCATGGTTTGGGTCAGAGCTTTCAGCTTTTGCAGCTTCTCAGGTAGAGCTGTGCCCTGCAGAGCTCACCCTCCATCCCTGGAGGGAACTGGGACAGCAGGATGCCTCCTGTACCACACCAGGCTAAAAATAAGCCACCAGAACAACTTCTGCGAGATGTTTCTGTCCTCAGCTCTTGGCCAACTTCCTCCCGAGGCTGCCACATTGCCCAGCCTGTCTGAAACCCATCTCCAGCTCCAGGAGTTTCCATCTCATCCTGTGCTCAGGCCATGAATAACTGCCTTGTTATGTACATGCAGGGTGGAAGGGTGGGGTGGAAAAAGGCTCTGGTAGGAGCCTGTCTTGAGCTTGCAGTAAATACTTACCCAACAGAAATGGGATTTGGCAGCCACCAGGAGAACTTCTGGAAAATCGTTTCAGGTTCCTAGGAAGTGAGGGAGGCTCTTGGTAAAGGGTGGGGACAGTTTTCTTTCCCTTGATATTTCTTGTCTGAGAAAGGGGAAGATCTAATTGCTCATTAGTGTTCTGAGGAAATCCCCTGTGCCCAATAAAATCTCCTCTGTGCCTTGTCCATGCTTGTCCTGTCTCTTGGGAAGCCTCAGGAGGAGCCTGGAGCAGGGAAGTGCCAGATCTGTCCCTCTCCAGAGCTGTGGGGGTCACCCTGATTTTTCTAGAGTGCTGTGTTTAGAGTTGGTAGCAAAGGTTCTCACAGATTTTGTGTGAACAATCCATGTTTCTATAACCAGCCAAGGATTGTTTTGTACTTTGGATGTTGTTTTTCATTCTTCTTTCTGGGGTGGAGAATGTGATGGGCTGTGTTTCTCACCTATGGAATTGGAGAGGTGGTAACCTCTTTGTCCAATCCATAACTGTCTGTAAAAAGGTATAAATATAAGAATAAAGAGAGGCTGGGGCTCCTTTTGCTCTCTGCCCGGCCTTGGTGGCTGAGCTCCTGGAATTGCCTGAGTGTTTCGTGTCTGACAGAGCAACAGTGGGGGTCACCCAGGCTGCCTGGCTGGGGATGCCAAGCAGGGGAAGGCAGAGAGCACAGGAAAATCTCTCAGGAGGCATCACTTTAAATCACTGAAAGGTTCCTGTTATTCTAAACCTTCTGACTGTTTGAATACAAACAAGATAAAGCAATATTTCGTTTTGCTTTCCTTCATTGTGTGTTGTCATCCTTGGCATCAGCCCATGAGTATTTACCCAGCAGGGAATAAAATTTGAGGATTAAAGCTACTGTTTTAATTCATAATAGATGAACCCTCAGTGCAATTTATTTGTTTTACTGTATAATTTATAAACACCTGGTCTTGCATCTGCAGTTTAGGAGGCACCAAGGATTCCTGTGCCAGTGATAAAGAGCATCACTTAATCTGGGCATTTGAATGGTAAAGTACTTAAAATTTATCAAAATTAAACATTCATCAGGTTTCACAGATTTTTTTTTTAAACCAATAAAGTCCTTCAATACTTAACTACTTTCTCAGAGATATAAATGTGTGAAGTAATTGTTTCATTGCTGGCACTATGACTTAAGGCAAAATTTGCACCAGCTTGGAATAATTTATGGGAAATATGTGCATCTCAATCACCTGGATGGGCTGGGGATTATTTACATGCTTAGTAAATATTTTATCTATATTCTACATATTCCCTATATTTTATACATATTCCATTTAAAACTAAAAAAATCCAGATTTATAATGCAGGAGGCTGTAAGCATGTGAGTGCCCTCCCTTTGGAAGGAATATTTTCAATATGTAAGTACTGTATATACATTTTTATTCCTCATTTCACTTTGCTGCATATTTATTTTTTATTCTTGCTGCCTGAGTGTTTGCTAAAGATGGACTTGAAACAACACATTTGTCTTTATTCTCCTCCTCCAGTCAGAAAAGTTGGTTGTCCAATGGTGGAATCACCTTTAAGTGATGTTTCATTTGCTTCTCATCCCACTGTCACCCTCTCTGATGTCCCTCCTGGAGGGTGGGAAGGTTCTAGATATTAAAATAATTAGAAAGCAGGAGAACATTGTGCCTTTTGTGGGGGCTGAGCTCCCACACCTGCACCAGGCTCTGAGGAGACGAGACAAACTTTGAAAACATTTTGCAGCTCGACGCAGCTCCAAGGAATCAAATCCTTTCTGCTCAACAACTCAACCCTTCCCAATCCACACCAGGAGCCACACAAATTTTCCTTGCCTGGGTTCCACCTGCCCTCTGGGTGGTTGGAGTTTACAGCTCCCCTTGTTTTCCTCACAGCTTTTTTTTTATTTGCGCCGAGGTTTGAGCGGCGCTTCCGTCCCGTTTGCATCTCCAACATCTCGCTCTCACGCGGAGGGTGGAGGCATCTCCCCAGACACTGATCCCTGTAAACTGATGCCTTTGGTTTGTTTAGATGAAAGAGGCTCTTATTATAAACCAGCCCATGCTGGGTGCAGGTCTGTGGGTGGATGGTTCACCCCGAAAGGAGAGAGAGGCTCCAGACCCAGTGCCGGGGTTTGGTGCTGCAGGAGCTCCATCTGGAGACTCCTGACATCTCCCTCTCCATTCCATCAGCTGCCTCCTGCAGCACTGATAAAGGGTTTGAGGTAAATAGGAACAACCACCTTGATTTGGCCATCCCAGAAGTGATTTTGCCCTCAGCACACACTCAAAAGTCACCTTCCATCCCATGCTTGAACTCTGGCAAAATCAAACCACCGAGCAAATTCTCTGCAGATATAAGGATCTTTATTTGGAGCAACTGATTAATGTCTTTTGTTCCCCTCTTTTTGTTCCATCTTGGTTGTCATGAAGGAACAGAAAATGCAGACAATGCTGGGATTATTGACTATGTGTGATCTTTTGGGGGGCTGTACAAGTGTAACCTTTAACAGGGGGCCTCCAGCAGGAACAGGAGCAGGATGCTGCATCTGACACCGTGCTCCTGACACAGAAGGAGGTTTTTTTTGTCAGCTGGGTAATAAGGGAGTGAGGCCTTGTCATGCTCTAATTTGTGTGAGCAGAATGTGTTTAGACTGGGTGAGGAGGATGTTTTGGCATTGGGCGATGAGGATGTTTGGTTAAGCTGCTTGTTAAGTTGGGTAAATCCGACATCAAAGACCTTGATAAGGTATTCCTAAGATCTTTGTGACTTCAGTGATGTTGTTAGTACAGAAATGATATTAAGATAAATGAACTGACACTTCACCAGCTAAATGGGTTCCCCCCCAAGTGTGTTGTAGGGTGGATCAGTGTACACAGCTCGGGGTGAGCTGGGGGAAGGAATGGTTTCCCAGAACTCTTCCCAGCAAATTGAACAAGCACCTGCTGGCCATGTCCTTCTGCTGGGCAGGAGAGCTGTGTCCAGGAGGGATGATGAGCTGCAACGAGCTCCTTGGATTCTGGCAGCAGAAATCAGGAGACTCGCTGAAATCAGCATGTGATGACTTGCAGGGCTTTCAAAAACCCTGCAAAGCACCAAAGGCAGCAAAGGCAGCAGGGGTGTAATTAGACCTTACCTAAACTGGAGGCCAACAAGAGCCTTTGGCAGCAGAGCTTCACCAGGGAGCTACGAGGAGACCCAAAAGATGCAGGGATGGTGTGAGAGCCTCTCCCAGAGCTCTGTTTGCTGCAGAGAAAACCCTCAGGGCCTCACAGTGGCCTGTAACCCACAGCCTCTGTGACCTCTGGGAATTTCTGCCAGTGGGATGGGACAGCACAGGCCCTGGGTGGGCACTGGTGGGGCTCAAAGCTTGAGGCTGCCCTAGAATTACCCAGATTATGGGGCTCTGCTCACAGGGAATGGGGAATGCCCTTTCCAGAGGATTGAGGAGCAGTGTGATGCCCAAGGGGAACCCAGACAGGGTGGGAGGTTTCTCCTTTCCCACCAGCACAGGGGGAGAATCACGGGGCTGCTTTGCTTGGCTTCAGGTGGTAGATGATTGTACTCAGTCTCAAATCTTCCTTTCCCACCATTTTCCACCACAGCAGAAGGCAGTGGAGCTGACCCTGGAGCACCAAGTTTGACTTCTGTCCCAGGCCATCTCCACTGTGCTGCCCCAAGGCTGCTCCAACTCCTGCCCACCTTCCCCAAGACCTGATCGAGCAGCTCAGGCTTGGAACTCACCCAGCTGTCCCCAAGGTCTCTGGAGTAACTTTCTTTCACCTCAGTGGGTATCTGAGCATGAAAACAGCTGGAGGGGCAACCCTTTGTGGTGTCCTCCACTTAATTTTGTCATAGGATCAAAGTTTTGGATGTAGGTTTTTGTTCCTAAGCTGTGACTGGTCAAGGAATGAAGGCGATAGAAAATAAGGAGAAAAAGGAGTTGTTCTTCTGAATTCTAAAAGAGATTTTCTGCTCTGGGGTAAATCCCTGTGTCCTTTCTTTTCCAAGGGCTCAATGCAAAGCATGGGCCAAACCCAGCTCATGAAGTTCTATTTATCTTAATGATCCTCAGGGCACAGGAGATCCTTGATGATCAAACTGAGCTGACACCTGCCACTATTAAGTTCTGCTCCCCAAAACTCTGAGACAATCCCAGCAGATAAACAATATAACACAAATTCCCATTATGATATTACCATAAAGCCAGACAGCCTCATGTTTACCCCATAAATAATTAGTCACCAGGCAAATCAGAGGAAAAAAAATTAAAATAACCCCACCATCACCTTAAATCACCTGTCAAACATTTACCTCTGTTTGTCTTTTAGGGCATTTATTTTTTTTGCCGTGTGGTCCTGGTCCTTGATTAGTTTAACAACCCCCCTGCATTTTGACAGCAGAAGAAAAGAAGAGGTGATTATTACAGTTACTGCTGCTGCTTTGCCTTGAAAGTCCATTCTAAAGAAGGCATTAGAGGAGGCTTTCTTGTGGCTGAGAGATCAGATTACCACAATTAAAGTAAAAAGGTGTGGTGCTATTTACTCTGCATGTCATGACACATGAAAGAAAGTGATTCAGGCAAGAAAAATAATTACACATTAATTTGTGTTTGGCAACTTCGCTTCATATACGTGGCCCACAGAGCTCAGATAAAAAGCTGTTTTGTCCAGCTTTGTGTAAACTGGGAGGAGGGTTTGTGCTGCAGTTTATGAGGAGTTGTCTGTGTGTGAGTGGGGATGAGGAAATCTCCTCCTGATCCCACACCACGGCTCTGCCTCGGCTGCATTTTCCACCCTGAGTCCCCCTTGGGTGTCACCCAGCTGAGAAATGGTCCTGCAACCCAGAAACTCAGGCAGGGTTTGGCAAAATTCTTGCGAATTTGAGAATTCGTTGAGGTTTTGAGCCGGTTCTTGAGCTGTTTGTAGGATTTGGTGTGAAAACCACCACAGGAACAGGGGGGGATTTTGGGGTGTCCTGTGCAGGGCCAGGAGCTGGGCTTGGATCATCCTTGTGGGTCCCTTCCAGCTCAGGATATTCTGGGAATCTGTGAACTCTGAGAACACAAATTCTCACAGGTTTCTGTGAACTCGGGGTACCTGCAGTGAGGTCTCCTCACAGCCCAGGAAGAAATCCAGCCTTTGCAACTGAGCAAAATGTGTGCAATAAATTGTGTGTGAGCCCCTCTCGTGCCTTGAAAACATCCCCTTGATCATCCTGGCAATGACAGACACAGGGAGGAAAACTCCAAAACACCCAGAAGGGTTTCAGGGGTGTCTTAGAAGGGCAGGATGTTAGAAATGGGAAGAATTGTTCAATCTGAATACGACCAGCATGACCACAGTCCTGCTCCCTTACTGTGAACAATGCCAGCAATAAACCCTTGACAAAATCTCAGGCTGTGCACTTTCTGTGCTAGGCAGATGTGAATTTTACAAAAAAAAAAAATCTCAAACTGGCATTTCTGCAGCTTTTCATAAAATGATACACAGACATTTATATCAGATCTGTGAGCACGAGGGAATCTTCGTTGGGGAAACCATCCTCAAAAATGGAAGAAACAGCCAAAGAAGCTTCAACATGAAGGTTTGCCATCTTATTTTCATTTCTGTTTTCAGAGGAGCTCTCTGCAGAAGGCTGTGGAGTCCTGTTGACTTCAGGACTACCTGAATTTAATGGGGTGATGACAAGAGCAGAGGGTTTGGCCCTCAGGAGAATCTGCTCATCTCCCTGAGAAATAACTGAGTTCAAGGAAACAGCAGGAATTCATAACGTGGAGAGGACAAATGCACGAAATGCAAACCCACAAAAGTTCATTTTCCCCCAAAGTGAGCTTTGTGCATAAATCATCATTGCCCATTGCAGAGAGGAGGTTTGAATATTAATGAAAACTCGCCGTCCCTATATCAATATGTGTGTTGGACTGGCTGCCTGAGTATGGAAATGGAATGTGTTTACATCAGTAAATAAAATAAAATTCCTGAACCTACAGGGGGAAAGCCAGCCAGTGGAATTGTGTTTGTTTCCTTATAAAAGTTTGTGGGACGTTTTTTACAGCGCAGCCCAAAATGGCATCATTTATTCTGCGTGCCGATTAAAAATTATATTGATTTAATTTGGCAATTATTGTCCCTTTTCTTACTGCCAGCCTATTTTTAGCCTTCCAGACGAGAGACACTGAGCTTTTTTTACATCCCACTACAAAGCCTGAGCTCCAATCTGCCAGCTGCAGAGAAGAGGGAAGGCAGGATCCTGTGCCGAATGCTTTTCTTGGCATGGCCCTGGCATGGCTGCATGACTTGCAACTGGCAGAGCTGGCACTGCCTTCTGTAAACTCCACCAGCTCCTCATAATCCCCTGACACGTTTGGCAGTGGTTTATCCTGGGGATTGTGTGGCTCAGCACAGCTGCACCAGGTGAAATTGGAGTTTTTTTCCTCGTTGTCCATCCCCGGCACTGCCCAGTAGCAGATTTTTTTTGTGGATCATTCCCCAGGATTTGCTCCAGCTGTTTGTGGCTCAGCCAGAGCTGCCTCCTGCCAAACCAAGAGCTCTCAGAACATCAAACATGCAGCAAGGCACTTTCATGTGCAGGACAAAGTGTGTTTAGGAGAGCTTTCAAAATGTCCATTCTGAACCACCAGCTGCTTGTGAGAAGAACAAATCCAAATATTTCTCTCCAGAATTAAACACACAAGTGGTGCATCCTTTTCTGGATTTACTGGCAGGTGCCAGCACTAAGAAACATCATTAAGGATAGTCCTGGATCATAATGGAACCTCTGCTTGGGAGCTTCAATTCCTTAACATTCACCTGCCCCAGGGCACTTGGAAGGTGGCCAGAGGCATTGACAGGTTCATAAAATGTAGGTGCACCCTCTAAAGTCTCAGAAATGCTTTCAGAAAAAAAAAAAAAGTTGGTGTTTCCATTGTGCTTCAGAAAACAAACCCTTCAGGAAGGAGAAAAAAAAATAATGGAAACATATGAAACATAAATTGGATACACTCAAAGTTAATGAAAGGAAAATCTTTTTTCCATTTTAGTTAATGTCTTAAATTAGAATTTTGGTATAAAAGCTGGAAAACAGATGGAGAGGATATATATATATTTTTTTTTTAAAAGACTAATTTGTTAGTGAATTTGAGGCTTGTGAATGAGAACACCTAATAATAGCATTGGCTTGAGCAGCCCTTGGTGTGGACTGCAGCTGCTTGGGTTCCTCCTCTGGATTTCTCCCACTGCACTGCAGGAATGTGTCTGTGTGTCCTGCAGCCACATCCAGCACCTCCTGTGGGTCTCACTCAGCCAAAAACTGCTCCAGCTCCACTCTTTCCCCAATATTCCTGACCTGGATGACATCTTCCTTGGTTTGTTTCTCCCTTGGAGCCCAGCACAGCCCATTTCTGACACTGTGCAGAGATTTTTTTATTCCACCTTGCCCAGTCTGATGCAGCCTGTCTTGAAAATATTGAATTGTCCTCCTCTTCTGCCCTTCCCAGTCTTTGCCCATCTTTACCTGTAGGCATCCATTCATGTTATTCAGATTTTCCACTGCTCCTTCCACTGCTTTTGGTGAAACTCATCAAGCTGTACAATCACAATTCACACAGGAAAAAAATAATAAAGAAAGGCTATAAATCCTCGTTTTGAAAATACCCATTAAATATTGTTTTTCTTTAAAAAAATAACAATTATTCCTCTTTTTCCATCCCACAGAGCTTCCCATGCACCCCTTCCTGTGTGTTTATCAGCCATCTTCTTTGCATAGCTGCTCCCCAAGAGATTTATCATGGCTGGCTCACAGCACACTCTGCTGATTTCCAGCAGCAATTAATAACTCCACATCTCCTGGGAGGGGATGGATTTCTATCTCAGGAGGACAAGCAGCAGCTGATACCCACAAAATGCTGATGAGCCCTTTTTTTTCCATCCCAATCCAAACCCAGGGTTCAGGCACAGGTGACGAGGTGGGGAGGAAGGTGTTGGGAGAGTCTGGAGGGATCAGAGCTCCAGCAAATCCCCAGGTAGGGAAGTGGGGCTGATGTCCTGCCTTGACTCAGTGGGGTCCATCCCTCCACCCCAGTGGGTCCAGCTGGCCCTGTGGCCACCCCACACTGGGACTGACTGGCCCTGCAGGTCAGCAGCTCCGGAGCTGGGAGCAGAGTTGTGCAATTAAACTTGCAAAGCAGCAGCCCACACTGAGCCAGCCCTATCTGATCCTCCAGCAGCAGCCAGGCTGGCACACAGCGTGGATGGGTAGGCAGAGGGAAGGCAGAAATGACCAGGTTTGCTGCTTTCATTAAAATAATTCCGGGCCTGAGTTTTGGTCTCTGCCCTTCCTCTCATGGCACCCTCACAAAGGGGAATCTGAGCCAAGGGGAGCTGCTTTCCCTGCAGAGCAAAAACCAGGAGTTTGTACCAACACAAAGCAGCAGGAGACCCTTCCCTCACCCTGGCCTTTGGTTGCACCTCTGGGTGTTCACTCAGCTCAGAGAGCACCAATTTTCTCAGACAGTGGACTGTGAAAAGCCTGTGAGTGCAGGAGGCACGCAGACCCCATCCATAATGACCACAAACTCATTCAGCAGTCGTCCATAAATTGTTCCTGCCTCAAACTCTGCTTATTCCAATGTACCTGGGTGTTCCTTGGCAACAGGAAAACTGGACACCTTAAGGCTTGCAGGGCTGGCTTTGCCCTGACCTTGTCTGGTGTTTAAACCCCTTCAGAGCTTAGCACATTTTTGACCTTGCCCCACATAGGCTGCATGGCTTTCCCTTCCCTCCCTGCTAATCCCTCCACTCTCCTTTTCCAAAGCTTTCCCACAAACACACTCAGCCAAGGTTGGGAAGCAGCAGGAACAAGAAGACTGAGCTGAATCTCCAGGTTCAAACCAGCCTCTGTGTTGGTTGCTTTTTCAGAGGAGGGGAATGTCTATCAGACGAGGACAATCTTTGGGGTTTTGTCTGTCCAGCGCTGAGCACACAGACAATATTTAAAATTTAAGGATTGACCTGAAACATCAGCATTTCCCTAGGTATTTCTAGGGATAAACTGGAAATTTCTCGAGGGACAGAGGGCAGAGAAGGAAGGGGGGAAGTCTCCCTGGGTTGCTTTCAGCCGTTTGAAGCGCTCCTAAGCTGAAGGCACCCCAGCTAAGGCCCGAAATTTTGGCTCGGCGCACATCTCCAGATCCCTTTAATAACCTGGATGTACACAATTGCCTTTCAACCTGGAGCATTATATAACACTTCACATGGTTTTGCAAGGAGTGTAGCAGGGAGTATTTGCGAGGAGCTGAGCCAAGGAGCTGTACAGACAGCAAGGCGTCTGTGTTGCCACTACAAAGTGGATGTTAATTACCTAAAACAATACATGTAATAGGCGAGGAGAAAAATGCTCCGCGCTGCCTTTGCCATGCCCACTCATCTAGTGCATCTCTAACTGCACAGTTATTTAGCCTGCAGGGATCATAATTAGCTGCTTCATAAATTAATAAGGGGGAAGGAGGGGGGAAGGGGGGAAAGCTACCAGCGCAAGAATGGTGGGAAACTTTAGATAGGATGTTTCTCGAAGGATGTCGTTAGCAGGCATAATTGCTTCATTAAATAAAGGCACAGGCAAACTCACAGGGATCCTCTGTCCCTCGAGAGAGGAGGGCTGGAAGGGTTGCTTGATAGGCACTGTGTGGATCGGAGCTGAAGGGCACCCTGGAGGTGCCACCCTGTGCCCACCCTGAAAAAATCTTCCCAAAAATCCATGGAAAAGTGATGTGTGCCCAACAGGGATTCATGACCCCCTCTAACACCTTCCATCCTCAGCATTCCAAGTGTTGCAAACAACAATCAGGGAAGTCTTGCAGGGCCTGTCGTGGGCAGGGTGAAGGCTCTGTCCCTGCTCTGCTGAGGGGAAACTGAGGCAGGCAGGGACACATCCAGCTCAGAGTGCCCTGGCAGGTCAGGACCAGGCCAGCTGCACCAGCCAAACTGGGCATAATGAACCTGTTGGGATCCCATTTCCATCGCTTAATTACGAGTTCATAAAAACAATGGGCTTTATTTCCTCTATTATGCAAAGGATTTACAAGGTGGGAGAAGCTTCTCCTGCCCTGCCATCAGCCACCAGCCCCAGGTAGGTAAGGAGCTGGTTCCAGGCTGGCAGCTGGGTGCCTTCACACATCTCCACACAGCATCACCACAGCCTGCTTTGCAAGCAGAGCCTCTCGTGAGGCAGTGGAAATCTCTCCAAAAGCCCAGGAGAAGGGACAAAGCTCCATCTGACTGGAGGTGCTGCACCACGTTCCTCCTTTTGTGTGAATTTTATCTTCGCAGACTTCCCCACTTTGAATCTGTTAATCCACAGCAGCTCATCTTGGATCCAGAGCCTGCCTTTACGGGCTCTTTCTGCATATTTTGTTCCCTTAAAAGCCAAGCTTCTTGAATCACAGGGAGGTGAGGGATGTGACTTGACTGTGCTCCAGCAGCGAGTCTCAATGATTCAAAGTCAGACGTGGAATTCAGCTCCCAGGCTTCAAGGAAAACGGGGCCAAAAGGAAACTCTGCTTTTCCCATTCTCCCTTGGCCAGCCAGCTAAAAGTGAGGCAAATAGGAAGCATGTCCCACCCTGAGCAGTGTGGAGAGTGCTTTTTAAAGCTGCAGCTGGTGGGCTTTGGTGGTAATCAGCTTTCTCCAGGAATATGTGGGATTTGGAGAGAAAGGCATGTGGAGTATTTTCCACTTGATTTTAAAATATCCCCCTGTGTGTGCTTGTTTGCATTCATCCTTGCTAAACACTTCATCTCCTGAGCTTCCTTCTCTTCCCTCAGTGCTGGGCTTGGTTTATTTTTGCTGTTTTCAACTGTCTTCATGCTCTTCCTCCCTTTTCTCTTCCTGGCCAAGGCTCTGGCAGTTTCTCTAATGAAAACAGTTGCTCGCATGCAGAAAGTATTTTTGCTGTGCATTAAAACCTTACATTCTTTTTTCCCTCCCCTCCAGAATGCCCATTTTAGGATCATGTGTTTCTTACTCACTCTTGCTTTATTTTCTGAGCTCCCCACGTGCTGCCCCACCACTCCTTGGCTTTATCTTTCCACTTTCTTCTCAGTGTCTAGCCATGACTGTCCTTTTTTCCTTTTTTCCCTCCACTTCTTGGAGTTTCCTCTGCCTTCCCCAGCCCATCTCAAGCTTCCCATTGCCTTGTAAACCCAGGAGAGAACCTCATGTTTTTATTTGCCCAGAAAAGCAACTTTCTTCCCACGTAACTGAATTCAACAGGGCCTTTGGGATGCACCAACCTGCTGTCGAGTTAAACTGGTGGGAAGTGAATGCTGGAATCTTATTTGGTTATTTAGATTGATTATTTGAGGAAATTTCTGCAAGTCTCACTCTGTGGGACTGAATTTCTAGGGCTGGCTCTGCCAGGTCCCTGCCTGGGTCTTTCCTCTCCCTTCCCCACGGAGCAAGGCTGGAGAAAACCTTCCCATCAAGGACTGAGCTGGCAACAACCAAACCTCTCCCCTCCCACCCCTTTCCTCATTTTAAATTTCCATGGCACAATAAAGCATTTTCCAACCAGGAGCAGTGCTGGACGTTCTGACAGAGCTGAATACGTTGAGCCATTTAGATTTGGGGTTTTCTGCTTGGTTGGCTCCCTAAAACTGGTGACTTCCAGTGGCAAAATTCCCACTGACTCCAGAGGGCCTTGGGTTTCACCCCGTGTGTGGCTGGAGCATCTGTGGCCCTGCCTGACCAAGTTCTTAAAGTAAAACAAGCACAAGTACCAAAATAAAACTCCCAGATCATTCAGTTTATAATAATTAAGTATTCATTTCTTACAGTGCTGTGATGTATATCCTTTAAAATACATTTTTGTACTCTTAATGATGTTTTTCCATGAAGGATCTCCTCTTTGCCCTGAGGATATTCAATCTCAGGCCTCTCACCCACCACAGCAGCAGTGCAGGGAGGTTTCTGATAAGCAGGAACTTTTTCAAGATTTGTTCTGCCAGCCTGAGTCGTTCCTTGACAGCAATGATAAGAAAGCTGTAGTTTTGTGGGGCTGGAAAATCTCCTGGGTATAAAAGCCTCGGAGTGGTTTGGGTCTAAGTGGCTCAGATTCCTGACTTCAGGCCTCATCTTCATTTCATATATTTCACTTAATTGATTTCAATGGGTTTCTGATGACTTGCAGTGGGGGAGGTGGGCCAGGCCTCTCATTTCTGCTTTGATGGCTCAGTGAGATTCCAGAAGCACCCAGATAAATCCAGATCTCTCTGGGAGCATGAGTCATGCCCTGGCTGGTGAGAGGGTGATTTCTGCTCCTCTCCTGGCATTCCCTGCATGCCAAAAATGAGCAGGAGTGAGATCAGGAGCTGTGCCCTTGCACCGAGGGCTCACCAAGACAAAGGGAAGATGTGACATGTGGGACACTCCCCCAGGACCACCAGGGGACAAGAAATGACCTTTCCTGAGCTGTCCCATTCCTTCCTCCCCTCCTGGAGCTGGGGATGGCTCTGGCCATGCCCTGCTGATGGAACTCCCTCAGGAAAAGTGTCAGCTCAGTTCTGCAGGGATGAGAACAGTCCCATGGGGATGGGTGCCATGGTCAGGAGCTACATCTTAGCCTTAATCTTAATTAGTATTAACAATTATTCATTCTGGTGCCCACATACATGAGACATTCAATTCACTCTCCAGCAGTGGGGGGAATTTTAAACTCTGTTTTCTGTGGTGGCTGATGGCCTCAAACCCCACTGGAGTCCAGCCTGCAGCAGGAGCCAGTTTTGCCTCCCAAGTCAGGGACAGAGCTGTAGCTCTTTACTCAACAGCATCCCAAGGACCTGGGCAGCACTGACCTTATCCCTGCAAAAATCACCCAGCAGGCCAAGCCTCTGCCAAATAGAAATCCAAATTAATCTCAGGAACTGTGAAACACGGACCTGTTGGGCTCAATTAAACCCCAAGCATTTCATTTGTGCAAGCACAACAGCAATCAACTCCTCCAAGTCCCAGGTTCTTGAGTGTGCAGCAATTCCAGTTTCTCTCAGGACAGCCCCGTGCAATCATGGATTTCTGCCTGCTGAAAGGGCTCATGGAATGAGGGAAATGGGCTTTCATTCCAGCCCTGGAGCTGTTGAGGGTTTGCAGTGTGGCCCCTCTGTGCTCCCCTCTCCAAACCCTTGCAGTGCTGCAGGGTGAGCACCGCACAGAGCCAGGGCATGGCCTGAGCCCTCCTCCCTCTGCTGCCTCCTGGGGATGGCACTTTTGGTGATGTTGCATTTGGTGACACCCCAAAATACTCCTGCAGTGGGAGATGAATCCAGGACTGAGATTGATGTCTTAGGGTTTTAGCTTTTCTATTTTTCAAATCCTGAACTGTATTAGTGCATAACTCTAAACTCCATATAAAATGTCAGTTACTATCTTCACATTTTGCTCAGACAGAACAATCCCTCTGGGCCTGAAACTCAAGGACACCCCACAGCCTCAGGCCCTGAAAAGAATAAACTAAAGTGACTTGGGGAGGAGCAAACTGGGGGAACATGACTTCATTACCTGAAGCTGTAATTGGAGGATTAACCCCTGATATGTCAATAGATCAAACTTTTAATTATCTGAAAAATTCATGACCATTGTCCATTTTTGGGTGTAGCCCCTTTGGGGAGGTTTTGTCTGCCCTAAATGTACCTGAAGGCCCTTCATTAAACACATCCCCTTTTAGTCTCTTCATTCTGCCTGGCCTCTGCTTTTAGGTAAGCCCAAAAAAGCCATCAAGACCGTGGCAAATAATTCTGCATTTGGGGAGCATTGGTGCTTTCCCAAAGGGAAATTCTGTTATTTTGGGATAATCCTCAGCCTTTCCACAGGAGAGCTGTGTGTTCTGCATCCCTTTGGAGAATGAGCTGGAGAATGAGGACCCTCCCAGCACAGCTCTGCTCTCAGCCCAAATGTCAAATGTCTCTTTGCACCCTGGAGAGTCACTTGCTGCCTCTGAGCTCACAAAAAACCCCAGAGCACTTTGCATTTCTCTGCTGCCTCTACCTCGGTATTTTACAGCTGCAGAAGGAGCCTTCAGCTCCCCCTCCCCAGGAAGTGCATGCCCTGCACTGCTGATGCACTCAAAAGTTAATTGAGTTAATTTAAGTCATGCCACATCCTTGGCAGAGCTGTGAGAGGAACCTGGGAGAGCTGGGGAGGGAACCCCTCCTCAGTCTGGGGGGGTTTTGGGAGGCAGGAGATCTCAGCAGCACAGAAACATCCCTGGGCTCTGCTCATAAACAACTCCTGCATCTCCCTGGGGACATCCAGCAGGTGACAGAGCTGCAAACAGGGACGAAAATCTTGTTGGGGAGGGGATTTCAGCAAGGCCAAGGGGGCAGCTGAGCTGTTGGGTGATTGCATTGCAGAACAGGGGGTTTGCTGGGGAGGGGATTTCAGAAATGCCAGGGGAGCTGAGATGTTGGGTGATTGCATTGCAGAACAGGGGGTTTGCCCTCCGTGACCCAGAGCTGCAGCACACGATTTCCCCAGCTCACACAGCTGAAGGCTCTGTGTCTCTCCCTCAAAAATGTTACTGAGTTTGGCTTATAATTCAGATCAATGGGTAAAAAAACAGAGTGGGAGACCAGAAAAAGGGAACTGATGAGCCTCCCCTCATGGAAAACAGAAAACTTTGCTCTCTATTTCACATTTCTTGCATAAAAAAATAAAAATAAAAATAAAAAAAGAAATATGAGAAAATAAGAAAGAAAATTAAAAAAGAGAATTGCAAGGCCATAGAGGGCAAACTTAAATCTGAATCAAAACTTGAGCAAGCAGGACTTGAAAGAGATTTCGTTTCTTTTATTTTCTGTTTCTTTTTTTCCCCTCCCGAAAGGATTTTGGGTAAATAAAGCCTGGCACAAACCCTCCTGCTCCAGAAAAACGTTCTGAAGAAGGATAAAATCAACACACAGAGGTGCTATTTATGTATTAATTAGTCAAATTAGCTGAACCACAAGCAATCATAAAGCTCCAAGTGTCATTTGTGGCTTCTTGGCCAGCCATGGGACACCTGTCTGACATTGAACAGCCTCACACAAGGCTCTAAAGGGGAAATTAATTTCCTTTTTTTCCCTTTCTTTGGCCCAGGAAACTCTTTTTTTTTTGTCTACTCTTTTTTTTCCCTATTCTTTTTTTCCTTGTCGCCAAGATTTCTGACTCACAGCTCATGGAGCTGGAATTAGTCACAAGCTATTTCCTGTTTTCCAGATAACCCCACGGGCTGGGGCTTCGTGGTCAACAGCACAACCAGGTGGAGTGCAAGGCAGATGAGAACCAAGCAGTGGCATTAAACCTGCACATCCCTGATGGTTTTATCCTCACAGGCATCTTTCAGTGTTGCTGTTGTTGTTGTTTTCTCTAAAGGAAGGGCATTATTTTAAAGTTTTTTTTGTATTAATGGGTTTGTCTCCCGTGAGTTTTCCCAGGCCAGCACATCCAACGTGCCTTTGCTTGTGCTGCTCTTGGGGGCAGATTTGAGCAGCAGCTGCTGAAGGTGAAGCTCCTGCCTTGGTGCAAACCTCTCAAGGGACAGCACCACGCCAGGCAGCCTGGAAAGGCTCAGAATAATTGGCTGCAAATTTCTCTGCCACGCCGTTCCCCATGGGATGTTTGCTTTGCAACATTTGCCAGCACTGAGAGGTGACATTTCCCCACTCAGGGAGTGTTTCTGTCCAGGCTGCTTCACCCCTGTGCCTTCAGCTCAAAATCAGACCCAGCTGATGCCAGCTCAGCAGGCATCCCCATCATCATCCATCCCCATCATCAAGGCAGAAAGAGGATTCCATCCCCATCATCAAGGAGCCTCTTTGGGTCAGGGAGAGCCCTGAGCTCTGAAATGCCCTGAAATGGATCCCACATGGAATTTTTTGGGTGCCATGTGAATGTGGGCACTGAAGTATCAGCTCAACTCCAGCTCTTTTGCTGCTCCCTGCTCAGCTCTGACCCTGAGATCCCACCTTGGGCACTCAGCCCTGCCTTGCTCAGCTTTTGGACACAAAATCTCATCTCCCTGAGCCCCTGCTGCCCAGGCAGGCAGGATCCCAGAGCGTGGACAGAAATCCAGGCTGTGACAGCCACCAATTCCACAGGCAGCAGCACCAGAGCTCCCTGAGGGACATTGGCACCTCCGGCTCACTCTGGGAGCTGTGGGGAGGAGATGCTGGCTCTGATTTATTGCTGTGCGTGTTGGTAGCAAGCCTGCAGCGCTTTCTTTCCAAAATACCTTCATTTTCAGTGTACTGGCACACGTGTCCCCACCCTTGGAAGTGCAGCTGGCTCGGGGAAGGGCTGGGGGGAGAAGATGTTGCCGTTTTCAAGCAAGTTGCAGCATTAAGCAACCACCTTGGCCGGGGAGACAACAAGACTTCACCTAAAAGGAACTGCAGGAGATCTGAAAGCAGGAGGCAATTATGCAAATGCTGCAATTGGAAGGGGATTACTCAGGCTGGAGCCATCCAGTGCAGCTCTGGTGGGATGTGCCAGGGGAACTGGGGCTGCCCATTCCCCATTCCCCGTTCCTGGGATGTGCCACTGCCTGTCCCTGGAGATGCCACGGCTGCAGGCACAGACACAGGGAGCTGGCACCAGCTGGGCAGGGCAGCACCAGCCCCTGTGGTCCCTATCCTCATCTCCTTCACCGTGGAAGGAAAAAAAAAAAGGAATTTTTCAACGTGCAGGACAAGAATTCCTGTGGCAAGAAGTGAAAGGATAAATGAGCTGGACTGTTGCTGAGCCAGGCAGGACTTGGCTGAGTTTGTGAAAGAAAAGTCCCAGAGTGTTTGGGTGGCTGTGCCCAGGCAGATTTAAAGGGTTTTGCACCATCCAAAAGTGCTGCTGTAAATGGAGAAATGGGTTCCACTGGAAAGCTGGGTGCTTTTTTTTTTTCTTCCTTTCCCAGAAGGAAAACACCCTGGTGGTTGTCATCTCTGGCTGTTGTTTTTGGTAGAACTCACCCAGCATTCCCGGAGCTGCTCACTTGGGGATTCAATCTTCCCAAACATCTCTGGGTTTTGAAGACAAAAAAAAAAAATAATATCAATGAAAGGTGACTTCATAGCTGCCTTAAAATAGAAGGAATGGATAGCAACTCGTTAAGCTCATAAATATGGGATAATATGTGCTGAAAGTAATTGTTATCGTCAAATGTGGTTAAAATTAGTCACCAGCAAGTTAAAACTAAGCCTTACATCCAGGCTGAAATGCTCTTGCTGCTGTGTGAAGTGCAGAATAGGAGAGCAAGTACAGGAAGAGTCTTCCTCAGTGGTTTGGCTTTTTTGGGACAATGCTAACAGGGCAGGGAATTTCACACCCAGGCATCAGCAAAGGTCAGTGGAACTTCAGCTCCTGATCTCAGCCAAAAGCATGGAAAACAAAATGAAGATTATCAAATCTTAAAATGCTGATGCTAATTGGCCTATTTAAGCCATCTATTGCTGCCTCTGCAATCTGGGCTTTTTGTGCTCTAAACCATTTCCCAGAAACACAGAATTATGCAATCATTTAGGTTGGGAAAAAACCCCACAAGATCAAGTCCAAGCTCTGACCCAGTCCTGCCAACCCCAGCACTGAACTCCCTGAGTGCCACAACTGCCCAGCTTTGGATCCCTGCAGGGATGGAGACTCCAGCACTTCCCTGGGCAGATCCAGCACTTCCCTGGGCAGCCCTTTCCAGAGCTTGACAGCCATTTCCATGAAGGAATTGTTGGGAAAATCCAATCTAAAGCTCCCCTGGCCCAGCCTGAGGCCGTTCCCTCTCCTCCTGTCCCTGTTCCCTGCGAGCAGAGCCCGACCCCCCCTGAGCCCCCTCCTGTCAGGGACTTGTGCAGAGCCACAAGGTCCCCCCTGAGCCTCCTTTGCTCCAGGCTGAGCCCCTTTCCAGCTCCCTCAGGAATTCTCCAGCCCTTTCGCAGCTCCCTCAGCCCCTCCTGAGGCTCCAGACCCTTCCCTATCTCCATTCCCTCCCCTGGACACCCTCCAGCCCTACGTGGGTCACCCCATCCCAGCAGCTCAGAGTCCTTGGGGTCCCAGCTGCCAAAGAGACACCCCAAATCATTAGAAAACAGGAAAAGTGACTTTTATTTATTGGTCCAAGCCCTTCCACCTTTGTGAGGTCTTTGTGAAGATCCTTTGTGATCTCCAGCAGTTCCAAGGTTCCATTTGTCACAGATTTGTGTTCCTGTGAGCTCTGCACGTGCTGGGGGACGTTTGCTCTCCCCATCCATCCCCTGGCAGAGCCGGGCACACCCGAGGCTGAACTTGCTGCAAAATGAGAGTATTTTAAAGTAAAATAAAGGTTTTATTTATTTAATTAATAACGAACCTCTGCCAAAGGTTCATTAAGTTGAAAGGGGTACAATTATAACTTACCTTGCACCAGGAAGGGCAGGTACAAAGCTTGATCCTGCAGTGTTTTGGACGGGATCCTTGGAAATCTCTGCGTTCAGAGTGGAAATGACTCTTGGAGCTTTTCTAAGCACTTTTGCTGTAAAAGAGTGATTTGCACATAATCAAAGCCTCTTAAATACCTGCCCTGAGGAGACTCCTGGTTTCATACCCTGCTCAGGACTGGACAAGCCAAACCCCTCCAATGGTGAATCCAGTGTAATGTGAATATTGACAGGCTCTGCTAATTACTCTTGTCATGTGGGGCTCAAAAACCCCAAATCCCCACCACAAACATGATTCCCCTCAGTCCTCTCCTGACAGAAATTCTTGTCCTAAATGAGGAACAATTCCCCAGCTGATTTAAGGACTCCCACACAACCCAGGAAAATCACTGAGGTTTTGTGATAAGTTCCCTCATAGTGTTCCCTCCACTGAAAATCAATGTTTGCAGTCCCAGGAGTTGGCACCAATCTTTCCTTTGGTGTCCCCCTGCAATTTCAGCAGCTGAAATTCGGTCAAAATGGAAGCACTCAGGGCAGGCACTGAGTGAGGGTAAAATAAAGGTCAAGGAAAAGCAGATAAAGCCTCATTTTTAACCTGCCCAAGGAAAACTGGGACCCCTGGGGAAATCCATCTTTGAATTCTCTCTGTGACACTCTGGTTGTGGCAAAAAAATCTTCTTGAAAACACAAACCCACTCAGAGCCCAGCAAGAAAAGCAACATGGTCAGTGTGTGATGGATAATTTCAGAGTGTTGGTTTTGTAGGTAGCAATTTGCAGTTGTACACTGCAGTTATACAAGTGAGAAAAATGTTATTCTCCCTCTCCAAAAATAATCTTTTTGCTCCTTGGGGTTAGGTTGGTGTAGTCCTAAATCTCTGTGAATGTAGCTGCAATTCCTGTTTAATAAAAAACTCCAGAGGTGATCTCGTTTTATCAGCCTTCATCTGTAATTAAGGCATTTAATATTCAAACTCTTTGATGTCATGTCATCTTTGAAACATAAATAAGAAGTTTGTCTCCATCTCCGAAATGAAGATAAATGAGTTGGAAGGGCAAGTCCCCAGAGAAACTTTTAAAAGCTATCTGGGTATTTTTAATAGCTACCAAAAAAGAAATAAAAAAACAACAACACTGATGTTAAAAAACACATTGGGAGAAAGCTTAAAACAGTTTTACAGGAAGTGAGCAAGACAAGTTGCACCTCAGCAGAGAAGCCTGGACAGGGGCAGGTTTAGGGCTGTTTGCTGTTGGGTTTTTTTGGTCCAGGTGATTTGTTTGCAGTGAGGATCTCAAAGCACTGCAGTGAATTCCCACTGTTGCTATCAGATGGCAAAACAAGTCCTGGCACCCCAGATGGGCTCAGACACCCAGGACACCCCGTGGGGCTCTGCCCCAATGGTTCATAAGGAGATCAGTGGGAATGGGGCACCCTCTTGGTGGGGCATCGCCCCAAATGTGCCTTCAGCTACTGCCAGCTCAAAATCAGATCCAGATGATGCCAGTTCCATCATCAGGGTGCCTGTTTGGGTCAGGGAGAGCCCTGAGCTGCAGTCAGAATTGCCCTGGGATCGATCCCACATGGAATTTTTTGGGTGCCACGTGAATGTGGGCACTGAAGGATCAGCTCAGCTCCAGCTCTTTTGCTGCTCCCTGCTCAGCTCTGACCCTGTGATCTCACCTTGGGCACTCAGCCCTGCCTTGCTCAGCTTTTGGACACAAAATCTCAGCTCCCTGGGCTCCTGCTGCCCAGGCAGGCAGGATCCCAGAGCGTGGACAGAAATGCAGGTTGTGACAGCCACCAATTCCACAGGCAGCAGCACCAGAGCTCCCCAAATGCTGGGGTTGGATGGAGCTGCACATGGGATGGCTGAGGAAAAAGGGATCCTCTCTGTCCCAGCTTGGGCAGTGACCATCCCATGGGGTCTGTGCTTTGGGGAATGCCCCATGTCGCCCTGATTTTTCTAGAGTGCTGTGTTTATAGTTGGCAGCAAAGGTTCTCATAGATTTTGTGTAAACAATCTATGTTTCTATAACCGGCCAAGGATTGTTTTGTACTTTGGATGTTGTTTTTCATTCTTCTTTCTGGGCTGGAGAATGTGATGGGCTGTGTTTCTCACCTATGGAATTGGAGAGGTGGTGACCTCTTTGTCCAATCCATTACTGTCTGTAAAAAGGTATAAATATAAGAATAAAGAGAGGCTGGGTCTCTTTATGCTCTCTGCCTGGCCTTGGTGGCTGATCTGGAGTTGCCTGAGGGTTTCGTGTCCAACTGAGCGACACCCTCCTCACCCTTTTCCTCCTCTCACCTGCCCCATCTCACCCAGGTCAGGCTGGAAATCTCAGCAGAGCCAGGGCTCCAGAGCTGCCTGTCCCTGCTGATCCCATGGCTCAGCCCCACCATCACCCTTCACTGCCTCTCACAGGCACTCAAGGATGTGCAGTTCCTTCCCTGCCATCACTCTCCCCTTCAAACCTGTCAGAAATCCCTCGTGTTCCTCTGGCTCCAGGCCCACTCCCACCCTCTCCATCCCCGTGCTGGGATGCCTGGATCTCAGCCAGGCTGGGATGGGAGCTCTCCTCCTGCCTGCTCAGAACTGGAACGTGCACACGTTGAAGTTTGTTTCATTCCCAAAGCCTGGTTGGAGGCAGCAGAGTGTAGGAGGGCAGGCACACAAATCCTGTTATTTGTAGGTTCAGAGCGGTGCGTGGGAGGGAGATACAGAAATCCCATTAGTCATTAATAAGATTTTAGAGCAGACTCCTTAGGCAAGTCTTGGAAAAGCTCTTTCTGGCTGCCTGCTGATGGTATTTAGGTCTTTGATTGCCCCACCAGTCCATGGCTGTGTGAGTGTCCTCTTCTCTTCCTCCCTTGCAGCACAGGCTTCCTTTTATTTCTGCTTTGAATTCATCTCAATTAGCAAAAATTTGCCACCATCATTAATTACACCAAGAAACTGAAGCAGAAATATTTGCATTAATTAAGGCCTTGCTTTGAGCTCTGCACCATGTTCTGCACAGACCCTCTTCCAACCCTAAGTGATGAATAATTCTCCCTGCCCCATACTTTTGATATCCAGGTGTAAACTGGAAAAAAAAAAAAATCCCAGGACTAATCTGGTTCTTGGAGTTAAAGATTAAAAAGCCAAATCCAGAACTTCTGATCCTCTTTCAGATGTTTCAAAGCACGTGGCTAAATTTTGACGTGGCTGTGCATTCCTCTCCCCTGAACACAAGCCAAGGTGATTGATTGGAGCACAATTAATCACAGAAGACCAAGGCATGATCTCAGTGAAGTTCACAGAGGAGCTCTGAGCAGCAAACACACGAGGAAGAACAGGTCAAGTGCCAGAGAGATGAGTAGAGCCTGCCCTGGAGTGATTGTGTTCCAAAGGCACAAGGGAAGAGGGAAAATAAAAAAGCCAGACAAGACACAACACATCCAGAGTGGGAAGTGGGTATTCAGGCTTGAATGTTTCTTGAAATAGGTGGGGTGTCAGTGGCAGTTTGCTAAAAACAGTGTGGGAGCTTGGCTCAGAGCTGAGCTCCTCTTGGCAGGTGGGGCTGGGAAAGGCTGCCAAGATTTTGGGTGAGGGAGACACCAGGATTGGTGGCTGATCCTTGGGCAGAATTGTCACCGAATTCCCGATATTCCATTTTCTCTAAGCCCTTTTTGACACCTGTTTCTTCCTGGGCTAGATTTTTCTCCACTTGCTGGATTAGCTGAGGCTGCCCAAGCCTGGCTTTAACACGGCTCCTTCAGCAGCTTTTCCCTGCCTTTGTCTAGGGGAGTTTTTGGGGGCTGTGGTTGCTTGGAGCAGCTCCTTCCTGAGCATCTGCAGCCCTTTCTGTCCCCTGGGACTGGGGAGGCTCTGGGGAACTCCTGGCACAGACCCCTCTCTGCAGCCTGGGATGTGTTTCCCATTAAGCACCAGATGAATTTTCCATCTTTCCTTAGCAGCTCCTCTAAAATGGGGGATTAAAATCCCCAAACTCACATCTCCAGAGCCCCATCTGAGCAGCCTCCCCCAGCTCCAGGAGCCCATCCTGGGGTGCAGAGAGCCTCGTGTGGGTGGCAGCTGAGTCTGCCCCATTTGTTTAAACAATTGCTGCATGGCTGGTTTTGGATTTACAAGCATTTAGGAAGTTTGGAGATTCCCAGACTGGAAATGCTGGTATCTCTTCCCCCCCTCTGCCTGAGCTCAGGTGTTTTTTCAGGTGATTCAGGTGGGGGAAAAGGTTCCTGCTGCTGTTCTGTCCTCTGCTGGTTTTTTGCCTGGGAGATGAAGAATCCCTTTAGACGTGGAGCCTTTCATGCTCTGCTTCATCCACTTGAACCTTTCCTTCCAGACTTCAGGCACACAAGAAAAAACCCAGATGTCTCACGAATAAAAAAAAAAAAAAAAAAGCCCCCAAACCCCCAGCTTTACATGCACTTGGATCTTTCATTTTATAAAAACAGTCAAGCCACAACCACAAGATTTCACAGATAAGAGAAAAAATGTGGATTGTACTTAATTCAATATTATAAAGAAATGCTCTTACAGGGAGACTGCAAGCTGAGCCAAAGCCAGACCAAGACTGCTGACTGATCTGAAAAATGTGAATATTATTCACACTGGGACACCACATCTCATAATGCTCCATGTGTGCTATAGTATATAATTATGAAATGTTTGCATTAAGTAACTTGGGTGCCTAAATACAGATGTTCCTTATTGACATTAATTGGACTTGACATATCTTTGGCCTGCTTTATAGCAGTCACCAAAGCATGCATTTCCACTTTACCGTACATATTCTAAAGGAGCTCTGTTCCATATCCACCTTATTAGCACAAAAAACCTTAGTGCCTCAGCTATCTGTCACAGGGCTCAGGTAAAAATGCAATTGCCTTGTGTTGGAGAGTGTGGTTGCTGGGGACTGGCCACAAACATTAATTTCTGCTCTTTTTTATTTTTATTTACAGTGAAAGCTGTCCCTGAGTCTCAGAAAGTGATTTTTTTTTTCCTTCCTGGAGCTGTCAATGCGTTGTGGTGCCTTTTGCTCTGATTTTCTTCTTGCTGTGGCTCAAATGTCGAGGTTGTGAGGAGGAAAGGAAAGAGAAAGAGAGAGGAGAGAAAGAGAGGAGAGAAAGAACGAAGGAAAAAAGGAAAGAAAGAAGGAAAGAAAGAAGGAAAGAAGGAAAGAAGGAAAGAAGGAAAGAAAGAAAGAAAGAAAGAAAGAAAGAAAGAAAGAAAGAAAGAAAGAAAGAAAGAAAAAGAGAAACAGAGAAGGAAGGAAAGAAAATGAAAGAAAAGAAAGAAATTAATAGAAAAGGAAAGGAAAGAAGGAAAGAAAGAAAGAAAAAGAGAAACAGAGAAGGAAGGAAAGAAAATGAAAGAAAAGAAAGAAATTAATAGAAAAGGAAAGGAAAGAAGGAAAGAAAGAAGAAGAAGAAGAAGAAGAAGAAGAAGAAGAAGAAGAAGAAGAAGAAGAAGAAGAAGAAGAAGAAGAAGAAGAAGAAGAAGAAGAAGAAGAAGAGGAAGAAGAAAAGGAAGAGAGAAAGAGAGAGAAGGAGAGAGGAAGAGAGAAAGAAAGAGAAAAAAGAAGAAGAGAAAAGGAGAAAGGAAAGAGAGAGAACAAGAGAAAGAGAAAGAGAGAGACAGAGAAAGAAAGGAAGGAAGAAAGAAGGAAAGAAGGAAAGAAGGAAAGAAGGAAAGAAGGAAAGAAGGAAAGAAGGAAAGAAAGAGAAAGAAAGAAAGAGAGAGAAAGAAAGAAAGAAAGAAAGAAAGAAAGAAAGAAAGAAAGAAATATTTCCTTATTTCTCATATAAAATATGAATGGCTTTTGCACTTTTTAGTTGAACTGTCTTGCATTACTCTGCAGTGATGTCTCATCCCAATATCTGGAGAAAAAGCCCAAATATTAAATTAAAACAAGAATACTCATAGTTATAAACTTCACCTGGCCAGTTCCACACAGGTTCTCCAGAGGAGAACCCAAAAAGGCCACCAGTTTCCTCTGGGATAATCTGCTTTAGCTGGGTCCTGCAGCTGAGATCCAGACCTCAGCTTCTTCACAATCCCTATGGAACCTCAGGTTTTAAGCAAACCTTTCCAAATGGGCTTTTTAAAAAATAAAGATCTGCTTGGTTTTGACATTTTCCCCTTCATTTGTCATTTTCAGCTGGTTTGTGAATGAGTGGGAGTTGTTTCAGTGGAACTTTGTGCTTTTAAGTGAATACAGAGATGAAAAGACATTTGAAGTTGGGTCTAGAAATTCAGACATGAAAATTTATTCTGATATTGAGGAGAAACTTCCTTGCATACACATCAACCCAGGCAGTTCATGGAGCAGGAGAGTTCCCTCATGGAGAATCCTGGTTAAAATCAAGAAGAATGGAAATGAAAGTACCCAGAGCAGAGTCTGAGATTACTCAGATCCCTCCTTGTGAGAAAGAAGGAAATCTTGCCTTTATTGAACCAACCAGTAAAGGTACAAATGTTTTCTGACTTAAATTCGACTTTCCCAAAGTTGAATTTAAGTTAGAAATCTCCTCTAAAGACAATTAATTAAGTTATAAATCTCTAAAGACAAATACCTGCTCTTTCCCTTAATAGTTTAGGAGAACTTTCTGCATTAGAGGACCTTTTTCCTTCTATAAAAATGAGTTAAAAGTGATTCAGAGGCCGAGAGCTTTGGCCTGACTGAAGGAATCACACTGCTCTCTTTCTTAGCAAAATGCTGCTTTCCATCCTAAAACTGAGGGGCTAAAAATATTTTTTAAAAAATAAATGCATTTTCTCTTTGATGTTTCACAATTGCAAGAATCTCCTGCTTGGGATGTGAGATTAAAAGGGAGTTTCTCAAATGCAAACACTGATAATAAAGGGAAAATGGCAAATTTTCCACAGCACAAGTCATTGCTTTCAAATTAATTTCAAAATGAAGCCAATCTGCTCACACCAAAGGCAGGAATATCCCAGTTCCCAGTGTCACTGGCAGCTGAGAAGAATTCAGTCTTCAGTTGCAACTGAAAATTGATGATGGAATACCAGGATTTGAAAGGATCAGTGGATTGGTTTTGAAATAAAGAAAGATAAAAGTGATGTGATGTTAAATAAAAGGTCACAGTCCAAAATGCAGAAAAATAATAAAAAAAACTTCATATCTGCTTGAAGCTGGGAGCTTTGACACCAAGGAAATTGGACTTTTCCACTTGTGCTGAGTGTGAGTACTAAAAACATTCCTTTTTTCTCCTATGGACCATTCCAAATGGCCAATAAATACCTGACAAAATAACCTGCAGTTCATCAGGGGTCATCCCAGGAAGTTTTTGTCCAGGCACGTCCATTAATGGACTGATGATCTGCTGTAATTTTTGAATTAAGAAAAAAATAGAGCTTTTGATGCTCAGCCTGCTTTGAAATGAACAAAGTGACAATTCACAACTAGAAATGTGCTAAACCTTGAATTCACTCAGCATCTCAATGGCCTAGGTGAGAAAATGCTCTGCTCTGAGTTAATTCCAATTTCATTCACTCCAAACCTGCCCAAAATTTCCACTGTCATTTATGAATTAAGAAAAAAAAATAGAGCTTTTTATGCTCAGCCTGCTTTGAAATGAACAAAGTGACAATTCACAACTAGAAATGTGCTAAACCTTGAAGTCACTCAGCATCTCAATGGCTCAGGTGAGAAAATGCTCTGCTCCAAGTTAATTCCAATTTCATTCACTCCAAACCTGCCCAAAATTTCCTTATCTACAAGCAAACAGCTCCATAAGCTGCTGGTTTTTCAGCAGTGTGTCCCTCCACGAAAACAAATTTTATTTTCTCCAAGGCTTTTTCCTCTGCTGGAGGTTCATTTTTATTTTCCATTTTGAAGATGGGAACCCCGAGCAAACCAAATGAACAGAATTTCTGTCTGAATGTCTTCACACAGAGGCAAAGTTAAGATCTGAGAGAATGCAGCTGGTAATTAGCTGTGACCACAAGAGCTGCAGCAGTAAATCCTGTTCATCTCTGACACCATTCCAAGCCAGGAATCCTCATACAAATCCATGAAAGCAAAAAAGGTTCTTTAAGGCCACAAACAGCACATGAATAAAACAACTCCACTCCTCTGCGAGGCTGCAGTAAACTCAATTTATTTCCAGCACTGGGATGCATTGTCAAGAAATATCAGACAAAGGAATTAGGAGACAAAAGCCAATTTTTTGCCTTCCAGCTCACTTATCCTCTCAGAGCACACCCTGATGTGCCTCGTGCTCAGTTTTGCATTCTGGGAAACCACCACAAATTTGGGTAGAGCAGGCAGAGAGCCCAGAATTCCTCCCAGGCTTGGGGAATGGGCCCAGAAGTCTTTAAATAATGAATCACCTCCAATTCTCCATAATGGCCCCGGCAGCAGCAGCAGCCAAGACACAAAGTTCACCTCTGCTTGTCCTGCAGGAGAGGCATAGACTTGCAGCTCTGAGGTGCCAAAAATCAGGAAAATAACGCCCAGAACCACAGGCAGATCAACTGGACCCATGGCTTGGAGAGGGGAAATGAAAGGATCGAGGTGATCCAAGTAAATCAGCTCAGCCCCAAGGGCTGGGGCCAGGCTCCCCCTCCCAGGACATCAGCAACCCTCCCATCCCTGCCCATCCCAGCTGGCAGTGCCCTGCAGGAGGGGGTGATTCAGCCTCTGCACCAGGGGAAGGGCAGCAGGGCACACAGAAAAGGAAATTTGCTGCTTTTAACCCCAAATTATTCCAGTCTGGCCAGTGGGTTTGTTGTTCCTTGGCCACCCCATCCCTGTGAGCAGCACAAACCCGCAGGGGGGCAGCTGAGGTTTTGTCACAATCAGCCAAACACAAAAAATGAGGAGTTTTTGGGTCAAGTCCTGGCAGCTGCTTGCCAGGAATGTTTGTGTCTGTGGATCCAGGGTGTTCCTCGATGCCTCTGCTCTGGTGGGAAAGATGGGTTTGAACAAAGAAAGTGTTTGTGGAGCAAATAAAGCCAAATAAACCTTGCAGGCAGCAGCCCCGAGCCTGCTGTGAGCTCCCCTGGCCACAGGTGATCAAAAGCCAATGATTTGGTGTCTCAGGCCACGTCTGAGTTCCAGCAGGGAGCACAGACAGGTGAGAAAACACAGAGCCTTTGTCTGGAAAAGTTCTTCATGTGTGCGTTAAAACCCAGAGGAATGGAGGGTGGGAAGGGTTTGGGTGAATTTGGGTTCAGGTAGGTTCAAAATGCAGTCAGAAAAATCAGTTTATTGTGGGTTTCTCTTAGCCTGGATGGATCGTGGGGATCAGGCAGCAAACAAATCACAACTCCAATGGCATTGCTGCCTTTAGTCCTGATAAAACTGGGTAAAAATTCCTGATAAAACTGGATAAAAATTCCTGATAAAACTGAAAAAAAATGGATAAAAATCCCTGATAAAACTGGATAAAAAAAATCCCTGATAGAACTGGATAGAAAAATCCCTGATAAAACTGTATAAAACTGGATAAAAGTTCCTGATAAAACGGGATAAAAATTCCTGATAAAACTGGATAAAGTTCCTGATAAAACTGGATAAAAATTCCTGATAAAACTGGATAAAATTCCTGATAAAACTGGATAAAAATTCCTGATAAAACTAGATAAAAATCCTTGATAAAACTGGATAAAACTGGATAAAAACCCCTGATAAAACTGGATAAAACTGGATAAAAATCCCTGATAAAACTGGATTAAAAAATCCCTGATAAAACTGGATAAAATTCCCTGATGAAAGCAGCGAGTTCAGAGTTGAGCTGGTGCTAAAATGCTGCAGATTTCGCAAGGCCACCTTTCAACCCTACCCATTTTTAAGGCTTTCCTTTCAGTCCTACCTTTATTATGAATTTATTCTCATTCCTGCACCACTGTGGCCAACACTGAACATTTTCCCTTTTGCAGGAATTCCGAGGCACTTGAGAAAAAAACACAGCAATGCCAGGAGGGGACCATTTCTGTTTTGGCCAGAGCTTACTCAGAGGAAACAGGTACTGCTGGCAAGGCTGGAGAGCCCAAATTTCCTGAGGAGATGAATCAGGGCAGCTCTCAGAGCTCTAAATGAGGTCAGGAGCTGCAAAAGCTCAGGAGCTGAAATGAAATAGAAGAGGCAACCCACAAAGGTGTCTGCAGCCAGCCTCTCTCCAGGACACCAGCTGGAGCATGACTTGCCCAAATTATTCATTTTGGGGGCTGCTGGCAGTGATTTTCTGCAGATGATGAGCCCTGGAGCTCATAATGACAATAAAAAGCAGGGGCAGTGCTGGAGGAGGGGCTCTGGGAGTGACTGGAGGGGGAGAGGGAAGGTGGGATTGGGAATCCACTGCTCCAAAAATTCCTGAAATCACTCAGACAGCAGAGATTGCTGTTAGAGCTGGGAACAGACAGCTCCCTGCAGCCCTGCAGCCACTCCTCTCCCACTGCTAAGGAGCAAAGCAAGCTTGGAGCACCATTTCTTTTTTTTTTAAGGCAGTATAGTTTTTAAAAAAAAAAAAAAAGAAACATCGCAGTGGGAAAAGCTGCTTATTTTGTTGGTTGGAAGGCAAAATCTGGGAGGCAGCAATTTTGAAGGATGTTGAAGGTACTTAGTGTCTGTCTGTGCCTGAATTTTCCTGAAATCCAGTTTTTGTCGGAGGAGTTAAAAAAAGTAATGGTCACGCAGCTTCTCCTGCATTTTACCTGCAGAAATGTCTGGAAGGAGCTCAGGTGCCTGCCTTGCTCAGTGCAGGAGCCTCCCGAGGCTCGTGGGGAAGGCAGAGGTGGAAGGGAAGGAGCGGTGTTGTTGTTTTCCTGCATTTTGATCCCATCCCACATTCCAGGCACGGGTCAAGTGCAGCTCTTTATCTGCGCTCCGGGAGGAGCCGGAGCTGCTGCCTTTGATCCGGCCCGGGTGATGAGCCTGCCAATGTTCCCATCCGAGAGCACCAGAGCTACTCAAAAAATAGCAAAGCACAAAATTCCTCCTCTGGGAAGGGTAGGAAAGCTCTGAGTCCCTGTTGAGTGGGGTTTTTTTTTCCTTAAGAAGCAGTGGTGGGAGCATTAAATTTGATTTCCACTTAAAAACTCCCTCTCCAAATACTCTGCCCTTTAAGCATCGTTATCCTTGATCAAAGGGGGTCCAATTAACACCATTAGCTGAGAAATCCTCATTTCCAAAAGTCTCCTTGACCTTTCTGCTGCAGTTTCAAGCTCTGGAGTCAGGGTGTGCAGAGGTTTTTTTCTCTCGAGTTGGATGTGCACACCCTGACTCCAGAGTGACAAATAAAATCAGGAGTGAGAGGCTGTGTCCAGACTGATTTCAGGCTCAATTACAAACCACAGGAAAATCTGTTTATTCCCTGAAGAAAGGGCATGAATTTCCTGGGGCTGAACACGGACAAACTGTGGCTTCCAGAGCCTCTGGAATTCCTGGAATAGGAGAAAAGTGTTTGGAGCAGCTCTTAGATTTTTAGGTCTCTTAGAGGAGAAAGCCTCCTTGTGTGTATTTTGAATTTGTGATAATGAAAACTCATTGAATTGATCCATGGAATTCATGGATAATTAGCCCAATAGCTCCAAAAAGCAAGGCAGACAAATAAGACAATAAATTGCTTCAAGAATACAACCCCAGACAGAAGCAGGAGGATTCACTTCCACTTGGTAAAAGCTTGTTATTAAATTGCTTTTCTGTAAAAAGCTGGACTTATTTTTTGTGAAACTAAGAATTCAAGAGAGGAAAAAAAAAAAGAAAAAAAAGAAATTTGGGGTGGCTCCAGCACCTCCTTCACCCTGTGGAGGCACCCAAACCTCCAAATCTGCTGAACTGAGTCCAGGCAGGCAAATAAAACCTCCCCTCAGCACATTTTACACAGGATGGTGCAAAATGGAATAGCAGCAATTTCCCATTGCACAATTCCCTTCTCAGAACCCTCCTGGTTCCCTCCCTTTCCTCCTGCAGCTCTGCAGCTCCTGCAGGGGAAGTCTGGACATCATTTCTGTGAGTGTGTCCCTCAGGACCCAGCCTTGCAAACATTCCCTGAGCCCATGTAAACAGCAGGACGTGTTGGGCTGTTTGTTTATGCCCCACTCCAATCCACCCTTTGACAAAAACCAGTTCTGAGGGATTTTTTCTTTTCCTTTTTCTTTTTCTTTTTCTTTTTCTTTTTCTTTTCCTTTTCCTTTTTCTTTTTCTTTTTCTTTTCCTTTTTCTTTTTCTTTTCCTTTTTCTTTTTCTTTTCCTTTTTCTTTTTCTTTTTCCCCCCTACTCTCCTTGTCTGGAAATCCACCATCACCTGCAGGTTTTGCTGCATAGTGAGATAGCGAACAAAGCAGAATATTGGGTTTGAATGGTATTGAATGGTATTGAATGGTATTGAATGGTTTTGCTGAGCTCAGGGTGCTGATGGAAAGGAAAAGGCCTGTGGGAATCAGCTCTCCTTTATCTCCAAAGTGGCCACGGAGTGGCTGAGCCTCGTGGCTGAGCAGGATCCTGCATTTCCATCCCCTTCTGCTGCTTCTCCCCCTATAATTTCCTTCTGCTCTGAGTGAAAGGATGGTAGTTGAGTGGAAAAGGCAGAATTACGAGGCTCTTCTGAGTCAGCAAAGGCACCTCAGCAGTAAAAATAACGCTGAGAAGCAACAATTTGCTTCCAAGGGCATTCCCACCTTCCTCCTGTGCTGACTCGGGAAACCGTGAGAATCCGGAGGGAGGGAAAATGCAAATAATAAACACCCAGCAGTAGTGATGTATTCATGGCTGGGGAATATGGGCAATGTCTGGCCCTAAATCTGGGATTCACGGGGGAAAGGAGAGACAGAAACCACCTACAGGTCTAAAGGAGCTGAGAAATAATCCCTGAGTTACTCAGGGACACCAAAGCAATTTGGACCTGGAGCTCTCATGGATTTCGTTGTTCTAGGTTCCAGTAAAACTCCTCTCACAGCTTTCTCCAGCTGGAATTCAGATATTATGGATGAATAATTCACTGAGGGTTTTGTTTTTTTGTGCAAGGAGTAATGAAGCACTTTTCTGTCCTGGCAATTAAAGCACTAAAAGAAGTTAGCCAACAATAAAATCTTTCTGCTGCGCCCTAGGAAGGCAGGAAAACTTAATTTATCTGCACCTAGATCTCTGTACTTCTCTGTTCCCAATTAAAAATGTATTTTGGGAGAAAAATGTTGGGGATTTTTTTTCCCACCACCAGATTATTTCTGATTTTAACCATGCTGTACAATCATCCTGTTTCTTGGTAATAGATTTCTTTTTATTTCTCAAAAGGAAAGCAATGGACAGCTTAAAAACACATCAGTGAAGCAATGTTTATCCCAAGGGCACCATATTAACATTTCTTGGAGCACTGAGTGTTTGCAATTCTGTGATAAACAACCTTAGTTTTCCCCTTGGCAGCTAAAAAAAAATGGCAATAAAACTCTCCTTGGGCAATTGGTTGATAGGACCCAGAGCTCCTGCATTTGCCAGTGGAAGCAGAGGAAAAATCGTGGGGGAAAGAGAGAGGTGATTTGTTAAAAGGAGTCAATCTTGCTGCTGCAGAAGCAATGTGGGCTCAGAGGAAAGGTGGGAATTCCTCAGCAGCTCGGAGTGAGAGAGGCTGGAAAAGGCTGATCCAGAGTTCACCCTGAGTTTGGAAGCATGAACATTTTCCTGCATGGACTCAGATAAAACCAAGCCAGGTTATTCCCAGGCAGTGATTATTTCAGTCTGGAACCCAGATCAGGATCAGGAGGAGTTCAGGGCACAGAGACAAACCCAGGTTTGTTCCTCAGGCTGGAGCCTCTCCCTGCTCCGCTGGACAGACCTGGGTGGGATCTGAGTTCAAGCATCTCTCTGATCTCAGGAGACCACTCTGCTGTGCAAAATGCCTGACATTTTTTACATTTAACTTTAATTTTACTGAATCCACAAAGACCTGGGATGAGGGAACAAGCTGCCACAAAGGATTTCTGAAAGGATTGGAAATCCACAAGGATTTCCAAAGTGAAATTCTGCTGGGTGGGTTCATTTCCTCACCAGCAGATCAGCTCTTCCTCCCTCCCTCCCAAACACTTGGGCTTGGGGGTTAGAAGTTAAAACCATCCAGGTAAACTTTTGTTCCTGCTGTAAACGGGCCTGTCCAGCTTCCAACAGCAAAGGCACAAGGCTGCCCCATGATATTTTAATCTGGGCTTGCTGTGGAGCAGCCAATGGCTCTTAATTCTGTTTGTCCATGTGCCCTTTCCAGCATGTGCTTCTGTAAACATATTCAGAGCTCATAAAACGTTAATTAGGAATAAAATAAAATAAATAAGGCAATAATCTGAGCCTTCCAGTCCCTTTTGGCCCAGAGGACGTGCTTGCTGTTAACTATTTCCAGGCCGTCCACAAACAAGCGAAAATTTACCAGAACAAGAGTCTTTATTCAAGACCTTTTCTTTTTTTTTTTTTTTTTACGATGCAATGAAAAAAAAAAAGCAACACAGCCCAGTAAATCATATAATTAACACAAGCTTGGGGCTCGGCGTGTGAAATTAACCCAGGGAATAAACAAGTGGCTGGGTTAATCCCAGCGAAACTCCCGCCGTGCTCCCAGTGCAACGCGGCCTCTCCTGGCTCGGGGCAGGGCTGGTGTCCACTCTTCCCTCCCCAAAAGGGATGGACATGGCTGAGCTGCAAATCCTGGAAGGTTTTTGGGTCCTGTGGGGATGTCTTGGTGTGATCGTGGCGTTGAGTTCTGGAAAGGGGACAAGGAGCAGGGGGAATTTGCGGGTGAGCGCCGCGCAGAAACCCGCGTGGGGTGATTCCTGTCCTGAGGGGTTTGTGGGGGAAAGAGACCCAAAGGAGTGAGGGGGAGACTAAAGAGGATGAGGGAGGGATCATGGAGTAGAATCAGAGAGCTGTGGAATGGTTTGGGTTGGAAGGGACCCTAAAGTTTCACCCCTGCCATGGGTGAAACCCTTCCCCTGTCCCAGGGTGCTCCCAGCCCTGCCCAGCCTGGCCTTGGGCACTGCCAGGGATGGAGCAGCCACAGCTGCTCTGGGAATTCTATTCCAGGGCCTCCTCATCCTCACAGGGAGGAATTCCTTCCCAATATCCCATCTAACCCTGCCCTCATTCCCCCTTGTCCTGCCACTCCATCCCTTGGAAAGATGTCCCTCTCCATTTCCTCTGGAGAGCACCAAACCTTCCCAAAAGCCCATCCTTGGTGACACACACAGAGACCTCCCCAGGCAGCAAACATCAGCTGCTTCTGAACAAAGAAATGCTCTGCACTTTACTGTCAGTAATACTGAGCTGAAAATGAGAATATTGAAGTTAACATCCACATTTAATGGGTATTTTATCAACACGCGTTCTTGATTTTGGGGAAATTCAGTGTTGCGCTGAAGTGGAAATCAATTTATGAACAGCTGGAGGAATTAATGTGAGTCCATGATTTGCAGCCAGCCAAGCTAGAGTATTTGTGAATCAGCATTCAGGTTTCTGCCTGAATATGACTGGAAATATTTGAGTTAGTGGCTTGTTTTTCAACCTGTTTGTGCTGCAAGGGAAGGTTCACCTCTTACTGCCAATTTTTGGTTGAGGATTTCACTGTTCTTTTCAACCCAATGGTGGAACACAATGGCCTTCCTGGGGGCTCTTGGCCCATTTTTTGGGCTCAGTCTAATGAAATTAATAAATGCTGAACCTGCTCTGTTTTACAGAACTCATCCAGATGAAACTTTGAGTGCCCACTGAGAGGATTTGAAAGAACCCAACCAACCAAGCTCCTACACTCCAGATCATCTCAATTAGACCAATATTTGAGCAGGAATTTCCAGAGAAAACCGGTCTGAGAGATCCCTGTGGAGTTCTGTGGGACTGGAGCCTCAGTGCCTGCTGCCAGCCTCAAGTAATGATGTAAAAGTGTCTGTCCAACATAAAGATTTATCAAAGGCTTGGCCAGGCTGGGCTGCTGATGGCTCAGCTGAAGTTTAGTGGTTTGCTTTTAGGACAGACCCTGTTAGTCAGGCAGGAGTAAACTGCTGCTCGGTAATTTACCCCTCATTAATTGGATTCTAAAAAAAGATTTCTGCCTCAAACCCAGGTTCCTGATGGGCACCTATCATTAATCTCAGAAAAAGGCAAAACCAAGGAGACTGAATTGTCTTTTTTTTTCCCCTGAGAATCGCTCTGCACCTTCTGCAAGGGTGCAGCAAAATCTGAGCTACAGAGGCTTGGGCAAACCACAGCAGGAGAAGCAGAGAAGTGAAAAACAGCACAGGGGAGTTTATTTTCTCATTACTCATTCCTGGTCTTTCTGCGTGGACAAACTGCAGCAGCAGCAAGAATTCACCAGAAGGCTTCTGAAGGATGACCAAATGTCTGTGATGAAACCTTTAATACAAAGTGGCTGTTAGGAAGAGGGAAGAAAGAGAAGAGAAACCACACATATACACACATAAAATCCATTTCCAGGGTGAGTCAAGAAATTCAAGAGGCCAACTATCTTAATATAGTTATTTGTTTGTTCTCTGATTCAGTTTCTAATATGAGGGATAAAAAAAAATGGTCCAAAGGGGAAAAGCTGGGATCTGGAGTGCATGAGTGCCATGATGTACAATAAGATCATTAAAACTCTTTGCAACCAGGTTCCTTCCCATTTTCAGTGCAAAATTTCAGGCATTCAGAGGGAGAAAACAAACCCACCAAGGGAGCAGCCATTCTGAGAAGAGTTTTCTGCATTGCTGTGGAGCTCAGTGCCCTCCTCAGCACATCCACCACACTTCTCTTTGCATCCATTTTTTTTTTGTTCCTTTTCCTCCTCAGCAGCCTGCTAACAGCTTATCTTCAATAGCCTTCTAAAAACAGAGCCCAGGGGATGGCACAGGCTGGAGGCAGCAGTCAGCACTTCATCCTGCACGGCCTCTTCAGGCTGAGCCTGCTCAAGGAAAGCCCTGGGTGTGCTCTGGGAAGGGTATCAGGTGCCACAGGAAAACGGGAAGAGCTCTGGAGAGCAGGGAGGAGGTGTCTGCAAAATGAGAAGTGGTCCCCACTCAGAGGCTGCAGAGCTGCTCCACAGCACCCACTTGGGCAGCAGGTGACTGCCAGACATCAAGGGCCACGAGGTGGCTTTTGTTTCCTTCCCCAATTTCTGTCAGGGGAAGGCTGATTGGAGGGACTGACTGCAGGCAGGAGGAATTCAGTGGCAGCTGCTCCCGTCGAGCCTGGCTCAGGCAGGGTGTCAAAGCTGGAGTTATTCCACTCCTAAACTTCACACACAGCTTTTCCTTTGGTGCATCCCAACCCCCCTGCACAGCCCTTTCGGTGCTGCCACTCTGCTCTGCCTGCCAGTGTCGCCCTGATTTTTCTAGAGTGCTGTGTTTAGAGTTGGTAGCAAAGGTTCTCACAGATTTTGTGTAAACAATCCATGTTTCTATAACCGGCCAAGGATTGTTTTGTACTTTAGATGTTGTTTTTCATTCTTCTTTCTGGGCTGGAGAATGTGATGGGCTGTGTTTCTCACCTATGGAATTGGAGAGGTGGTAACCTCTTTGTCCAATCCATAACTGTCTGTAAAAAGGTATAAATATAAGAATAAAGAGAGGCTGGGTCTCTTTTTGCTCTCTGCCCAGCCTTGGTGGCTGAGCTCTTGGAGTGGCCTGATTGTCTTGTGTCTGACAGAGCGACAAGCCAGGATTAGGAAAAAGCCAGGATTAGGGATCCCAGATCGTGTCAGAATGGGCAGGAGCACTGGGATCCTTTGGGAACGAAAAAAAAACCCAAACAGATAAAAAGAAATTCCAAGAAATTCCATGATGTGATGTAAATTCAGGCAGATCTGAGCACGGTTTTCCAGCTCTTGGGATGCTTGTGGTTTTGTAAAACTCCAGCTCCTGGTGCCCTGTGATTATTTGAGAAATACAACTGGCATTAAAAAATAACAATTAAAACAAAAATCCGAAGGGGTTTGAAGAAGAGTTTTAATGCCCGAATAATAAATATTCAGGATTCAGAGAGCAGAAAAAAATAATCCATATTGAGAATTTTGGAACTCCCTTGATTTCCATTTTGGGGACTGGTGCCATTGTTTTTTGTCACATAGGACAGGCATCCCATGAATATTTTGCTTGCATAACTCCCTAAATTCTCAGGCAAAGCCATTATTCCTGACACAGAGAAGGAGTACAGTTGATTGAGATATATAATTCCCAACTTGTTTCTAAAAAAGGGGGCAAGGCATGACATTGTACCTTTCAGAAGTACAGCCTGCACTTATTTATAAATTAGAACTAATTACAGGTAACCTGTCTTTGGCAGGAGTAAAAAGAAAAACCCAATTTTCCAACCTTGGCAGATGTTCCAGTGTCTTCCCATTATGATCTCAGTTGGCTTTATCAAGTGATACCACATTATAATTAGCTGAGGTAAATGCTACAATTCAAAGGAGGATGCCCAAGAGCAGGAGCTGGAGCTGCAGGAGCCTGGAGGAAAGAAGCTAATAAATGATACTCTTTCAATTAGGCAATTATGTGTGAAAGAGCTGAGAGGGCTGGACTGGAGACAGCGTTTCTTCATGGGTTGTTCAACACTCAGGGCTCTGAAGCAAGATGTGTCCCAGGGAAAAAAATGAAAGTGTTTTTTTGTTCTAGGAAAAGAATTTTCGCTGTGTTTGAAATGTGTTTGGAGTCCCCCTTCTCATAAACCACCATAAGTGTGTCTGGGTCAACCATGAGAAAAGGTGGCTTAATTTATTTTTAAATTTTACAAAAAAAAAAAAAAAGAGTTTTCTTAAGCTTCTTTTTTTTTTTTAAGACAAGGTCTACATATAAGGATAAACATCTGTATTTTAATTTTAATTTTAATTTTAATTTAACTCCTTCTTCTCTGCTTCAGCTACTCAGTGTATTTCACTGCTCGCTGCATTTCTCAATTGCACTACAGTAACACTTATAGAATAATAATAGCTCTTTAAAGCCATCACTTAACACTTTCATTATCAATACATGTGCTTGCATGTTATCAGTACCCAGAAATGTATAACCATCAAGCACAACCAACAACAGATGCTCACATCTGCTTTCACTGTGGTCCATGTGGTGTTTGACCTATCCAAATGAGTCCATATGCAATACGGCATGCACACAGAAGTGGNCAGCCTCTCAAAGGAGACCTTTTGTGATTTTTATGTTATTATTGGCTGGAGCATGTCCAGGGAAGGGAACAGAGCTGGGGAAGGGGCTGGAGCCTCAGGAGAGGCTGAGGGAGCTGGGAAGGGGCTCAGCCTGGAGCAAAGGAGGCTCAGGGGGGACCTTGTGGCTCTGCACAAGTCCCTGACAGGAGGGGGCTCAGGGGGGGGTCGGGCTCTGCTCCCAGGGAACAGGGACAGGAGGAGAGGGAACGGCCTCAGGCTGGGCCAGGGGAGGCTCAGCTTGGACAGCAGCAGGAATTTCCCCATGGAAAGGGTGCTCAGGCCTTGGAACTGTCCAGGGAGGTTTGGAGTGCCCATCCCTGGAGTGTCCAAGGAAGGGCTGGAGGTGGCACTGAGAGCTCTGGGCTGGGGACAAGGTGGGGATTGGGCACAGCTTGGACTTGATGACCTTGGAGGTCTTTTCCAACCCAAATGATTCTGTGATTTAAAACAAAGTTTGTCCAGCCAAATAATGCATTTCCTCTTTTCCATCCAAAGGAAAGGCAGGTGGGCACTGCTGAGCACCCTGAGCCAGCCCAGCTGGGGCTCTTTGCCCTCCCTGGCACAGCCCTTGGGTGTCCTGGTGCCCAGGGAAGGATGTTTGAGAGAAGCAGGGGGGCTGCTGAGCCTGGGCCAAGCCTGGCCAGTTTTCACCTCATTTTTTTGGCCCAAGAAAGAAGAGGGACCCTCAGTTACCACTTCAGGGCCCATTCCATGAGCTCTGAGCTGCCCTGTGGAATCCTCTCCTTCATTCTCCTGACAGTACAAGCAGCAAGTCTGAGTTAAGCACCTAAAGAGAGATGGCAAAAACACTCCCCCTGCATCTCCTTTCAATGCCCCTGAGCCAAAACGTTCCCTGAGATTTAATCTAAACCGAAATAAAGCCTGGCTGTTTGATGCTATAAAACAAACGTGGCAGCACTTTGACAGGACTAACAATAGGTCAGGCTTATTTGTAGAGAGGGAATGCTAACATTNAAAAAAAAAAAAAGAGTTTTCTTAAGCTTCTTTTTTTCTTTTAAGACAAGGTCTACATATAAGGATAAACATCTGTATTTTAATTTTAATTTTAATTTTAATTGCCTGCTGGCTCAAAAATATTCAGCCTCCCTGACCAAACAGAGGCATTTCTGAGGCTGCTATAAAATCCCCAAATATGAAATTTTTGCTCATTCCACAGCACACTTCTGGCCCACATAGGAACTCCTCCTAAGCTCCAGGATTTTAAAAGCTTCATGTAAGATCACTACTATCATAAAACAAAGCCAAACAGGCTCTTGAAGAACGCTTAAGGGGCTGGAAAAAACTCGTTTCTCCCATAAAACACCTGGACAAGTCCCATGTCCACCTGAGAAATTGGACCTTGTGGATCCAGGCGTAGGCTGGGGAAGCATCAGGAGGAGTGGACACTCATTCCTGGCTTTTCACCTCCTCTTGGCTGATGTCTTGCACTGATAATGTGAGGAATTGCTGAGCTGCCTCTGAAAATGTCAGGCGTTTGACACCCCCAAAAAGGGAGCTCAGTTTTTGACTGTGGTTCCTCAGAATTGCTGCTGGTGTCACTCTGATGATTATGGAAATGTTAATTATGATGGTTATAGAAAGGGTAATGAAAATAACGACGCGTACAGGGCATGGTCTTCATGGGGGAGATTCTCTCAGGGGCCACAGCCTCTCAAAGGAGACCTTTTGTGATTTTTATGTTATTATTGGCTGGAGCATGTCCAGGGAAGGGAACAGAGCTGGGGAAGGGGCTGGAGCCTCAGGAGAGGCTGAGGGAGCTGGGAAGGGGCTCAGCCTGGAGCAAAGGAGGCTCAGGGGGGACCTTGTGGCTCTGCACAAGTCCCTGACAGGAGGGGGCTCAGGGGGGGGTCGGGCTCTGCTCCCAGGGAACAGGGACAGGAGGAGAGGGAACGGCCTCAGGCTGGGCCAGGGGAGGCTCAGCTTGGACAGCAGCAGGAATTTCCCCATGGAAAGGGTGCTCAGGCCTTGGAACTGTCCAGGGAGGTTTGGAGTGCCCATCCCTGGAGTGTCCAAGGAAGGGCTGGAGGTGGCACTGAGAGCTCTGGGCTGGGGACAAGGTGGGTATTGGGCACAGCTTGGACTTGATGACCTTGGAGGTCTTTTCCAACCCAAATGATTCTGTGATTTAAAACAAAGTTTGTCCAGCCAAATAATGCATTTCCTCTTTTCCATCCAAAGGAAAGGCAGGTGGGCACTGCTGAGCACCCTGAGCCAGCCCAGCTGGGGCTCTTTGCCCTCCCTGGCACAGCCCTTGGGTGTCCTGGTGCCCAGGGAAGGATGTTTGAGAGAAGCAGGGGGGCTGCTGAGCCTGGGCCAAGCCTGGCCAGTTTTCACCTCATTTTTTTGGCCCAAGAAAGAAGAGGGACCCTCAGTTACCACTTCAGGGCCCATTCCATGAGCTCTGAGCTGCCCTGTGGAATCCTCTCCTTCATTCTCCTGACAGTACAAGCAGCAAGTCTGAGTTAAGCACCTAAAGAGAGATGGCAAAAACACTCCCCCTGCATCTCCTTTCAATGCCCCTGAGCCAAAACGTTCCCTGAGATTTAATCTAAACCGAAATAAAGCCTGGCTGTTTGATGCTATAAAACAAACGTGGCAGCACTTTGACAGGACTAACAATAGGTCAGGCTTATTTGTAGAGAGGGAATGCTAACATTAGTTCGGGCCTGCAATAAACTTCTTTATAAACAGCTACTTTTCCGAGCTGATTGCGTTTGAAATGCTGCAAGTTCACTTGACCTCCGTCCTCTCTGGGGTTAAGTACATCCTTGGGCTAGAGTTTAACACAGCACTTTGGGAATGTAAAGACTTAGGGTGCCTTTGGCCTTTCTGCCAGCCCCATAATCTGCTTACAAGCTCGTCCTGAACTTTGACCCTTTGGAAAAACGTTTGCTCCACTTCAGCAGGGACATTGTGGCTCTGTCCTGTGCGAGCCAGAGCGAGGGGAGAAGGTGTTGATTTGGGGAATTTGGGGGAACAGAGATGGGCAGCGAGGTTTTGCCTGGCTGCAGCTGCTCTGATTCCTCCTGCTACATAGGAAATATTACCAGTGACTCACAAACCCTGCAAAAGGGCGTCAGTGGTTCTGCTCCAGCAGAGCACTGAGAGATCCAAAAGCTCACATTGCAGCCCAAGATAAAGCTGCTTTTGCCACCAGAAAACACAGCACATCTCCCTCAGCCCTGCCTTTCATGCTGGCATTTATCCTGTTCTCCACCTGCCCTGGTATTGCACAGGAAATGCATCCCAGGCTGCCCTGCACCGCAGAGAGAAGCATTTAAAATTTCTCTGTTTTCACCTGAACACAGAACTGGTGTTGGTCATCTCTCCTCTCTCACATCCACCCATCTCGTGCCATGGGCTGGGACTGTGAGCAGCTCCATTTTGCAGGGGAATGGCTTTCACTGCTGGGCTGTGTCGCCCTGATTTTTCTAGAGTGCTGTCTTTATAGTTGGTAACAAAGGTTCTCAGATTTTGTGTAAACAATCCGTGTTTCTATAATCAGCCAAGGATTGTTTTGTACTTTGGATGTTGTTTTTCATTCTTCTTTCTGGGCTGGAGAATGTGATGGGCTGTGTTTCTCACCTATGGAACTGGAGAGGTGGTAACCTCTTTGTCCAATCCATAACTGTCTGTAAAAAGGTATAAATATAAGAATAAAGAGAGGCTAGGTCTCTTTTTGCTCTCTGCCCAGCGTTGGTGGCTGAGCTCCTGGAGTTGCCTGATTGTTTCATGTCCAACTGTGTGACAGGGCTGGGGCTGGAAGGTCCTTCTGGATGCTCTCCCAGGACCTGGAGAAGAATAAAGCTTTTCTGAGAGGCTGCAGTCACTGTTTACTTTCCACAGGTTTTTCTGTTGCCAGCGGTTCCCACCCCGTTCTCTCGAGCAACGACTGCATTTCAACTCATTCCTTGTCACAGCCATCCTGAGGCTGCCCAGGCTGTATCCCCAGCTCACACACACTTTTGTATCCAAATACCAGTGGAATGACAAAACCCAGGGAGCATTCCTGGGACAGCTTTTTGTGCCATGGCTGCAGGCTGGGCTTGCAGAAAACCCGAGCACGGGGCCTGCTGCCTCCTCCATCTGAGCTTCCCCCTGTGCAGAGTGTGTCATCTTCGCCACGAGTGGTGGGATTGAAGAGAGAAAAGTGTAAAATACCTCTATAATCACCGCTATTTATTTTTGTTCCTGCATGGCTCGGGAGCCCTTACCACGGACACACATTGCACAGAAGGCCTTTGCCCACAAGGCTTTACAGGCTGAGTTGTCCCATTCCATTACTGAAATCCCTCTTGACCCCTGGGCTGAAGAATTTGATACAGATTCTTTTGGGAGATTAAAATTTGGAAAGCCACAGCCCTGTTGTTACAGCTGGAGTTAGCTACAGCTCCACTTCAGACCACTTTTGTTTTCCATAGCATTTGATTTCTCTCCCCTCCTTTCTCTCCATCGCAGCCAGGGCAGAGCTCACAGAGGGCAAACGCTGCCTGGATGGAGCTCACTGGGGAAAGCAATGAGCAAAACCCCAGAGGATTTCCCCACAAAAAGGCCACAGCAATATTCTAACCACCAACAAGTGCAGTTCTTACAGCAGTTTTTCTCTGCATTGAGTTTGTGTGGTGACATTTTGGGATCACTTTGTTTTCCCTGTGAGGGCAATTGTTCAGTGAGCTCTCCCTGGCTTTATCTTGATTTTTTATTCTGTTTTCTCTCCCCTGCCCAGCTCGGGAGGGGAGGGTCAGAGCAGCTTTGGTGGTTTTAGCACCCAGACAGGGTCAAGCATCACATCCCCACTTATTCCTAAATTAACAAACATTATTTTTGACACATCCTTTAGGAGAGCTCCATGTTAGAACTCCCTCCCATCCCATAGAAATAGATCTGTGATGGTGGTACTGGGATTTTCACACTGGGAGCACTGGGAGCTCTGAGCTGTCCAACCCAACATTCCTGACAGGTGAATTCTTGCACAGATATTGATATGAAAACTAAAAATAATTGAGATAAACTGAATCAAAATCCATCCAATTCCATCTACCCTGCTCTAAGTTTGTGGATAATCTGGAATATTTGGAACACGAGCAATATTCATGGAAGCTCCCAGACAGAATTCTGTATTCTATGCTTAGAGTATAAACCTGTGCAGAAGACACAAAATTAGCATTTAAACCCAAGGCAAAATCACTTGCAGATGGCAAAAAATTGGTATTCCACCTATAAATGAGCTGCCAGCTCCATCCCTCTCTGCTAAGTGTATCTGACAAGACAATATATAAAATAAAATCAAATTAATGTATTCCATAAGCTGCCTGCACCTCCCTGTTTTCCAGGAGATAGCCTGCAGGAGTTTGGGTGTGCCCAGGAAAAACAAAGAGACAAAAATCATTTATTACTCCATATCAAAAGGGTGTAGAGAACCCTATTTTTTTTCTCAGGATGGCAGACATACATATAATGTATAATAACTCCTATTTATTCCTCTCCTGTGGCAGAGCAATTCCAGCTCATTGGTATCACAAAAGGCAGCAGTGGTTCCACTCCAAGCCTCAGCTTCTCATTTATCTCATTCGGTGGCTTGGTGAAGATAATTTCGAGGCGAAGTTGTGCCGGCCAAACTCAGCAGAGACAACTTTCCACCAGGACCCAAAGGCTGAATATTTCCAGTGATTTCCACAAGAAACAGCTCTTTATGAGGCCCAGACCATTCCCTTTGCAAGGGCAATGGTGGAAACATTTTGAGTTGCTAAGGATCCGTGCCAGCAGCCCGTGATGGACAGGTCCCAGCAGTGTCTCTGCTCTGACTCGGCTTCCTCTGGCTGCCACCAGCCCATTTCCATTTGTCTTCATTTGGGTTTGGCTGCAGTGCAAAATTCTACATCTTTTCCAAACCTCCTGCATCTCACAGAATAAGCAGACGTTTTCCTCAAATAGACTCTCATACAAGGAGAAATGTCAGCATGGTTTTAGAAATGACCCATTAATGTCTTTTCAAGTAAAATCCTCGCATTCTTTTCAATTACACTCCCAATCCATCTCATTTGTTCCTTGCAAACCTTTCTACGAGCTGCTGCTGAGTGAAGAATATCTGGGAAATACACCCAGAGAACTTTCTGTGGCTGCTTGAGTGGAGTTCATGCTCTACTGCAGTTTAATTTTCAGATTTCTTTTTCCATTTTCTGTCTACCGCTGCTTGAGCAGAAATAACTTCATTTTTCATCATCAACAGCAGCCATCCAACAGCAGAAATAGACATTAGAGAGAATAGTGGTTGGATAATAGTGGAAATATATGTAAGATATAATACTAGAAGCAAACCAGTGGAGAAATATTCTGGCCTACAAGATTCAAAGAATTCTGGAAATTGAACACTTTTGTTAGAAATCAAGATCTAGGAAATGTAATTCACGATCACCAAGGCAGGAGTAACAAGGAAATTGTGTGATATTGTGAGAATATTGTGGAAATTGTGAGAAATGCTTTCCTGGATCTCTAAAAACACTGAACAAATCACCTCAAAGCTAAGGAGATCTCCACTCCTAGCTCTTAGTGACTACTTTGTATTTTAAAGAGTGGGAAAATCACTGCTGATGCCACCACGAGCACTTTGCAGCACGTGAGCTCAGTTCTGCCTTTTTTGCAGCTCTTTTGGTGAAACACAAACCCCCATGGGAAGAATTTTTCCTTGCCAAGCCCCAGATCCCCCACAGGGACCACACCACGCCGTGCAAGATCCACCACCCCATTCCCAAGGGCTGCGGCGTCTCCTGCCTGGTAAATATCTAAATTACTGAAACAACTTGGAATATCTCAGATGTAGCTGCTCAATTAATCTTCCCAGATTGTCAAACCAGCCCGTGGCAGAACATCCTTGGCACCAAATTTGTCGGAGCGACAGGGCTTTGTTTCCAAGAGTCAGGAAGGAGAACACGTTTTAGCAACAACAAAAGGTGAAATATCAAAGGTTCTCCCGAGTTAGCAGCTTTAAAGCTTTCTCATAAAACCGTCCTGTGACCCTCCAGACAAAATGGTGATGTTTCAATCATGGCATTACCTGAGGCAGATTACAATTTCTTTAATTATTCTTCCCCTCTGCTTTCAAAAGGTTTGTTTTCAAGTGGGAGGAGAAGAGGCTGAAGAGTGGAAAGGGCGTGTGCAGCCGTACCATGAAAAGCACATTTCAATACCCATAAATACACCCAAAAGCTCTCTCAGTGTTGCAACACCCCAGACACCACTGCTGCCGAGCAGGGCATGAAAGAAGAGCAGCCCTAAATCAGATAAATCCCACAGTAAATCAGGTTCAGGAGAGAGGAGAGGGGAACAGACTCTGCTTGAGTCAAGTGCTGCGAGTCAGGAGCAGGGAGTGGGGTGGGAACCAGTTTCCCTGTTCCAGTTTTCCTGTTCCAGTCTTCTTGTTCCATTTTCCTGTTCCAGTTTTCCTGTTCCAGTTTTCCTGTTCCAATTTTCCTGTTCCATTTTCCTGTTCCATTTTCCTGTTCCATGCTGGCACGGAGCTGGCCCTGGAGGGCCCTGCTGCCTTTCACCCTGGGTGGGAAGGGGAGACACATCCAAACCCTCCTGTCTGAGCCTCGTTTTCTGCCATTTGTGGTGAAGCTCATACCTAATAGCAAGAATTATTCCTGGTCATTTCCATAGAAGTTTTGGGTTCAGGACACCAGCAGTTTCTCATGAAAAGCACTCACTAAAAATCCCCAAGTCAAGCTCCAACATCAGTCAGGAAACATTTATTTTTCTTCTCTCTCTGGCAGTGTGATCTCCAGTGAGTTCATTTAATTGTCCTTGGGTTTCCCCAGTGATAAAAAACAAGTAACAACAACAACAGCAACACTCACTTACTTCTTTGAGGTCCTGAATAAAAATTCACTCTGCAAATTAACATAATTTCCCTGACATTTTCTGCTATTAAGGTCAGGTTTTTCCTTGCAGAAAGGTGAACTGGGGCTGCGAGCACAAGCTCTGACCCAAACCAGGCAGAACATTGCTCAGGCTGCTCCACAGCCCCAAGCTGCACCAGGAGAGGCTCAGGCTGGACATCAGCAGGAATTTCTTCATGGAGAGAGGGCTGTCTAGGAGTCTGGAGAAATCTGGAGGTGTCCAAGGAAGGTCTGGAGGTGGCACTCAGTGCTCTGGGCTGGGTGACAATGTGGGGATGGGTCACAGGTTGGATTGGATGGGCTTGGAGAGCTTTTCCAGCCTCGGGGATTCTGGGATCATTATTTGCTGGTTGATAAAGCCTTTCCCACATCCCAGGGCACTGCTGGGGGCTGACAGATGCCCAGCACAGAGCGAGGAGCACACGGTTCCCTTCAGAGCTTCTCACAGTTCTTCTGCCCCCAAAATGAGCTGCTCACAAAACCTCTCAGTGGGGGGACACTGGGGCCTTTGTCATATCAGGTATTTCTATATAAAAAGAGCAGAGCTCCCTTTTTGTGAACATGGAAACACCATTGTAAACCCTCACTCACGTGAGGGATGCTGCTGCTCTGCATCACCCCACAGCTGCAAGTGCCACCATGGCTGGGCTGTGCTCACACAGGGACAGCAGGAGGAATTATCTACCAAGATCTTTAATAGCTCCCAGCTGTTCTCTGAGGGGCAGAAATTGCTTTATTCCCCGTTTATTGAAGTATAACAGAGGCCTAAATCCTGCAAGGTATTAGGAGCTAAGGCAGGTTGAACTCGGCTGCAGTCTGGGTGAGCCAAGTAGCACACAGGCACTCAGAGGGGCAGCAGAAAACCAAATTTTGGCCCTGGTTTTGCCTCTTTTGATCATGTCTTCTGCTTGGCTAGTGCTTGGTCCTGGGCTTAGGGCTAGGGAACCCCTGAGCCAGCATTCCAGAGGAAAATGCATTTCTATTTCTGCACAGAGCGTAGAGGAGCAAGGAGGAAATTCCGCTTTCCAACACATTTTGAGTTACCTCCTGAAAGTCTCCTTGGTTTGGGTTATCACAGCACTGGGAAGGTGCAGAAGAGCTGGGAGAAGAACAGGGAGGAAAACCATCAGAGTGTGAAGAGCTGAGGGGCTGATTCCTGAGCAAGGTGAGCTGGAAGTTTGGGTCAGGAGGGCAAGAAGGGAAGGCAAAGGTCCTGTGATGGAGCTGGGCATCCACTGACCATCAGAGAGGGGCCAGGGTGGCCTTGTTTGCCCAAATGTGAACAACAGATCAATGAAAAAGCAGGGAATTATCTGGGGGAATACAAAGGAATCCACGTCTGTCTGTGATGCCACAGAGGAGCAGTAAATGTTTGCAGCTCTGAGACAATCCTTTGTCCCCGAGACAGAGCTGGGCATCTACTGATCATCAGAAAGGGCCCAGGGTGGCCTTGTCTGCCCAAATGTGAACAACAGATCAATGAAAAAGCACACAATTATCTGGGGGAATACAAAGGAATCCATGTTTGGCTGTGNGAACAACAGATCAATGAAAAAGCACACAATTATCTGGGGGAGCACAAAGGAATCCACGTCTGTCTGTGATGCCACAGAGGAGCAGTAAATGTTTGCAGCTCTGAGACAATCCTGTGCCCCTGAGATGGAGCTGGGCATCCACTGATCATCAGAAAGGGGCCAGGGTGGCCTTGTCTGCCCAAATGTGAACAAATATTAATCAATATGATTAATGAAAAAGCAGGGAATTATCTGGGGGAGCACAAAGGAATCCATGTTTGGCTGTGATGCCTCAGAGGAGCAGTAAATGTTTGCAGCTCTGAGGTGCCCCCAGGGTGCAGAGGAGCTCCCGTGCCAGATGGGAGAGAGGAGTTTGATGGGAAGTGCCTTGTCCATCCTCATCTCCTGCCCTTCTCAATCCAGGGAGGAAAGAAGGAGACAGGATCCCAGGAAACCTCTTCTCAGTTATGTTTGAAGTTCAATGGGATTTTTTTTTTCTTTTCTTTTCTTTTCTCTTCTTTTCTTTTTTTTTTTTTTTAATTTCTTTTTTTCTTTTCCCTCTTGGCGTGCGACTTTTTCATGTCGAGCTAAGGGGGTCTAATGAATGGAAAACTGAAATTGGAGGATTTTCATTATTTAAGGAAATTAACCTCATTTAAAGGAAATGAGTGTTCAGAGGCAGAAAGGAAAGTCATAATTTAAATTATATCAGAAGCTGGTTTTCCTTATGTAACATATTATTAAACAGTGGGGAAAAGCTTTCACTAGGCAGCCTCAGGGAGCACTCAGCAACTATAAAGAGGGTTCACATGCATGGCTCTAATATGTTAATAAATTATGCTAATTACAAGCAAGGGATTAGAGAAGGGGAAATCAAATAATGGTGCAGTAACTGGGCCTCTTTCAACTTAATTTGCAACATTGCCTGTCTGGGCTCCTCGTGGAGTTACTGGGGTTTGTTTGCTCCTTTCAAAGGCTCTGAACCCCTCTTTGGTCTGTGGGAAGAGAGGTGGTGTCACCCTGCAGAGATAGAGGGGGGAAAAATGAAGTGTGAGAGGAGCAGAGATGAGAATGGGCCCTGTCCCCGAGGAGATTCCAGGGGCTGGGAAGGGCCAGCACAGACCCAGCCTGGAAACCTGGGGGGAAAATGCTGGAAAATGGAATGGGCTGGGTCAGGTTCCTGCATTCCAGGAGCTTTCAGAGCTCCTGAATCTTCTCTGAGCTGCTGGAGAAGAGTTTGTTCCCTCAGCTGCCAGCCCTGTCCTGGTAACATTTTCCCCTTTGCTTCACAGGAAGAAATTCCCACATTTCACCTGAATGGTTCTTCTCCCCAAGAAGCCACATTTCTTTTCTTATTTGGAATTGGAGCCATTCCTTGCCTGGAGGCTCCTTTATCTCATTGGGAGAAGCATCTTTTTTTTTTTCTCAGTGGGTTTTGGATCACTGATGTCAATTTTTTGATGGACACCTTCCCATGCTATCAGAGTTTTTTTGGCTTTTTTTATCCTTCATATGAACCTCTCAAGTGGTTTGACAACTCTGTTCACCTTTTCCTTTGTGATTTTTGAATGAAATTTATGATGGGAGGATTTGGAGCAAATTAGAACAGATAAAAGTTATGTAAAAATGTGTTTTATTTGTAGTTCTGTTGTTAATCCAGGGTGCAGAATCCCATTGTCCATCACGTTCTGGCTGCAGCTGGATGTCCTTCAGAGAAGGGTGGAGGTCAGAAGGGGAAAAAGCTGAGTGTGCTAAGGAAGGATGAGGTTGGTGCAGAGGTGGGGAAAGCTCTGTCTCTGCAGTGTGCAAAGTGCTCCCAAAACCAGCTCAGATCTTACTGGGAAGAGCTAATGGAAATCGACACAAATGAACATTCACAAGCCCCAATTTTCTCATTAAAAAATACAGAGAGTTGAAAAAAATAGGCCTAACCTGACTGTGTTTACTGCCTTTAATAAGACACTGCCTTTTACCCTTAGGAAAAGGACAAGTATTCATTTTCATAAATTCCTTTTTAATGGTTTTTTCCTTCTTTTTCCCCTTTCTTTTTTTTTTTTCTCCATTCCCTTTTTCTCTTCTTCTCTCTCTTTTTCCCCTCCATCAGCAAGGGGGGTGGTGAAAGAAAACAGAGACAAGCCAGATGCCTTTCAGTGCTTTGATCAGTTCCTCTGCAGACAGCCAGGCTGCCTCCTAGCACCTCTTTAACTACAGCTTGCCAGTAAGAAAATGAGCTGTTTTAACTCTGCAATTACAGTGCCTGCTGAATGCCTGTCATCACAGCAATAGGAACCTGATCTGAACTGTATATCCACTGGAGAGAGAATTACAGCAACCAGGGCAGAAAGTTAAATACCCCCTGTGGCACTGAGACTCATATAAACCAAAAAAAAAAGTCCCCATCCCAGGCCTTCTCTGCTGGTGTAAATACATAAAATACTGACAATCCCACTCCGAGCTGCTCAGGAGAGGCAGAGAACTGGGTAAATACATGAAACACTGACAATCCCACTCCGAGCTGCTCAGGAGAGGCAGAGAACTGGGTAAATACATAAAACACTGACAATCCCACTCTGAGCTGCTCAGGAGAGGCAGAGAACTGGGTAAATACATAAAACACTGACAATCCCACTCCGAGCTGCTCAGGACAGGCAGAGAACTGGGTAAATACATAAAACACTGACAGTCCTACTCCAAGCTCAGGAGAGGCAGAGAACTGGGTAAATACATGAAACACTGACAATCCCACTCCAAGCTGCTCAGGACAGGCAGAGAACTGGGTAAATACATAAAACACTGACAATCCCACTCCAAGCTCAGGAGAGGCAAAGAACTGGGAGTTTTGGGCTGATGCCATCCTGGTTTTTTACAGATGTTCTCAGGAATGATGGCTGTGAATGCCTGGAAGAGGTTGGTGAGGGAAGGCGAGGCAGAAACGGGGTGAAAAATAAATATAATAAGCAAAGCCATGTGTGCGGTGGGTGCCGCTCTGCTCGTGGCACAAACAGAAATGCAGCATCTGAGGAGCTGAATCAGGAGGCAATTTGCCTTTCAGCACCATCTCTGCCTTGCTGTGCTATCAGCACCAAACCGTGCCTGGGCAGGGCTGGAATGAGCCCTGTCCCCGTTCCGAGCGTGAAAATTCGGGTGACTCCACGAATGTGTGGCCATTCGGGGCACTAGGGCTGGGATTTCCTCCTGCCTGCAGGCTCGGCTTTCATCAGCACCTCGGCCTCCCCCGGGGCACCCAGAGACTCGTTTGAACCCCTGAGAATATCGGATAATCCTATTGTGAGCATTCATTCTCGAGCCACCCTCTGTTAAATGAGC
>VZTZ01021763.1:62586-107236 GCA_013400955.1 Drymodes brunneopygia | reverse complement strand
AAAAAAAAAAACAACCAACCACCACCTATTTGCATTCATGGGCATTTAATGTGCTGGCATTTCTTTGGGAAATATGCAAACCAATTGCAGTTTGGGGCTGGGCCAATGCATATTCCATCAGGTGGCCCTGAACTAGACCTTTATGGAGATTTAAATTCTGTTTCATTTACAGCTCGTTTCATTTACCTGGAAAATAAGTGGGTAGCAGGCACTTCTTCGAGGCTTCTTCCATCACAGCAAATGATCTGCCCATCAAGAGAATCTTGAGGTTAGAATTATACAGCTTTAACTCGCTTGAATATGTGGGAAAAGATGGATTCTAAGCAGGCAACTCAAGCCAGAACGTTATTAATTGGTTAATGGCTGTTTTATAGAAGTATTTTCCCATGGATCACAGCCTGTTAGAGGAATAAAATTAGATAACTACTCCTCTAGTGCCCAGGATAAAGGCCCAAGAATTCAATCTTACGGGCTTTGCTTCTAATTCTTCCAACATGTATTTTTATTGGGGTGATTTGAATAGCTGCACGCTCAGCTCTGTGTTGTGAGTTCCCATCCTGGCTTATCTCGGGGCTGATTTCCAGGCACTAATTGCCTCCTGGTAATGTTTACAAACATCAGGCCAATGTTTTCACACCGAGGTGCCTCGCTCAGCTCCTGGCCACTGCCAGGGCTGGCTTTGAACCACCCTCCAAGGGGTCCTGAGACCCAAACAGCAGGATTTTGGATTTGCTCTGTTTTATTTGCTCTGGGTGAAGCAGAAATCCCCTTTGTTTTAGACCTTGCAGGCCAAGGGAGCTGGAGGAATGGTCAGTGCCAGTCTGTGGGCTCCCAGCAGGGTGAACTCATCCCTGGCACTCCCTCTGGAGCCCGTCTGATTGCCCGGACAGTGCTCAGGGTGCAGATGGAGCCTAGAACAGCCCTGGGCCAACCTGCAGGGAGGAAAAACTCCTAAAAAATCGGTGGTTTTTGACTGATTCCCTGTCCCAGCTTTCCTGGCATGGCTGGCTCGGTGAAAAACCACATCCTCAACCCCAATTCCCAAGGGGTGGCACTGGGGATCCTTACTTAATCCCATCCCTGGCTCAGTTCAGACCTTCAGCTGTGTAAATTCACTCTGCTTTCACCCCGTGCTGAGCTGAGCCAGCCCAGGAGCAGTGCAAAGCCACTTTTCTCATGGTTTCACCCCCATCTCGGGCTGCTCTGTGACCCGAACCCCACAAGAGCCCCTCTGGAGCAGGGCTGTGGCTTGGGTGCATCCAGCACAGGTTGAGTTTCTCAATGTTCTTCTGATCCAGAGGGATGAGCGGCTTTCCCGAGCTGATCCAGGGTCTCTCTCCTCCTTTACCTGCCGATATCCACGGCACTGGGCAGAAAAAGCCCGAGTAAAGTCGGTTGCTCTTGCTGCAGACTCAAGCTCCCTCTGCTGAGGAAAACCAGAATTTAACCAGCTGAGCCGGACTTGACTCGTTTGGGTGCCAGATTAAGCGACAACGTAAAACCTTTCATGATCTTCATGGCACAGGAGGAGGGAGGAGAGAGATCCCCTTGTAAAAATGCAGCTCAATAAATCCCTGCACAGCCTCGCAGTCCGGCTGCTGTGGGATGTGGGGTTTGGGGCTGGTGGTGTTGGACACCACAAATCCTTTTCTGTATCATTCTAAGCACAAGGGGCTGTGCTCATCACCTGCAAAATCCCCCATTCGGGAGGACAAGTGGCAAATCACACACGGACTGATCTCATAAAGGGACAATGCACAGCCTAAATATTGACAAGGCTCTGCTCCCTTTCAAGAAACCACGTGTATTTACAGATGTTACTGAAGGCAAAATTCAGCCAGTGATATCTCATCCTTACATTAGACCATGAAAATGCTGTGGCTGGAGCTGTTTCCTTGCTGAGTTGATGTGTCCTGATGTACTTATCCTGCATATTTCATCTGCTGTGAGGTGCAGAAATGTGCTGCAGAGATTTATTCTTCCAGCAGCTGAGGGTTATTGCGGACATCTCAGGCAGAATTCATTTGTCCCATCATAAATGTCTGAGAGTGAGACACCAAAAGCTGAGCAATTCTCCCTTTGCAGAGCGAGATCTCCACTAAAGAAACTCTGTTTAATATTGGAAAATGCCTCTTTTTTGTGATTAAGAGGATATAGAAGCAGACAACATTGATCAGGCAGTTTAAATATATAAGATATAGAACTGACACAATTGATCAGGCACTTTAAATATCAGCCTGCTTGGGAATTTGAAACAGGTCAGAGCAGCTGCTTGTGTTATATGATGATCTTACCTGAAAGCCAATGTTTTCCTAAGAAAGGAATATCAAAGATATCCATAAAGGCACTGGAGGCACTCCTGACTCTCCTGAAATTTTCAGCCCCCTTTGTCTAATTATTGATGATGTTTCACTCCTGGGTTTAAGTTCTTCAGAGGAATCAGACCTCCAAAAAGATCGATCCTGAAAACAGGATGTTTGCACTTCTGTTTTCATTCTGTGCTGGTTTTTTGGTGAATAATGGATTAGAGAATAGGAAATGTCATTTCTTTGACTGTTCTTCAAGTGTAGCCAGGATGGTTGGGATGGTGGGTACAAGGCTCTGAGAATTTGACAGTGTTTCCATGATTGTAACCATTACAGAAATTCAATTTTCTTGATTGCTGGCTGCTTTTCCTGTAGAATTTGCACTTTACAGCTCCAAGGCATGATTTCCCCTGCCTGCATGATATGTGAAAATAAAGGAGCATCTCCACAGTCAGGGGGACGCGTGAGTGTGCTGTGGGTGTGAATGGAAAGAGAAACACCTCTCAGAAATAACTCAGCAAGAAGAAAATGCTCCATGGACTGACTCCAAACCCACAATTTGTACCTCTCTTGCAGCATCAAGTTATTTTTTGCACGCCACATTTGATTTGAAAATAAATAAATAAATATTCCAAATTAATGTGGGATATTTCCATTGATTTGCAAAGGGCTGGCGTTTGGTCTCAATTAAATTCTCCCAAACTCAGCTGCTGCTGTCTCATGGCACAAAACCTGTTCTGAATCTGGTCCCTGTGCATGACAGATTAATTTTTTTGCTAGCAGGGGTGCCTGTGGGGAAACCCAAGTCTTGTGCTCAAGAAGGAGAAGCCTTAAAAGCTCCTACCTGCTGTTGGCCTAGTTCTTAACTCCACGAGTCTTTCTCCTTTCTTAAGAGCATCAAAAGCCTCTGGATGTAATTAAACCCTGTGTTTCAGTTATGTTCATCCAGCCCCACATCACAAACAATACGAAGGGATTAAGGAATCACACAGCAACAATAAATCCACCCTTGTTCAGCCAGGAGTTTACCAGATGGGGCAACTTTCCTTGCAGAGTTGTACAAATTGTTCTGATGGAGTAGAAAAACCACACGTGTCTTTGTGTGGGGGCCAGGGAAAATTGAATTAGGTTAAAAGGATCAGATGAACACGTTATTTTCCCTTGGATCTATCAGGTCCATGTCATTTTTGTGTGAAGTAATCATAGATTGCTCAGTGGTGAGAACAACCAGAATTTTGGCTGCACACAGCCCAGTGGAGACTTTTCTTTTGGATCTTGAATGATTTTACTGTATTCAAGGCCACCAAAATTGTGAGAATCCAAAGGACAAAGGTCATTTACTTGAACAGAGAGGAGGTTAGAGAGCAACCTGAATTTTTACAGAAAGCAGAGATATAAGGGAAACATTTCCAGGCCTGACCAAACCATTTCATAGCTGTTCACAGATAAAGCCCAACAAATGCGGTTGGAAAACAGTCCAAAATCTGCCTCCTAATATTTCCTCAGATAAATGAAATCATTCCCTTTAATCACATATTCTGGAATGCTTTCATTTTCTAGATCATTTCCTTCACTGCAATTTTGCAATGGCTCAGTCTTCTTCTAGAAATAGTTCTAGAAATAGGGGCTGTTTCAGTCCATCATCTGGGAAGGTTTCCTTTAAAGGAACCCCCACCACATCGTGGTCAGAAATCTCCACTGGATGGGTTTTCCCTGGGGTTTTGCCACAATGCAGGGGAGGAGGAAAGAAAAAGAGCTGAGGACTCTGAAGACACAATAGCCAAGGGAGAGGACAAGGATGCTTTTGGAGAATCACTCAGTGATTTGTGCTCTTTTACAGCTTTCCATGTGTACCTTGCTTTTATCACTAAACTGGGCCATCACAATGGCCTTGCTTTCCCTTGGCCCCCCAAAATTGTTGCCCAATGTTGTGGCCGAAGGGATAATATTAAAAAAGGCCTTGACACATCATCAGCACAGGTTAATGCCTTGCTTTATTTTCCCTGGCACTGGGCCTGGGTGTGGATTTGCATCTGGATCAGGCTGTGTGTGAGCTGCCAGTATTGCAGCCCCTGGGAGCCTGGGTCAGCCTGTCCAGGGAGGTGCTGGGCTCTGGATTAGAGCCTGGCTCCTCTCATTGCTGCTGGGAGTCACTGGCACCCTTGGCTTGGACTCCTGGCTCCAAGGGCCATGCCTTGGCCTTGCTTGAGCCTTGCCTGCTCCTTGCTTGGCACACAGCACCTGTGGGATTCCTGAGCATCACTCTGGTCTCCAATCTCCTCATTCTCCTCCCTTTTGGACTGGAGAAGTCTTTGACTCCTGTTCCTGGTCTCTGTTTTCCCCCATCACTCTGTGTCCCTGTTTACTACGACAGAAACACGCAGGTTTCAGAGCAGCAGTTGAACCACCAGGCAGGACCACCCAAAAGGGCCCTGCCCTTCTCTATTCTCTCATTTATATCTCTTTCTTAAGATAATCATGGATTGGTGAAAGAGGTTACCACCTCTGTAAGTTCACAGGATAAAGACATGGTCAATCATTTTTCTCCCCTTTAGGGGAAAGGAATGAAAAACAGTCTAAAAGTTCAAAACAATCTTGGCCAGTTAGGAAAACGAGGACTGTGTTTATAGAAAATGCATTTTCTACTACAAAATGACAACCATGGAACACTGCAAAAAGCAGGGTGACATGTCCCTCCTCCAGGCTGACCCCAGGCTCAGCCCTAACCACTGACCACAGGTGCCCAGCCCCCCTGAAGGTCCCATCATAAAAGAAAAGGATAAGGAACTGCACTAAGATGAGTAAAGTCCTCCAATGAGTAAAGTCTTCTGAAAATATTCCTCTCATAATAGATGTGTGAGCATCTCTTTTCCTACAAACGGTGCTTCCCACAGGAATGGATACCAGATCCCAGCCCATCCCACAGCTTCAAAATCCCTGGGAGTTCTCTTTCAGACTATTCTAAAAGTAAAGAATGAGCAGAAATACATGTCTGGATATGCAAAAAGTCTCTGTAGATAAGGATAGGTGTGGATGGATAGGAAAAGGGACAGAGAGGTCAGAGAGCCCCACCATTCCCACTGGCCTAGAGATGAACACAGCCCTCCCCAAACTGCCTGACAGTTCATTGATATTTCATTAGAGTTTTTAATTTGGCCCATTTCTCCTGCTCCTGCTGAGCAGAGACTTCTCCACCAACCCCACACCATTTCCTCATGACCCATTAAAAGCCTGCTGCTCAGAACCAGCGTTTTGCTGACGACTCTGCAGTCACTGGGGCACTAATTACCCCCTCCCCTCCCCTCCCAGCGTTTGATGTCATGAAACTCTCAGGAGCATCATTACTCTGAGGATTAACACATGCAGAGAGCTCCCCTCCCTCTGGGGATGTAGCTGGTCAGGGTGGGCCCTGAGCTCACAGCCTCTGGAAGAAGAAGAACACCCCACAAGCAGCTCTACCCTTGTTTGGGGCAAAAAGAGTCAGGGATGGCTGAAGTTGTATTTAGGAGCAAGTTTAGGCCCAACTAAATGCTTTGATTATAAACTCAGTTTTTTCCTCAGCTGAATCTTTGTGTCCTCTCAGTTTCTTTTAGGATTGTTTTTCCCCTGCCTTGTTTTCCTCTCTGTTCCGTTCATCCAGGCCCTGCCATCCTACAAACTGTCCCTCTTGCTCTTCACCCCTAGTCCCCACAAAGAAGTTTCATTTTGTGACCACACAGCAGAGCAGGAGCTATTTTGGAATAGAAAATGTGAAAAAGAAAATGCCTCCACCTCAAATCCATGTGGAACTTTAGACCACCTGGAAAACCAAAGAGATTGAGAGTGCGCCAGTGCAAGGATAGGGAGAAAATCCAAAGATGGGCCTAAATCCACTTTCCAGACAACCCCAAAAATAAATACTGAGGTTGATTCCCATTGGACTAAGCTGTGGTGGCTCTGGTGTGCAACAAGGACAGGCCAGGCTAAAGTTATCTCAGATGCTGTCTCTAAGTGGTCCTGAGAGAGCTTCTGCTGGAGCTTGGCTGAGTTTGGCTCTGTGATCCTTCTGGACTCAACAGGTTTTCTTTCCTGGCCATTAAATCCCTGCTGGAAAAAGAGAACTAATATAAAACCTGGATTTTCTGTGGCCACTCATGCAAGGCCAATCTGTGTGGAGCTGTTTGGACCCCTGTCTCCCAGATCCACATCCCATCTGCAGATGATTCCCATGCTTCTGTCACGTCTGGGACAGGGACCAGAAAAGAGATTGAAGTTTGAGCACACACTGGCAGCACGTTGATGAAACACAATTTGCTTTTCTTTTTTTTTTTCTTCCCCCTCCATCTGTTTTGCAGACTACAGGGAATAATTAGAAGATAATCTCCCTCAATTCCACAATATCTAAAGCAATAAAACAGATGCCAGGATTGAACGATGGCTGGAGCCAAGTTATACCACCTAATCTCTTTCAAAAGCTGTGATTTTGCTCGAATGTTGCAAAAGCAGGGAGATTATGCTTAGGATGCAATGCAGGAGATAGGGACAAAGGAGCCATAGCAGCTTTCTCCATGTACATTTGGAAGGAACTTTAAGCTTGGCTTTCAAATGGCAACTTGGGAACAGATCAGCTGGGGACGTGGTAATCTTCAACATAATTAGCACACTTTGGACATTTTTAATTAGCACATTTCTGTAGGACTTTTACTCGAGTGTTTTCACAAAAGCTGTGGGGTTTAGGCCCAACAGAAGGCCAAGGAGGGGGAAGTATTTGCCTGAAGTCAATAAAAAGCATCTGGTGCTGAGTGTGTTCCTTCTCTTCTGGACCACTGCTTTCCTGGCATGTGAGGCACCAACTGGCTGTGGGTGTAACTTGTCTGCCTGGATAATTGTTTGATAATAAATAACAGATCAAAGGCAGCTATTTCTCTGGATGCTCTGTGAGGGCATTAGTGGCAGGAGGTAAACTCAGAGAGGGTATAAGCAGTTGCAATGTTAAAAAAACAACCAACAACAACAACAACAAAAAAACCCCCAAAAAACCAAAAAAAACCCAAACCCAAAATAAATCCTCAGAAGGTGGCAGGCTGAGAAAACTGGATTTATGCAGGCAATTCACATTCAAATGCAATTTTATCTTCTGCAGTGCTGTGGAGGTGGTGAGATTGCCCAGCTCTGCTAATAGGGCTTGCATGACATCTTACACACTTAGAGCCTATTCCTCAGGCAGCGATGCATAATAAGTGTCTAATTATTATTATGATTACACTTGGCATTTTTAATAACAGCAGTAATTGGGTGATGTTGACGGCCTCGTTTTAGGATCGTGCATTTGGCCTGGAGCTGCAGTCATTAAGGGCTGGCTGAGGGAAAAATAACGTATCAGAAAATGCATTTCATGTCCCAGGCTGCAGGGGGAATGCTGACGGTGTCCTCCGTGCTGGGAGGGGTCTGTGCCTCCTGACAATTCCCAAGGCCTGGCTGACGCAGGGAGATTTCTCATGGAAGCACTCTCAGGTCACTGGGAAAAGCTCATTAAAGTGGATTTCACTTTGATCAGCTCCTCACAGCCACACTGCAGCTTTGATAAGATCAAATGAAACTCTGCTGTATCATGATGCCTTCCAAACCGGAGAAGGGCGTGGGTGGCTATTACAGAGCAACGTGATCTAATGGTTTAAAGCCTGGCCTAGGCCTTGCTCTAAGCCCCAGCAATCAGGCTGGGCATCCAAACAAGCCAGGGAGGCTGCGATTTTGGCAGGGAGCTCGAGCAGATGCAAAGGTTGCCCTGAGAAAAGCAGCCACACGAGCAGTGGAGTGGAGGCAGATGGGATGGCAGTGCTACTTTGGGGTGAGCATATGCTCTGCACGCTCGTGGAACGGGAACAGGTTGCCAAACCAGAGCCTCAAAAAGGAGCTGTGGTCCCTCTCTAATCCTAAAAGATTTTCAGTGGAATGAAAAGGAGGCTGCTCTTCTCTCTGTCTCTGTCTCTTGCAGTTTGTCACTCGCGTCTCCCCGTGAATTTTGAAGATTGGCGAATGAAACAGAGATGCAAAAGTCTGAGGGAGAGATGGCTTCCTGTTTGGGGGGTATAAATCAATGCTGAAGAAAAAGGAGAAAAAGAAGAAAAAGGAGAAGGAGAGGAAGAAGAAGAAGGAGAAGGAGAAGGAGAAGGAGAAGGAGAAGGAGAAGGAGAAGGAGAAGGAGAAAGAAGGAGAAGGAGAAGGAGAGGGAGAAGGAGAGGGAGAAGGAGAGGGAGAGGGAGAAGGAAAAGGAGAAGGAGAAGGACAAAAGGACAAAAGGACAAAAGGAGGAAAGGAGAAGGAAAAGAAAAAAGAAAAAAGAAAAAAGAAAAAAGAAAAAAGAAAAAAGAAAAAAGAAAAAAGAAGAAAAAAGGGAAAGGAAAAGGAAAAGGAAAAGGAAAAGGAAAAGGAAAAGGAAAAGGAAAAGGAAAAGGAAAAGGAAAAGGAAAAGGAAAAGGAAAAGGAAAAGAGCCCAGATTGGACTCCCACATCTCCAAAACTCCTTTTGAAATATGTCAGGAGGAAGGAGCATATTCAGGCAGTGCCACCCAGCAATCTCCAAGCTCAGGAATGCAGCAGCACTGAGCACACACTGAGGCACACACTAAAATTGGCTCAGTGCTCGTGAAAGGCCAAAATCCGAGGTGCTTGGAAGCACCAAAGCTTCGGGGTGTGCTCCTGAGCTCCAATCCATAACTGCTACCAAGCCCAGATGACTCCATCCTCCAGCAAATTCCCTTACTTAGGAAAAATTCCACCAGAGGCCACTGTTGTTAAATAGATGTGGGAATTTTAGCCTGTGTAATCCTAAAAAAAAATCCCATTCCTTGAGGTTTCAGGGCTTTCTTTCCCCTCCTGCTCATTTTAAGAAAGCAGGTAGATTATTTCTGAAATCCACATGTATTTCTCCCTCTTTTCCACAAGCCAGCAGATAACAATCAGGATTTTTCAGGAAGCACAGCACACACTGGAAAACCACTGTCTTTGGCACAGAAGCTTGCAGAAAATACAGAGAAATGTAAAATTAAATAAAGGAGGAGAACAGGCAATTGATGCTTGATTTTACCCCAAATTTAACAAGTCTTATTTGAGCAGAATATCTAAAATAAGAAGATGTCATACACTGCATAATCTCACTAAAACAGAGCTCTTTAATTCACCACCTCCACGATTCACTCATCTTGAGCATTAAAGAAAAATCACATAATAATTTGATTTTGTAAACATCCTGGAGCCTACAGGATGATTTGTGGTATAGAAATACCATTAAAATAAGAACACCTTCATCAAAATTCATTCATTTTCACCTTCATGGAGAGTAATCTTCCAGGGGTGACTGGGGCCTTGCAGTTTGTCTATTAAAATTCACACCTTAAAATGAATGTCATTCACATGGACCTGCTCAGCCTGATTAGGCACCAGGACTTGAGGGAATAAAGTGTCAATGAGATATTTAACTCTTGACTAAAAAGAATAATTTTTTTGCCAGAAAAGTGGGGTTTGCCCAAGCATGAATTTGAGTCTGGGAATGGGGAGAGGAAATTTTTCTCCCTAACACGAAGCAGTTCTGGGGCAAGCAGGAACTTATTCTTCTGGAAATATTTAGTATCACAAAAAGCAACATCAATGATTGGTTCTACAGCCTAAAAGCAACTTATTGTTGCTTTCCCCCACCTGCTTTAAATCTGAAGCCTTCTGCTGACAATTTAGACACTGAGATTTATTTAAAGGAGAAATTTGGGCTTGCTCTGGGGTATCAAACAAAGCTCTGCGAATGCAGACGGAGAGCTGCGAGTTTGGGAGGGAGGGATTTAATTCACCACAGAGCCTGATAAAGATGTAAAGCCTGTGCCTTTCCATGAGCCAACAAATTGATATTGACTGGTCTAACATGTCGAGGACCGTGGAACTGTGCAGGATGCAGAATGTTTAATGCTGCAAGGAGCTGGCAGCTCCTCTGCCATCCTAACAAACGGGCTGGGACAGCCTGATGGAACAGTTTGCATTACAGGGCTCCATTTCCCATCTGCTGCTGATGAAATCACTCTTCTCCAACTGCTTCCCTGCTATTTGACTCAGGATATTGCTTCTTGGCCAGGCGGCAGCTTCTCTCCAGTCATCAATAAGCGTTTTAATTAACAAAATAAAATCCGAAATGCGAATTGAATTTTGTCGGCGAGCTCCAAGTCGTGCCCCAGCCCGAGATCCCGGCCAGGGGTGCAGAGCAGCACTAGAGGGCATTCGAGGCACACAGGCAGCACCAAACATTCCCTCTCCACGGCCCTGGTGTGGTTTTTTCCTGGGAAAAGGTGAACAATTGAGCAGCGATGTCTGTCTGAGCCCGCTCTCTGCATGGACAGCCAGCAGGGCGGGCAGGTGGGATGGTGGCACTGCTGCCACCAAATGCTTCATCTCCCTCCTTCCTGGGAATAAACAGGGGAAGCTGTGGCTTTTCTCGTGCAGAAAAACAGAGAAATGGGGTTTTTTTTAGGGTATTTGTAGCTCAAGGACAGAGACAGATTCCCAGTGGGTGTCTGGGTGGATTTATCCCACAGCTGGGAGCTGTGGCTGCCCCATCCCAGCCTGGTGTGATGGTTTGGGGGTCAACCCTGGGNTTATAATAGCAATCAGTACAGGATCTTCAGCCCCTCCAATGGATGAATCCCTGATGAGCTCTGCATTGTAGTAAATCCTCCTGTAACATTCTCAGGGCCACCTTATTTAAATATTTGCTTAGTGCAGCAGATAACCCTCGTAAAATGGAGTGATCTGTCAGGAGGAAATAAATGTAATTTCCCCCTCCTCCTGCCACGCAGCTGCCTGTGCTCCAGCACATGCTTTGAGCACAGAAAGTGCTGTGCAGCATTTAGAATTTCTGCATATATTTTGGGTTTAAGCCCAGCCCTGTGGCTGTGAATTCACAGCATCTTCCCCCGATGCACACACACACAGGAACACAGCCCTGATCTGCATCACATCTGCCTGTCAGGGTTTTTCTCTGGTAATTGGAGAGGATCCTCCTCTGTTTGGCTCTGCCCAGAATGAAAAGAGGGGCTCTTTGCATTCCCTGGAGTGCTTGTTCTGTGCAAGTGTTCCTGTCAATCCCATCCCTGACAAGCCTCTGGGAGGGAACAACACAACACCCTGGAATTCCAAAAAAAACCCCCAAAATGGGAGCTGTGGTGCCAGCTGAGGAAGGCTCAGCCAGCCCCAGCACAGAGCAGAGCTGCTCACCTGGTGAGAACTCAACCCTGCAGCCCAAAATGAAGCTGCAGACTCACTCAAGAGCAAGAATTTTGGAAAACCACTCTGAGGAAAGAGGTTTCACTCTGCTCCAGCACGAGGCAGGGTGGCAGCCACCTGGGAATAGTTCCTACAGCCAGAGCTGAGCCAGCACACAGATTTTCTGTTCATTCCTTATGGTTTCATTGGCAGTTGGTTTGATCGTCTATATATCTAATCTAATAGGGATCTAATGCATGTTGGCATTTTTTATCCTATGCACAGGTGTTGGTTAGTTAGCAACAGAAGAAACACGCGGGTCACAGAGCAGCAATGGTTTCACCAGGCAGGACCGACCAAAAGTCCTGCCCTTCTTTATTTACCTATTTTTTTAGGGTTCTAAGGACAGTCAAAGATTGGTGAAAGGGGTCAACACCCCTGAAGGTTTATAGGACAAAGACATGGTCAATCATCTTTCTCCACCCCAGGGAAAGGAATGAAAAACAATTCCACAAGTGCAAAACAATCCTGGTTGGTTAAGGAAAACAAGGACCATGTTTACAGAACAAGCATGGGAAACTACAGCTACAGTGTTACAACTTATGGGGCCCTGTAAAACCAGGGCGACACACAGGTGGCCCAGAACTCGCAGAAATTCCTTGATCTGATCAGATTTGCAGCTCTCTAATGATCAATGTGAGCACGAGGCCTGCACCTCATGGAAACTGTGCATTCTTTGCATCCATTAATGGGGTTCAGGACCCTTGATACAGAGATCTCATCTCTCTGCTTGCTGATCTCCTCCTGCCAGAGCTCCTACCCTTCTCCTTAAATGAGATTTAATGCTTAAATTGCACGACCCACAAATCAATCCAAACACGACGCATTTCGGAGTTTGAAGAATCTCATGTCAGCTGAGGATTAATTTCAGGGTCCATGGGAAGGGATTGGTGACCAGCACTCTGAAAATAATCCCATTTCCCGTTACACTGGACCAGCAGCACAGTTCCAGTCAATTGCCACGTCCCGGCTGAGCAGTGGAAATCTGGAGTAATGAGCAGTGCCTCTTAAAGCCAGCCCAGCTCCCTCACCTGTGATCATCTGACCATATCCTAAAGCACCTCATTTAAAAGTTATTAGTGCCCCACGTGGAATGTAATGCACTGGGCATGCTACAGCAAACAAAAGTCCCAGATTCCTTCACAGCCTCCAGCTTGGTGCCTTTGCTGATCCGTCTGCCTAAAATTCTTGCTCTGCCCATCAATGCAAAGCCTCATTCTGCTGGGCTGGAGCTGAGGGCACCGTGCTGGAGGGTGGCCTGACCATCTCTGATGAGCTCCCCTGGCTCTTCCCACAGCAGAACCAGGCATTATTCCCAGTGCTGCAGCCAAATTCCAGTCCAGGTCATTACCAGCAGTTTAATTTCCCCCTGTGGCTCCATTTGGGCCCAGTGTTCAGCACCTGCTCTGAGCTGGTTGTGCTGCACGTTGGTGCCAGAGGTTTCCTCCCACGTTTGGCTGCTTGGCAGTGACAAAAAAGCTTCTCCAGGACAGACAGACAGACAGACAGACAGACAGACTCTGCAGGAATCTTTGGCATCCCCTGGCACTGAGCACAGGGGAGGGAGCTGTCCCTGCACAGACAGAGCAGCCCATCCTTTGTGACAGTGTCTGCACCACGAGCATCCTGTGAGTGCTGGGGACACAGGACACATCCCTGTGAGTGCTGGGGACACAGGACACACCCCAGGGATGTCCCCTGGAGGCTCTGGCCCATATCTGTGAGTGTCAGGACCCCTTTCACTGTCCCCACCCCTTCCCAAGGCTTTCCTGCCAGCACCTCTGGCCCTGGGAGATGCAGGGCGAGCCCTAAAGCTGTTTTTAATCACAATGTGTATTTTTGGCAGCTGAGTGGAATCCTTTGCCCTGCTGAACTTTGTGTCCTAGTTCCTACAAACTGTTTTTCCATCAGCAGCAGCCACTTTTTGGCTCTGCCTGCTCAAGCAACCTGCACTTTATGGGCCTTTCTGGTGCTTCAGGTAAAGAGTATGGGACAGCAAAGGGAGCTGCCACCCCCTTTGACCCACGAGCCCCCAAAGAGAACTCCCTCACCTGTTTGTTGTGGGCAGGCTCATAAATAATGCAGTGCTGCACTGAGACAGAGTTTTTTGGGAAGGTTTTATTGCCACCATGAAAGCCAGGAGGCTGTTCTGCCTTAGCTGGGGCGTGGTGCTGGTGGCACAAGGTGGAATTAGGGGTGAAGCACAAAAGGATGGAGAGCCAATCTCAGCCCTGTGTTGCTCTTCAGCGCCTCATTTGTTCCATGTGATTTTTCACAAGGCCTTGAGTTTTCCAGGGGATTCATGTTAGGAAGGAGAATTTGACCTTGATCAAGTCAGAAACCTTCATTCTTATTCTCCCTGATCTGAAACAAACGGAATCCCTCTGAGCTCACCTATTATTTGGGCTCCTGGATGCCTGGGAGTCTGAACTCAAATGGGATGGAATTCTCCCACTCAGGGTTTTGCAGGAATGTTTTGCTCCTCTGAGCTGAAGAGTGGGGTCTGTCAAGGGACCTGATTATTCCTACAGAACTCACACAGCTGCTCCTGCACAGCTTCACCAGCCTGCTCAAAAATATCCCCCATTTCTGAGGCTGCACAGAGCAGACAGAGGCAAATATTCTATGGTTGCTTCTGAGTTTGCACCTTGGACAGAAATCAGAAAAAGGCCACTTTTGTTAAATATTCCTTGGAGATTGTGTCAGTGCCAATGTCCAAGACTACAATCAGTGGAAAAGCCTGTTCATAGTAAGATTTTAGGGTTTCTTCCTCAAAGCACCACTGCAACCAAAGGTCACCAGATAGAAAAGGGAGAAATTCTGTTCACAGGGAACATCTGTAGAGATAATTTTATAAACAACTCAGAATCATGGAATCACAACATGGCCTGGCTTGGAAGGGACCTTAAAGATCATCTCATTCCACCTCCTGCCATGGGCAGGAACATCTTCCACCACCCCATGTGGCTCCAAACCCTGTCCAGCCTGGCTCTGGACACTGCCAGGCCTGGCTGCTGCTTTGTGTCTGTGGCTATTCCTGGTCCAAGCTGTTAGCTCCCACATGGGAAACTCAGATTTTTCCTAATAATTTTAACTTACACTCCTTGAGAAACTGCAGGAAGTCTCCTCTCTCTGAGGAAGTTCTGGATCCTGCTGTGGTGCCTTCAAGAACTGCTGTTATAAAGAAAACAGGGGCACGCCTCTGCAAAGGAATTCTTTCTGCTGAGGAAAATATCCCATGAAAATAAGTTTCCAACAGAAAACGAGAAACATTGTGGCATTTTTCTCTTTAGTTGAGAAATGTGAAATATGAAATCATATTCTGTGGGGAAATACGGGGTGGTGTTTTCCACACCAGCATGGAAATGCCCCGTGAGACTGAAGCATTGCCACAGCTGAGCAATTCACACTTGGAAATGCACATTTCGTGTGCTCCTGGACCTGCTGGGAGCTCAGTGCTGGGTTTTGTTCATGCAGGACTTGATGTGGCCCTGCAGGAGAGCGAGGGGTGGTGGTGATGCCTTTTCCTGGTGTTAGGAAATCAAAGCTCAGGCAGGGTCAGAGGGTTGGGGGTCGTTTCCCTTGGTGTTTAATAGGATCCCATTCCAGGCATTGCTTCACCCAGGTGACAGCGTCACAATGTCCCCCCACCCCCCAATCGAGTGGACAATTAAAGCCCTTACTCATTAGCATATCTAACAAGAGGGCCCAATAAGGGGCTGGGCTGGGCTAACTTCCAGTTTACAGAATCTGTCCTGCCAGGGGCCCTTGAGTTCTCACAGCAATAGAATGTTTGCTCTCCTATCTCTACACAGTTTCTGGGGTGTTTGGTCTCCTGGCCAACTGGACACCCAGAAACCAGGCTAAAGTATCACACCTAAAGCATCACAAGTGTGCATGCTGATACTTGTGAATATGGTGAACTGTGTGAAAGGTATTTAAGAGAAAAGGCAAAAAAATCCTTCAGGTATCAGTGGAATCTTGCTGATCAAGGCTGCCCAACGTGAACATGTCGTGCTTGGGCACGATCCTGTCCCAGCACAGCCAGTCTGCATCTCCAGGAGATGTCCTGAAGGATTCATCTCCTGAAGAAGATGTCCTGCTGCACGTTTCCATCTGCTGGCTCAGGAGAGGCTGGATCAGGACAAACACTTTGGTTTTGGAACGGGGATTTTTGTGTTGTCTCGAGCCATTCTTTGTGTCCAGAGTTACAAAACAACGACATTTTTGTCCCAACTGATTTCCACAATGGAGAGGGGTTAACTCCAGGGTGGAGATGCAGTGGAGATGGCTGGGTTTGAGCACAGCTGCTTCTTGCTCAAGAAAGGACAATGCTCAGTTCAAATATCCTGACTCGAAGGGTGCTGCAGTGGGCTCCAGAGTCACAGCCCCACTCAGGCACCTCAGGAGAATCAGAAAAGAGTTTACACCTTCTTTTCCCAACCACAATTCCTGATTTGCTCCTGACAAATACCCCGTCTTTTTCCTTTTTTTTCTTTTTCTTTCTTTTTTCCTTTTTTCTCTTTTTTTTTTCTTTTTTTTCCCTTTTTTTCTCATTTTTTCCCTTTTTTCTTTTTTTTTTCCCTCCATGCTAAATGCTGGCAAAGAACTTCTTGGCTGAATGAGAAATGACCCTTTTCCAGCAGAGGAAGCTGGAACATCCTAAGGATGCAGGGTGAAAGAGCAGCATCAGCATCCCACAAAACATTGGCCTTTCTTACCCTCAGTTCCTTTGGGAAGTCACTCCCCAGGGCCAGCACAGAGAGACTTCACTGCCTGGTTCTGGTGCCAGAACACCCCAATAGCTGACATCATTTGCACTCTGGAAGGCAAGTTTTGCTGTTGAGAAACACAGAACAAGTAAAAATTACTGTCTCTGAGTCAGCTGTCAGTGAAATCAAACCCTGTCTCGCAGGTATTTGTAGGAGCACTCATTTTGAGGTGTTTTCCCAGCAGAGCTGCTCCTCAAACCCATCCTGACGTTCAGGGTCCCTTTTCCCAGATCACACAGAATTTCACACAGAATCACCAGGCTGGAAGAGACCTTCAAGATCCTTGAGTCCAACACCTCCACTGACTTCTACCCCCTAAATCCCTGAAGGACCTTCTCTCTTGTCCCTTCAGCTTCATTTTCTGAAGAACCTTTAAGGAGAGAACTTGTTAAAAGCTCTTGAGAACCCCAGATTATTGCAGCCACCAGAGCACCCTTATTACACACTGACGTCTCAGGAAATATTTTGTGAGGCACAGCTTCTCCCTGCCAAGCCCTGTTTTTTTAAACACATCCAGGGATGGTGACTCCACCACCTCCCTGGGCAGACAATTCTAGTATTTTACCACTCTTTCCATTAAATTTTTCCTAATATCCAGCCTGTATTTCCCCTGGTGCAGCTTGACGCTGTGTCCTCTCATTCTGTCAGTCGCTGCCTGCAGAAAGAGACCAACCCCACCTGGCTACAGCCACCTTTGGGAAGTTGTAGAGGGGGATAAGGTCACCTCTGAGTCTCCTCAGAGATGAATTAGGAAAGGAGAATTGCTGCTCCTGGTGCTTGGGAATGGGCTTTGGCTTTCCCTGTGCTCACCATTAAAGGCAGACCTGGTGAGTCCTGGTGCTCGTGGAATCTGTGGGACACGAAAGAAACACAAAGAATTCAGAGCAGTAGTCAGAGACCACCAGGCAGGACCAGAAAAAAAGGGCCTGCCTTTCTTTATTTTCTTTATTTCTTTATTTTATTTTATTTATTTCTTTATTTTCTCATTTTATATCTTTCTTAAGACAATCGTGGATTGGTCAATGAGGTTACCACCTCTACAATTTCACATGTTAGCGACATGGTCAATCATCTTTCTCCGCCTTAGGAGAAAGGAATGAAAAACAATCTAAAAGTTCAAAACAATCTTGGCCAGTTACAAAAACAAAGACTGTGTTTATAGAAAATATATGAGAAATTTTACTACCAAAGTAAAANCCACCTTTGGGAAGTTGTAGAGGGGGATAAGGTCACCTCTGAGTCTCCTCAGAGATGAATTAGGAAAGGAGAATTGCTGCTCCTGGTGCTTGGGAATGGGCTTTGGCTTTCCCTGTGCTCACCATTAAAGGCAGACCTGGTGAGTCCTGGTGCTCGTGGAATCTGTGGGACACGAAAGAAACACGAAGAATTCAGAGCAGCAGGTCAGGGGCCACCAGGCAGGACCAGAAAAAAAGGGCCTGCCTTTCTTTATTTTCTTTATTTCTTTATTTTATTTTATTTATTTGTTTATTTTCTCATTTTATATCTTTCTTAAGACAATTGTGGATTGGTCAATGAGGTTACCACCTCTACAATCTCAGAGGATAGTGACATAGTCAATCATCATTCTCCACCTTAGGAGAAAGGAATGAAAAACAATCTAAAAGTTCAAAACAATCTTGGCCAGTTACAAAAACAAAGACTGTGTTTATAGAAAATATATGAGAAATTTTACTACCAAAGTAAAAACAGAACACTACAAAAATCAAAAAAGAATCCACTGCTTACATCAGTGATTTCACACTGCCCTTTTCCATGGTTTCTCTGGGTTTGTCTCCTCCCGCAGGATCGCAGAGCTGCGGAGTGCAGGAACTGCAGACTTGGGAGCCTTCCCATCCCCATCAGGGATTCTGCTGGTGCCTTCTTGCGCCGATTAACGTCTGTCACCGGGACATATGGGAGAGCAGCTCCACCAGCCCTCTTAGATCATCGCTCGGAGATTAGAAGTGAGTAAAAAACTGCAAAGCAGTCGTCCATAAATATTCATGGGGATCGTTTGGAATGCAGTCACTCTTGAAGGCAGCCGGGCGTCGTGGCTGGAGGTGCCGGATCGATTTTTCTCCCGCAGGTATCAAGATTAAAACTGCTCCCTGAACCAGGCGAGGGGGTTCTTTCGGAGAGGAAGTTCATGTGGAGCCAATCAGCCCCGTGTCTGATGAATCGAGCCTTTCAGGAAGAGCTGAATCACAGACTCAGAGGTGTTCCTGAAGATCTGCCTGATTTTATACCTTTATTTTCCTTGGCAGCATTACTCATACTCACTTTGGAGTTTCTTATCTCACCTGGGGAGACACACACTTAGAGAGAGCTGGAAACAGGGAGGGTTGGTCATTAGCTCAGGATTTGGGAGAGGATTGAGGTGAAATCAGGTCTTCATCTGAATGATTCAGTGAGGAGCTGAACAGGAACCCATCCTTGTTTGGGCAACGACTTCAACAAAACTAAATTCTCCTTTTTTTCCAACTCTGTTCTCCACATCTATTCTGACCTCAGACACGTCCTTAATAAATTAATTCTAATTAATCTTTCTAGAGACAATAGAAAGACTAAAAAGCCACTCTGGTGATGTAAACTGAACAAGTACAGCAGTTTGCTCAGTGATCTCACTCCCCACGCAGCAGCTGCCCTGTCCAAAATGCCTTTTAATGCAGGCAGCAATAGGGCTGAAAATACCCAAGGGCCCCACAGGATTTTTAACAAGCTGTAACCATTGAATATTTCATTTTTCCAGCATCAGCTGTAACTCTGGCTGGAGAGGGGACTGGGAAGGGGCTGGATGTGCACCCCTAAAGTGAGAGGAAGGATTGGATGGGAGGGATGAGGGCACAGGGGGACAGGGCCAGCTCAGCACCAGGCACCTCTCACCATCTGCTGCTGCTGTCCCTGCCCCCACCAGGGCTCCCCTCCCCTCCCAGCCCGGCGTCTGTTGTCACCCACCCCCCGGGTGACAGCCGAACTGTGCTTGACAGCAGAGATGCTTTTTCCCCCCCACCTCCTCCACAAGCCCTTCCCTTTGTCCTCTTTTCAGCAGCTCTGGCTCCTGCCAGCAGGTTATGCTGACAATTTGGTGTGGAAAGGAAATCAGAAATGCACCGGTGTTCCTCGCACAAGCAGAGGCACGGCTTGAATGGGAGCATTAATTCAGATTCCAGCTGAATCACTCAACAATTCATCTTTTTTTTTTCTATGTCTGTGTGTGTGTGCTTTGTGTACGACAGGGATGTTATTGTCTCGGGCCTCTGATGTGACCTACCTGATTAATGGAGTGACACAGCCTGCCAGTATCATTGCTACAATTAAATCAGTGTCACCTGCAGGTCCCCAAGGAGAGGGGACGTGCTCCAGAAGCTCTGAGGAAGCCAAGCTGGTTTCCAGGCTCAGCTCTGTGACAGCTCAGCCTGGCTCCCAAACTGGCTGCTCCTCAAGCAAGCTCTGCTCCCCAAGCTCCAGGAACATCCTGGAGCATCCTCATCCCAAAAAACCAACAAGTCAAGGGCAGGTTTTGAGTTGTCTTCAGGGTTGTTGCCTTCCCCACTCTCACATCACCTCCAGCTCCCACTCCATGAAGTAGAACTACAGTGAAAGCCATGGAAAGGAATTATAAGGTTTAATTTCTAAAGCTTTATGGGATCCTGGTGTAGGAAAAAAAAAAAGCCATATGGAAAGAACAGCTGCCAAGTAAAATCTCACCCTGAACGCAGAATATACGAAATTTCCTGGCGTGGGTGAAAATGAAGTGTCAGAGGTTGGAGTTTGGAAAGGCCAGAAGGGAGCAACCGTTCAAATAAGCAGAAAAAATTCTCTTTTAAAATTCTTCTGGAGAGTGGCTGGTGGTGAGGGCAGAAGTGTTCTCAGATTCCCAAGATCCCAGCGAGCTGCAATCCCATGGAATGAGGAGCAGCCCCACAGTGTCCCCTCCAAATATGTGGCAGCGCCAGTGCCACCCAGCCAGGAGCAAAAACTGAGAGAAACAGCAAAACCAGGCCTTCAGACTGATCAGCCAGAATGACAAAATCCCAGCACCAGCTCAGGACTCGCTTCAGGTTTTCTGATCCAAAACGTTGCATTTCCTTTGCTGCTCCACTGGCACCCCACAGAGTCCCACCAAAGTCCTCAACAACAGCACAAGAATTACACTCAGTGTGCCAGCTTCGTTTTAGAAAGCAGCATAATTAGAAATAAATTAAATAAGATCAGCTGGGGAGACACTTCATGTTGTCCATGCGTCATTAAGAGGAAAAAATCACATGGTCCTGCAGGCAGAGGAAATCAGGGTGATGAAAAGACAAGGACACAACCAGAAAAGGCACAGAAAACAACAGAAAACCCATCTGTTTGCTGCCTGTTGGAGTCCACCTGGAAGATTGGTTTCTGCAATGTGAGGTTTGGCTTTTTCCACCCAAGTCAATAAAGTTTCTGGAGCAGAATTCCAGCTGCAGTCAGGACAGCACAAATTCCCCTCTGCCCTGGGTGCTCCTTCTGACCTTTGCTCCTTCCAGCTGTTGAAGGACAGGTTAAATGAAGACTGATCCATTCCCCTGTTGTTCTGTTTTCTGCAGGGTTTTATGATTGTAACTTTGTAGTACAAGTTTCTTATGTATTTTCTCTAAACATGGTCCTTGTTTTTCCTAACTCGCTAGAATTGTTTTGCACTTGTAAATTGTTTTTCATTCCTTTCCCCTGGGGCGGAGAAAAATAATTAACCATGTAATTATCCTGTAAACTTACAGAGGTATTAACCCCTCTCACCAATCCCTGATTGTCTTTAGAAACATATAGAAATAAGAAAATAAAGAAGGGCAAGCCTTTTTTAGTTAGTCCTGCTCAGAAATTCAACTACTGCTCTAGAACCTGCGTGTTTCTTCTGTTGCCAGCTGTACAACATTCCCCAATCCACCTTCCCAGCTTTCTGAGGCTGTGCCCATCCAAGGATTTATCATTTACCCACAGAACTCTTCCCCTGCCCTGATTTATCTCCTGATTTTTGGCACGGCTCAATGTGGCATCCACAAAATCCCGCAGCGGCGTGTTCTGCACTTTCAGAGATGTCCTGTGCCAGAAAAAAAAATTGCCTTCCATTTGTTTCAAAATATTTTGGGCCTGTTTTGTGGGAGGCCTGCAACTTCCTGCATAATGAGAGGGAAAAAGCCTCATTCCTTGCTCAGCCCCTCGATGCAGGAGCTGTTTTGGGCTTTCAGAGCTTTCTGTGTGTGCTTTTTCGTGTTCCTCTCCATCTCAGGGGAACCCGAGCTCTGCACAGCTTTCAAGGATCTTGAACAGTGCTTAATTACATTTCCTGGGATGTTCTCTTGCCTAATAATTTCTAAAATTCTCTGTACCTTCTGACTCATTCCCACTGAGCCCTGAGCTAATGTTTCCGTGGCGCTGTTCAAAGTGAGCCCCAAATCTCTGCCCTGAATGCTAATGGCCAATCTACAGCTCATCACTGTGGAGCTTCTAATTAATGTTGTTTTTTCACAGTGGTCATTATCCCGCATTTCCTAATATGTGAATTTCATCTCCTGTTTTATCACCCACTCTCTTAGAACCGCGAGAGGCTCCTACAAGTCCTGTATTTTAGCTTTTTGTGCCCTGAACAAACTCGTTTCTCCAGCAGGAAATGGGATTGTCCCAGCTCTTTGCGTGGTTTTTGTGAAGGCTGACAGAGCCCGAGGCACAGGGCAGCCTCCCTGCAGGGTGAGACCACTGTTCCTGACTTCTACCCCCTAAATCACTAAAGGACCTTCTCTCTTATCCCTTCAGCTTCATTTTCTGAAGAACCTTTAAGGAGAGAACTTTTTAGAAGCTCTTGAGAACCCCAGATTATTGCAGCCACCAGAGCACCCTTACTACACACTGATGTCTCAGGAAATATTTTGTGAGCTTCTCCCTGCAAAGTCCTGTTTTTTCCTATTTTGTTATTTTTATTGCAGTCTTTTAATTCCTTTCTTTAGTATAACTTTTGTCCTTCCTGCATCCTAAAATCCTGCAGCTTTCCAGGCTCCCCTTTCAGCCTTTAAAAAACCAGTGCATCAGTTGCAACCTTTGCCTTCTCTGTGTTGAGAGTGATGAAAAGCTCAGATTTCCACCCTCCCCATTGACAGCAATTTCGGATCTGAATTCAATCAGAACCCGTGAGCAAAACCCATCTGCTCCTGGCAATTTGTTCTTTTTCATCTCTCTGATTCATGCCCAGACCCTTCCCACCAGCAGTTCAGCTCTTCTGCCTTGTCCTCCCCACACAAAAAGGCTCCAGTGAGGAGCCCTGCTTGAACCCCAGAGCTGGGAACACTGGGGTCCATAATTAATCTTCCCAATTAATCTTCCACCACCCTTCCCTCCCCTCCAGACTCACGGGAAGGCTCCTGGTGTGCTCAGGGCAGTTTGTATTATTATTGTATTATTATTTTATTGCCTTCAGCAAGCTGATCCTCCAAATCTATTTGAGATTTTTGTCTACTTGTCTACTTTTTGTTTTCTTGAAAGTAGTTGCTCTTTTCCCCCTTTTCCTCACACAGCTTCCAGTTTTCCCCCTTCCCTGAGGTAACATGAACACACAGAGTGGATTGAACTCATTTTTTACCACAAAACGTTATAAAATTCAGATGAATCTGTGAATTCGTCAGGGCTTTAACAAAGTTCCCATTTCTTTAACAAAGAGTTGGGGCTGTCAGAGATGCTGGGGTGTGAGTCCATGACCCCAGTGCATCTCTCACCCTTTGGAGCAGGAACCTGGGGTTTGGTGGGTTTGTGGTGGATGAAAACCCCATCCACGAGGTGTGAACACTCTCCCAAAAGGGCAGCAGGATGGGGAGAATTATTGCACTGATGGTGGGAGCTTTATCTCTGCCTGAACTGCAGCTGGAAACTGCTGGGGACAGGGATGGATGGATGGAGGGATGGATGGATGGATGGATGGATGGATGGATGGAGGGATGGATAGATGGATGGATGGATGGACGGATGGAGGGATGGATGGATGGATGGATGGATGGATGGATGGATGGATGGATGGATGGAGGGATGGATGGATGGAGGGATGGATGGATGGAGGGATGGATGGAGGGATGGATGGATGGATGGAGGGATGGATGGATGGATGGAGGGATGGATGGATGGATGGATGGATGGAGGGATGGAGGGATGGAAGGATGGAGGGAGGGAGGGATGGATGAATGGAGGGATGGATGGATGGATGGATGGAGGGAGGGAGGGATGGATGGATGGAGGGATGGATGGATGGAGGGAGGGATGGATGGATGAATGGAGGGATGGATGGATGGATGGATGGATGGATGGATGGATGGATGGAGGGATGGATGGATGGATGGATGGATGGAGGGATGGATGGATGGAGGGATGGATGGATGGATGGAGGGATGGATGGATGGATGGATGGAGGGATGGAGGGAGGGATGGATGGATGGAGCAAGGGGCTGATGGAAAGCACAGCCAAACAGGGAATGTGAGAATGAAAAACTGCCAAAGGGGGCTTTCTACACATCCCCAGGGTGATTAAAAAAAAAAATAAAAGACTCCCTCTCTCAGCCCTGTTCAAGTCTGGAATTATGCAGAAATCCTTTTATGTACCATTAAAATTCAGCCAGTTCTGCTCAAAGCAGAGCTGCCCTTTAACAGGATCCATCAATACTCCAAAAAGACAGGAGCTGAAATGAATATAATTTCTAACAGAAATCATTATAATTCTAAACAAAGAAATATTTCAAAGTACAAAAAGAGCAGGATAGACAGGGGAAAAAGGAGGAAAATGTAATTACATTCGTAAAAACTCTGCTATTAGGGAGCTAGTACAGCTAGAGTTCATCTTTTGTCCTTGAATTTAAAAGGTGGGCATGGCTAATCCACAAAACTAAAATCTCCTTTACCTTGCAGTTATGTAAAATATTCCTTCATATTTTAAGGTGCCCTTTTAATTTGGGGAGGGGTGTGTGTGTGTGTGTGTGTGGTTTAAAAATAAATATGCTGCCATCCTTTCTCAAGGTGTAACCTTTCAGAACATACCCAAAAGTCAGTGGGGAGAAGGGCACTGAAACAGACTTGGAAAACAAGGAGAAAAGAGCAACATGTCACTTAAATGTTCGAACAAAATCTATTCTTTCCAGCCATTTCCTTCAATTAATGGTGGAGAGCTGGTGCTGTTGTTTAGGAGGATGAAGGGGCTGGCATTTTGTGAATAATGAGGTTTTCCCAGATGGCAGCAAAGTGTCCTTACACATCTCAGCCTTCACATCCTGCTCTGTCATCCTCCCTTTAAACACCACACTCCAGTCCCGGGGCTCTTTTGGGAATACCCAGCTTTGATCCAGGGTCCCTCCTGCCTCAGGAGCTGCTGCTGGCAAAGACTTCCAGAGCAGCTCTGGAGTCACCCAGGGCAGGGTGATTTGAACAGCAGAATTGGCTTTGGAGGGGACGTGCCATGAGGGCAAGGCCAGCTCCTCCCTCTGCTCCCGTGGCATCATTCCCATCTGGGAATGAGATTTTATGGTCCTCACACAGCCCCAGCTCTAGCTGGGAGGGTAGGATTTCAATATTTCACTCACATGCCTGAATTTAGTTGATTTAAAGCTGCCCAAACCCAATTTTATTCAGACTGTGTGTGAATTTCCTGGATGAAAACCACATAAAACTCTCCCAAACTTTCAAACTGGCTTTGTGCAGGCCGAGCACAAAGATAATGCTCAAATGCCCTTCTGTGCCCTGCTCTGAGCATTTCAGGGGTCATTAATAAACCTGGCTGTTGGGAAATGAGACAGAAATTCCCAAATCTGTCACCCAGCCCTTTTTCCCAAGCTCACCTCAGAGAAACCATTCCTGCCTGTGGTATTTGGTGACATTAGGAACGAGATCAGCCTGGCCTGTTTTCTCCTCTCCCACCTGAGTTTGGTTGTCATTTACTAGAGCATTAAAAACCCCAATTATGCCATGGCAGAGGAGCAGAAAATATTTCAGTGCTGGGTTTCCTGGAGCTCATTTTATCCAAACCAGAGCTGTGCTGTGGGTGCCTGAGCAGGCAGCAGCCATGCCAGGATCCAAGTGGAGGTTACCCTGCTCCAAGTGAAAAACCATCATCATCCATTCAGAAATGTCATCAGATAATGAGCAGCTCTGAAGTGGATAATTTGACTTCATTCAGAGGTGGCTCAGCACCAGATAATACCTGATCCAGATCTCTCCCTAATTCATCAAAACCCTACTCCTGGCCTAATTTCACGTGCTGGTTGTTGAGGTGATCTCTGATGAGCCAGGGGCAGAAGAAATGGAAGGAAAGACAGCATTGCCACTCATTTATTTCCAAATCCTGATTTAAACCTTCATTTTTCCCTCCATGAGGCTTCTGTGAACATTTTTCATAAGGAGAAGCTAATTTAAAAAAAAAACTGTGTGTGAATAAATGTGGAAAAAAAAGGTTTTAACAAAATTTCGTGGCACACCTTAAACAGGAAGGAAAAGGAATTCTGCTGCCCATTGCACACAGATGAAATTTATAAACCAATAAGACTAATTTAATTCTGAAAAAAAATCAATACTGGGGAATGTTACCAAAGCAGCACTGGTTGGCTTTCCATTTGTTTGTGTTCACGTTTCTGGAATAACAATGGCAAAGTCATTCCTCAGGCACTGCTACAGAGGCACTGGAAGCCATGGGCTGCTCTCCTCTGGCTGCAAAAAGAATGTTTCTCACTCAGAAGTCACCATCAGGATGAGATGCCCCTAATAATTGAAAACTTCAGGATTTCTGGGTGGGATCTGCAAAAAATATCCATCATGGGTGTAAGTCAGGCTGGATAAAAACAATGGGAGGTTCAGCAAACACAGCACAGTCAGGTCAGCCCCCAGGGCTGGGCAGGAACTCCAATTTATTTGGGGCTTAAATGGAATTTTACAGCGTGGAAAAGGCACAGGATCCATCCAGCATCTCTGAGTGCACTGATCTGGCAGAAATATCCCCCAAAAGCTCTCTGAGATGGAGCCACAACTCAGCCTTGGAGGTTTTGTGGAGCATGGAAACTCAGCCTGAGACTTGCAAAAAATCCTTTCACTGGGTGCTGAAAATCTGCCTGAAAACGTGAAGTGTTTTCACTTTGAGATGGTTTAAAAGCATCCTAGACCCCATTTAGTGAAACTTTATGAATCAAAACTCAGATTTTCTTTGGTAGAATTCTCTCCTTTTTGCTTTGCTCTCTCCAGTGTCCTGTGCCAATGCCATTTTCCTGATTTCTGCATTTTTCCAGGCATTAAAACCCTTCAGTTACCACAGTAGCGTTTCTGAATGGTTCTTCTTGCACACAGCTAAAGATTGAGCAAGGTAAACTCTTTTATGGACAGCAGGCACATTATTTTTTATCAAAAACCTGCTCAGGTCTTGGGTATACCTTATTCAAAAAATCATCTGAGGGAACAGCAAAAGGCTTTTGGGTGTAACTCAAACATACAGATCTCAGTAAGAATTTCGGTTTCCGATGTCGCCCTGGTTTTTGCAGTGTTCTATGTTTTTACTTCTGTAGTAGAATTTCTCATGCATTTTCTATAAGCATAGTCCTTGTTTTTGTAACCAGCCAAGATTATTTTGAACTTCTAGATTGTTTTCATTCCTTTTTCTCCTAAGGTGGAGAAAGGTGATAGACTAGGTCATTATCCTGTAAAATTGTAGAGGTAGTAACCTCATTAACCAATCCACAATTGTCTTGAAAAAAATATAAAAATAAAAAAAGGCAAGCCCCTCTTTTCTGATCCTACCTAGGTAATCCTAAACTGCTGCTGAAAAATCTCCGTGTTTCTTTCGTATCTGGCAGTATGACATTCCTCTGTTTCACTTTCTTCCACCAAAATCAGAGTTTTAAATGGTGTGAGCAAGAATCTAAATTGTTTTGGTGGAACACAGGGCCAGGAGCTGGGCTGGATGATCCCTGTGGGTCCCTCCTGTGATTCTGTGATTTAAGCACAGGTTTATCTTTAGGGAACTGAACAATCTCCCAGCTCCAGCTGTTATTCCTGACTTCATCCAGGCCAGTCATGGAAACATCCCTCACCCTGGGAGCTCTGAGCCATGGCAGCAGCAAACCCTGAGCAGAGGGAGCAACTGCATCCTCTGTAAGAGAAAACTGAGTCATCACCCACCAGGCTGAGAGGGCTCAGAGATGGGGAATTGCTCTGTCGCTCTGTGGGACACGAAACACTCAAGCAACTCAGGAGCTCAGCCACCAAGGCCGGGCAGAGAGCAAAAAGAGCCCCAGCCTCTCTTTATTCTTATATTTATACCTTTTTACAGACAGTTATGGATTGGACAAAGAGGTCACCACCTCTCCAATTCCATAGGTGAGAAACACAGCCCATCACATTCTCCAGCCCAGAAAGAAGAATGAAAAACAACATCCAAAGTACAAAACAAGCCTTGGCCGGTTATAGAAACACAGATTGTTTACACAAAATCTGTGAGAACCTTTGCTACCAACTCTAAACACAGCACTCTAGAAAAATCAGGGCGACATTGCTCCTCTGTGATGTGCTGGAGACAGGCTGGGAGCTCTGTGCTCCTGGTGGAGCATTCCCCACAGAACCCACCCAGCCCCGTGTGTGTCTGAGGGCTGGGGGGCACAGGGGGGGCTGGGATTGCTGACAAATAATCGCAGTGTGGCTGCTGAACATTTCCAACACATCAGCAGCAGCGTTTGGAGGGGCAGCCTGGAGGCCTGGAGCTGTCAGGGCAGATAATGGCCCGACAGTGCTGGCTGATGATAACACCAGGCTCCCTGTGGGAGTGCAAACCCCAGAGGGCTTTTTGCCTGTTTTTCCCCCCTCTCTGCAGCTCTTGATGTTACATTCTGCAAGGGACATCTCCAGCAGATCCAGCCTGTGACCTTCAGAAGGCACAACCCCCACTCAGATCTGAGTTCCACCAGCACGAGGCACAAAGGGGCACAAACTCACCCCAAAACAGGGCCCAGAGCTGAGCTGGCCACTGGTGAGTGACTGTCACACCTCAGACAGAGGCAGAGCTCTGTCCTGGTCCATCGTTGTGTCCCAGCTCTTTCTCTGGGCACACCCAAGGGTTCTGCATGGAGTGATGCAGGGAGATGGAGGTGGAGAAATCGGTCAAAGGTACCAAATTTTACCTTTCTTGGAGGTTTTTTCCTCCAGCCAGCTGCAAAAATGATTTAAGGGGCCTAAAGGTGCAGAAAACCACCCCAAAACAGGGCCCAGAGCTGAGCTGGCCACTGGTGAGTGACTGTCACACCTCAGACAGAGGCAGAGCTCTGTCCTGGTCCATCGTTGTGTCCCAGCTCTTTCTCTGGGCACACCCAAGGGTTCTGCAATGCAGGGAGGTGGTGATGAAGATATTGGTCAAAGATACCAATTTTTACCTTTTTTGGAGGTTTGTTTCTCCAGCCAGCTGCAAAAATGGTTTAAGGGTCCTAAAGAAGCACAAAACCACCCCAAAACAGGGCCCAGAGCTGAGCTGGCCACTGTGGGGAGTGCCAGCCCACCCTGGGGTGGGGGTGACTGTCACACCTCAGACAGAGGCAGAGCTCTGTCCTGGTCCATCATTGTGTCCCCCTCTTTCCCTGGGCACAGCCAAGGGCTCTGCAGGGAGGTGATGGTGAAGGTATTGGTCAAAGGTACCAAATTTTACCTTTTTTGGAGGTTTTTTTTTTCTCCAGCCAGCTGCAAAAATGGTTTAAGGGTTCTAAAGAGGGGGTGTTTGGGTACTAAACAGGCTCCCCATGGAATAATCACAGCCCCAAGGCTGCCAGAGCTCCAGGAGATTTTGGACATCACTCCCAGGAATGCCCAGGGTGGGGTTGTTGGGGTCTGTGCAGGGCCAGAAGTTGGATTAATAATCCTTGTGGGTCCTTTCCCACTCAGGATATTCCTATAAATGCCCAGAAATAAAAGGGTTTGGTGTCACCCTACTGTGCCAGGGGTGAATTATCAGGTGGAACTTTTCACCCTGTGAAATAAAAAAGGAGGAAAAAGCATCATCAAGTTGAACACACAGAGCAAACAGCTCGGCCTCCACTGAACACAGTGAGGAAAAAAACCTTGTGTGAGCAGCTGTCCTGTGGCATTATCCAAGCTGCAGCTGGCTCAGAGTGAGGGTGGCCTCTCTCTCTGTGTTTGGAGACACCTTCAGTGCTGGAGAAGGAAGAGTGGAAAAGCCACAGAGCTCTGTGCCCAATTAAAACCACTTTTGAAGCCTCAGCAAAATGTGAACGTGCTCAGCACTGTGAATCAAAAGAGAGGGAAAAAAAAATGCTGATTTTTTTTTAAAACCACTATTTTTAGCTTCACTCACCTTGATCCACAGGCAGCGTGAGGGTTTTATTGTGCCCTAACCATGCCTGAAAGCATGGAAAATTACAATTCAGGCACCAGCCACATCCTGTAGCTAAAAAACCAGGGAGGTAGGAGTGAAGTGGTGAAGAGAACCCAACTGCACAGGGAGAATGGAGATGAATCAACTCAAGGAGCTGTGCTCAAAGTGCTGTGAAGTGAAATGGGTTTCACCTCTGTCTGAAAGCTCAGAGTGTGAAGGTGCAGTGAGGAGGGGACAGCAGGACTGAGTGTAAAACTTCCCATTCCCTGCAAGAGCACTGAGGGAACAACTGGCTTGGGGGAGCTGAAGGTGACAACACCCTCATCATTCCCCTGGAAAAGGGCCTGGCTTTGTGCCACTGCACTCCAGCCCAAATTTATGGCAAATCAGGACATTTCCAGTGCCCTTTAGGGCCAAATGTTTTGTTGCAGAACTAGAGGGTTCAGTGGAAATTTGAATTTTTCCCTCTGTGCAGAGTGTGGAGGGAGGGAGGGAGGAATAAATGCCAGATGCAGCAGTGACATGGGGACACCAGCAGTGCCCTGGGTCAGTTTTCTTCTCCATCTGGTTTTTCCCTAAATACAGATCTGGTTGAGGTCTCCTGGGAGGGCACAGGGGACTCCGCCAAACTTCTGGAAGTGTCCCCAAAACTTGGGGATGTGCCACCAAAACCAGCTGGTGATGTTTTTTTCCTGTCCATCTCATAGAAGGCTGAAATGGAAGATTGTGGTGACAAGTGTGTCCTGGTTTGCACCAAGGCTCTCCAGCAGCACGGGACTGAAGGAAGCAATGCTGGCAGATAATTAAAGAGTTAATGATTAATTAATTGTGCCTCATGATATCTCTGTCCTGCCACTGCCCAGGCTTTGCTGTTTCAGATGGGAAATCAACATTACTGCTACCACAGGCCCTGCAAATCATACTTTACCAAGCTTTACCTTTCTGATCAAACTAATCTTTCAATTACAAAAGGGAAAAAAAACCCCAAAACCACCCTTCATCCAAATCCCCAAGTACTGCCCATCAATTTTGCTCCCATTCCTGTATTTTCCCTGATCACAGGACCTAATTTATGCCAAAGACTTCATGTTTGATTTCTATCAAGTCACTTCCCTTCTCAGGAGGGAAATCCATCTGCCCTGACTCCAGCTATCTAAAATCAGCTGTCTGGTCCAAGCTTTCTGAGAGGTTCTCAGGGTTGTCAGAGAGAGCCAGAGCTCCCCAGGGGATGCTCCATCTCCTGCTGGCAGAGGGGCCCAGGTCTGTGCCTTGCTGATCATCAATCTTGGATCTGTGCTGTGCTGCCTGCCCAGCAGGACACATCTGATCCACATCAGCAGTGATTTATGCTGGCCCTGTGCACAGATAAACTCAGAGCCAGCAGAGCAGGGCAGCTGTGAAACGAGGATCTCTCTGCCCCTCCTCATTCTCTGCCTGCTCTGTGCATTTACATTCAATCCTGCAGATATTTATCCACCTTTAATTGTGGGCAGCTTCATGGAAATAAGATTTCCTGCAGGACTGGGGGCTCAGGATTGCAAACTTTGAGGTGAAGGGCTGTTCCCCAGCAGGTTCTTGTGCAACAAGCACTGTGTGATTCCAGCTGAGCCTTCCAGGCCCCAAAGCATTAAATCACTGTCACCAAGCTCAGCACCAGCTGCCAATCCAACCCCACCCTGCTGCTGGGATGCAGGAACAGGTGCTGCTTCCAAAGGTGCCCTCAGCTCCCCAAATTTGCCTCCACACACTGAAGTGAGTTCAGCACAGCCTCCCTTCAGTGATCCAAACTCAAAATCAAAGCCTTTTTTACCAGGGGTAAAAAGTTCCACCAGCACGAGGCGCAAAGGGGCACAAACTCACCCCAAAACAGGGCCCAGAGCTGAGCTTTTTTTTTTTGTAAAACCTTTCACCAAAGGGTTTTACCAGGGGGCTGCTTGCCCAGGCACACAGCAGAATGCCTCTCTGAGCCACCCAGAAGGATCAGCCAGACCCAGGGCACGTGGCAAGCAGGAACTTTTCAGAAGCATTTGGGCTTGGCAAAGCATCCCCCAGGCAATTAAAGCCTGCCTGAACCCCAGTTCTGCTCCTGCTTGTTTGCAGCAGAGTTCAAACATTCCCTTAAAAAGAAAACAAAACCAAACAGGCCTCAGCAGCTTAATGAGGATTTTATTATCCTACCTCTTATTTACTGGTATGGAAATGCTCAGCTCGTGCTGTTAAACAGCAGACTGTTTCTTCTTCCCATTTTCTTGGGCTTTTAGCTAATCAGCTTGAAAATGCACTTGCCATTAATCTGATAACCACCATTTCCTTCAGCGGTGCTCAAACCCTGGCGTTCAGGTTAATGGCATTGGAAGATGAGATCTGATTCATTTGTTGCATCTTTTTAATTATGAAAGGCGATTTAGGTATAATTATCCCATTTTCTGAGCTTTAGGATGGGTTCAGTGTTCACCCTGGCCAAGTTCTCAGCACCAATCTCTTCCCAGTTTAGATGATGAAGTGACCAGATTGCTTTGGAGTTTCATTTTTGGGTTCCTTTCATGGAAACCCCAAGAGTCTTAAGCATTTTGATGCCCTGTGTATACACAGACCTCGACAGGAGAATGGGCACATCCCAGAGTTAAAAACGAGGGTGAGAAATCAGTTTGTTGGCAAAACACTGGGAAATACCTGCCTGTAACCCCTGAGCACCATCTGAGAGCTCTGGTAATTCCCATGGGGGTGTTTAGGTGCATTTGTGGAGCTTCAGCTCTGCCTCTGGCACTGCCAGCTCTCAGGGAACAGCAGGGCTCTGGCTCGGAGCTCTGGTTTGTTCTCCAAGCCCAGGCAGCTCCTTTTGGGGTGAACAGGAGCTGTTTCTAACAGGAAACATGGGGGTGTTCCCCAGGCAGCCTCAGAGATGGGAGGAGAAAATTCGAGTCATTCCTGATGAACGATTTTCAGGGAGCATCCCAGTCAAGAGGAGTCTCAGATTGTCTACAAAGTGTGGGAAAAAAAAAGAGATTAAAGATCTTCTGGCAGGCAGCTCTGTCCTCACACATCACCTTGACAGGATTGTAGATGCCACAAGTTGCCTGGGAGGGCAGCTCTTTGTTCTGAACTGGCTCCTGGCTGTCAGAGCAGCTTCTCTGGGTGTTCAAAGAGAAAAAAATCCAAGCCCTGAGCTCCCAGCAATGGGACTGGTGAATTGCAGAGGCCACAGGGATGCCTGTGGACAGGCCTGGTGTGCTGCAAGGCTTGGCTTGGTTTGTTCTCCTCCTGTCCCCACTGGTGACAAAAGAGGAGACCACAAAATGAATCCTTGGGAATTGTCGCCCTGGTTTTTGCAGTGTTCTATGTTTTTACTGCTGTAGTAGAATTTCTCATGCATTTTCTATAAACGTAGTCCTTGTTTTTGTAACCAGCCTAAATTGTTTTAAACTTTTAGATTGTTTTTCATTCCTTTCTCCTAAGGCGGAGAAAGATGATTGACCATGTCTTTACCCTGTAAAATTATAGAGGTGGTAACCTCATTGATCAATCCATGATTATCTTAAGAAAGATATAAATATAAGAAAATTAAGAAAGGCAGGCTTTTTTCTGGTCCTGCCTGATGCTCCCTGACCTGCTGCTAAAAGTCTGCGTGTTTATTTCATATCTGACAATGCGACAGGGAATGACAGGGAAAGGATCAGCCACGGGAACTGCTGAGGGCTCTGCTGCCAGGCCAGGCTGGGGACACAGCATGAAATCCAAAATTCCACACAATCCTGGACATTCCACGGGATTTACAGTGATGTCTTTAGCCCACCCTTCACAAAATGCACTTTTCTCCCCAGCTGCCATAACCCTGGGAGATTCATCAGCACAAAAGAGGCATCAAATCACTCAATACATGGGGATAGTCAGCTCCCTCTTACCTGCATTTTAAAGCTATTTTCTCGTCCTTAAATAATCTACACATGTTAATTAGAGGCTAGTAAAGTAGCTTAAATGGTGTGAAATTAGAGTGAATTATTCATGTCATTTCTTAGCTGCAGTGCTCGCAGATAATGTTTTTGTTTGGGGGAAGGAAAAAAAAAGACTTAAATAATGAGAAGATGGAAATTCTTATTAATTTGTTTGCTCAGGAATAGAAGCTTTTTTTTTTTTCTGGTGAACAGTTTAGAAGAGCTCTTCAGCTGAGAAACAAACAGCCACTCATTTAGCCAGGACATGTTGTCCGATCTTTAATCACTGAGTGGCCTCAAAGCACTTCCAGAGATAACAGGGATGCAAAAATAGCCTTTTGCAGGCTACACAGCCCATGTCCTCTGCCCGTGGCAAAATGTTCCCTGCAGCAGGAAAAGTAATTTAGAGGCTGTGGAACATTCCAAGTTTGCCATTTTTTCAGAAGCCTTTCTGCAGCGAGGGAGGAACAGATGGGTCCATTTGTCCTTGGGAGCAGAGGCCACTCTGGGTGATGCTCTTGGAGCACAAACCTGCACAAGTGGCCTGTGATTTATTGGCTCTCTCCGAGAGCAGCTCCATGCTTGGATCTCTCCTGTCTCCCAGCCCGGGGCTGCATCGGCGGTAGGGACGAAGATGAAAGGCAGGATTTAAAAAAAAAAATACTCATTTAGCAGGTTTTGACTGGGAGCAACTTTGCAAAAGCAAAAATTAATAAGACTTAGATAGAGAGCTAATTAGCAGCAAGGCAATTAAGCTATCCCAACAGGAGCCATCTTCAACGCCTCAGCCGGAACGCGCTGTTCTCTCCCACCAGGTAGAGCAGCTCCAGTGTCATCCAAAGTGTTCAGCTAAAGAAAGCTCAGCCTCATTTATCTGTTTGAAAACAAATTTAAAACCCAACAGGGAAAATACATCAAGAAAGTGAACGGAGAGGAGCAGGAATTCAGTCGTAAGAGCTGAAGAGAAGCAAGGAAGAGGCTGCATCTGCATTTGTCTGCACGGGCCCAACAGTGGCACTTTATGGCACCTGAAGATGCTGTAAATCTCTTCATCCACCTACAAAGAAATCACCTTCTTCTAAATGTCAGGGATGGCATTCACTGCTTTTATAATTTATATATGCGCCTGCAGGCTGGATCCTGGGAAGAGCCTCCTTCCTCTCCCTCACCTCACACAGGGAGAGATTTCAGCCTGGGGAAGGCTCAGCAGCACAAACACAAGGGGCAGAAGGAGAAGGGACCCACAGAGATCCCACTGAGCTTTTCCAAAATGCAGGGAAATGCAGCAGCCATGTAAAAAAAAAACCACCTGGGGATGTGAAACTCAGTGGCTGTAACTCAGCCCTGCTCACTTGGTGCCTCTCCATGAACGTGGAGCAGCCCCCACTTCTCATTAAAGGCTTGAATTCCTTTTGCTTTGCTGCAGGAGAGGAGTTTATTTAGCATTGCTCAAGAGTGGATGGCATATGGGGAGTTCACAGCCCATAATAATCTGTCCATGTTCCTGTCTCCAAAGTCAATGGCCAACACAGCAACGGCCCCAGTTCCAGCTCCCAGTTCAGTGCCCTACTCACTAGACCACAAAATTGTTTTTCATATAGACGGACACATAAAGATATGGATGGATGGCTCAAAGCCTGATTTTATTGCCATATGGACACCTCAAAATTAGCATGTTAAAATGCAAAGAGTTTTATCTGCTGCATATTAATGAGTTCCAATCTCCTTCGATGAGGCAATAATGAAATGACCTATGAAAGCAGTTAGCATCAGTGGAAGTGAGATCAAGCAGAGCTTGGCTGCTAAAAACCCTCCTCTGACTGCAGAGGAGCCCACTTCTCCTCAGGAATTGCCTGCCCTTTGCAGCACAGCCACCTCAAGTGTGATGGGACCATTCCTGGGGTCAAGCATTCAACGGAGTCCTGTCCACCCCCTGAAAATCCTGAGCTGCTTTGTATCACCTCATCCTGCAAAACTCCTGCTCCTCCAGTGGAAACCTCCCAGCACTGCCAGAACCAGGCTCAGACCTGGCCCCTCTGAGTGTGTGTGTGTGGATTGACACCCTCAAGGAATTCATCTGAAATACCCACAGAAGGTCCTTTTTCCCCCCCACCACCCTGCTGAGATTGGTGAATTCCCTTTGGGTTTGGGTGCTCCTGCACCACCCAGGCACTCCCTGTGTTGCAGATATTCCCTGGGGCAGCAGGGGAGGCAGGGAAGCTGCAGAGCCACGCTGAGCTCAGCAGGAGGGGTGGAACATATGTCCCCAACAACGTGAAACCCTCTGGGTCAGGCTCTCAGCAGGAGAACTCCCACAGATTCCCAGGAACCACAAACAGGATCCTCACGCCTCGCCAGGCGCTCCACACACGTGATCCTCTAGAGGGGGGGAATAATTCAGATTTGCCTTATCCTCATTTTCCCTGTGTTTATTTTGGCTGATGCATGAGACAAACACGGCAGAGAATGTCCCTGGCATGTTTGAAGTCCTTGTCCAAGGACATGAAGAGTGGCCATAAAACCTGGTGAGTGCTTGGAGTGCAGGACACACCAGGTCATCACTCCAGTTGCTGAAGTGTTTTGATGTCTGGAACCCTCAAGGATGGAATGAGTTACACCAAGTTCCAAGACCAACCTGAAATTCTGAAATCGATTTCCCTGGAAATCTGGATCCATCAGCATTTCCAGTGAAATTAAGGGCCCACAGGATTGTGCTAAAAGAGAAGGTCGCAGGCAGATCGACAGACACTGATTCCTTTTTTCCCCCCTAATTAATATTATTCTTTTCTTCTTCAAAGTGTTGGGCTGTTTCATTACAAACTCAAACAGGGGACACTTTGATCTAAAGAATAAGGTGGTTCAGATCTCTGCTAATTAGCAGCTGTCCTTACAGATTTTGGCAATGAGTTTGATGGAAAATTGTATTATAATCTTTCCTGCCTTACTCTGTGCTTAGGATGGGAACAGCACAGAGCATTTCTTTGACATGATGGGACATGTGAACACCAGTGTTGTACATTTTGAAACAAAAAAAAAATTAGAGATATGAAAGTAAAAATAAAAAAAACCAATTTGTAATAATTAGTTGGTCACTCAGAGGAAAGGTCTTGCTACGACCGAGAATAACACCTTTAAAACAAAACATTTAAAAATAATATTATTAATAATATTGGTGGGCAGTGCAGCAAATTCTCTGATAATTTTGTTAACTTTTTCCTGCTGATTTTTTGGGAGGGTTTGAGGCAGTGACCCACACCCCTGCTGACATAAGGGAGGGTTTCTAATGTATAAATACAATTGCCTGTAAGGGAAGCACCTGCACTTCAGCTCCACCCCACAGCATGATTTAAACCAGCCAGGTGGGCCAGGCCAGGGGATGGGGGTTTGGGGAGCTGCAGTGGGATGAGGAATTGCTGCATCACAAGGATTTCTCAGCTGTGGAGGCACCTGGAAAGAAAAAGGTACTGTTAGGGATTTTGGGGTGAGGAGATTGTGGGGTTGAAATGTTTTGGCTTTTGTAGACTCTGAATTGCATCCAAGGATGGAGTTGGTGGGATATTAGGGTGAAAAGATGGTGGGGGTTGAAGCTTTTTGTCTTTTGGAGACTGAGTTGCATCCAAGGATGGAGTTGATGACCCAGAGGTGTCTTGGAGGAGCATTGGGGTGAAGAGATTGTGGGGGTTGAAGTTTTTTGTCTTTTGGAGACTGTGAATTCTATCAGAGGATGGAATTGATGACCCAGTGGTGTCTTGGAGGAGCACTGGGGTGAGGAGAATGTGAGGGTTGAAACATTTTATGTTTTGGAGACTCTGAATTGCATCAAAGGAAGGAGTTGATGACCCAGTGGCATCCTGGAGGAGAGAACTGAGATGTTTCTGGAGTGGTGACCTGTTTGCTTTGAAGCTTGGCTTGTGCCTGGTGGAAAAGTTGTTCCTTTGGCTCCCAAGTGCTGCTGAGCAATTTCTGTCCTCGGGGTGTTGGGCTGGAGGCTGAGCTCTGCCAGGGCTCTGGCATCCATCAAACCCCAGAGCTGAAATGCAGCATTCTGCTTTTCCTGGCCTGTAGCCTCGAGTGGGACGTGGTGGTTTTCTCCTTTCACTTCACTCTTGATGAGAAATCCATCCCAGCACATTGCTTTAGGGATTAAAAATACGCTTTCAACGCCCAGCACTGGTTCTAGCAGTTGCCTGCAGTATTTTTGTTTTAAGATGCTTAAAGTCTGAATAATGAGGACAGAAGGAGTGGGTCAGGGGATCAGGCATTACGTATCCAGGAGAAACAGGAAGGAATAGCATTTGGAAAACAAAATTATTTCCTTGAATGAACTCCTGACATGGATGGGAATTAACTTTGCCAAACCCAGATGGTGCTGGGAGGAACAGTGAAGTTAATTCTTCCTCTTGCTGAAGTGCAGTGTAACCTATTTGTCCTTTCCCTCTCCTCGTTATGTGGTGATGAGATCAAAGCTGACATCTGGCTGCAGTTTTGCTGAAGCTGGGCAAGTGATACTCTCTGCTGAATTCATAAGGAGAAAATAGATTTGGAAAGGGAAAAGCTACTGGGGCTGCCTCCCAAAAGTTTGAGTGTTCAGCGAGTGTCTGTAATATCTGCTGCTGCTTTGTGCTGAAAGGTAATGGATTAAACATTCATGTTAGAAACCAAATTTATCATCTCAGCCTCGTTGCTGCATTAATCCACAGGGCCATTTTCACCCTGCTGTGGTATTTCCATCTGTGAAAAGAGATTATAAAACACAATTGTAGCTCAGAGTGCCACAGAGGATGGAGGCTCCTCCTCCAGTGCAAGCTGACCTGGGGAACATTTCATTCTTGGGGGCTGCAGCTCAATGAGTGTCTGTCCCTCTTGGTGGGTGGGTTGTGCCCAGCTGTGTTAAACACCACTTAAAAATGTGTGAAAAAGAAGAGAATCAAGTCCACAGTGGACCAGGACAAGTTCTAAGGTGTGTTTTCCTTTCAAAAAATTATTCTTTTTCCATCCTCCAAGTGAAGTGAGGGGGCCCTGCTGTGGTGCAGAGCCCAGGGCTGGCAGGAGCTGATTCCCCATGTGCTGTCCAGAGCAAAGCCCTGGTTTTGTCCCTTTAATTCCATTTAATTTTCATAGCTGCACTGCTAAATTCTGTGTCCAAAAACAAGGTGACAGCACCTCCCAGGAACTGAGCAAGCAGCAAATTTCTGAATTTTAACTACACGCTGTTCAATACCACTTTAGGATGTGTCATGCCCTCAGTGAGGGGAGCATTTAGAGAATTGAAATTCATGTTTTTTCCAGCTTTTGAGCAGCACCTTTATCCCAGTGACCTCTAAAGGCTGTGGGTTCTTAGTGTTGCCTGGAGTTCTAATATGAGAAGTGAAGTATTTTGGCCTTCCCCAAGTCCCCTGAGATGGCTGAGAAATGCTCTGTACCTGCAATGACAGATTTAATGTTCTCACAATTCCTACATCAACTTCATTTTTCTTCCAAAAAGTGGGTGCTGCACAGCAAGTTTCAGGTGTGCTGATATTTTTTATTCTGAGTATGGAATAAGGGGTTAAAATATCCTTTAAGAGCTGTCTGAATGCCTTGTCCCCATCACACTCAAGTTGTCCATAACTCCTCAAGTCCTCACATTATCCAAGGGAGTCCCTTGAACTCAGAGAAGGCAATTCCTGGGAGGAGCCTGGACTCTGGAAAATGCCTCCCACTGCCTTTGGAAGAAGAGGCTGCAGGGATGGTGGAAAGCTGGTGGTTCTTTATCTTTACAAATAAATTAATTAGTGGGGACGTGGATGGCACAAAATTCCTCCCAGACCTCTCCCACTGAAGCACTTCCTTCTCTCTGCTTCCCTGGCAGCAATGAACAGGGGCAGGAATTCTTTTACCTTTAACTGTGTCCACTCAGAATTTCCAGTTCTTCCCAGGACAGAATATCCCGAATCTGCGACATTTCATGACCACCAGATCATTTTGCTCAGACCTGAATTCAGAACTTTATTCTCTCCTGTTGCCTGGGAAGGATTTCAAATCCTCTGTTCAAGTCTCTTAAAAGAGCTCACCAAATTTGTTACTGCAGATGATACCAGACAAATCTCTCTTGCTAGAAAGCCTCAAGCTGAGTTTAACACTTAATCTGGGTCTGCAGTTTGTGCAATATCTCCCTTCCAAGGGAGCCTGGATCTCCAAGCTGGGCCCTGGGGATCTCTGAGTTTGGCAGAATTGAAAGGTTTGGCTTAAAGTTCAGCCTCTAATACTTAAATGAAATTATCTTGGGAGGAGCACAGAGTGGTCCAAGGAATTTAGGAAGCTCTTTTCTCTCTCAGCACTTGAAAGCCTCTCTGGCTTCTGTTTGCTTGGTTTCACGAGATCTTGTGATCCCTTGCAAAGAGAACCTGTTCCTTCAGTCCTTTAAACAAAGCTGTTTGAAGAAATGAAAGCCAAGCGTTGAAAAGCTTTGTTTGCTCAATTTTCTGAATTGAAAAGTCCATTTATTTGGCTCAGCTGTGCTCAGGAAGTTGGTGATGGAGATTTGCTGGGACCTTTGCATGGATGGGAAATCTGCTGGGGGATTGGGATGGAGCTGAGGGCTCCTGTGGGGTCCCTGTGTGGGGACACCTCGTTGGGTGTCAGCAGCACTGAGAGCTGTTCAGGGCTGAGCCCTCCTCTGACAAATATAATTAAAATATTCAGTGTTTACCTGTTTCAAAGCAGCTTTGTGAGAAGCTCAGGAGTGTCGTGCCTGTCCTGCTGAGTGCTCTCATCACTCCCTGCAAGCACCTTGTGCACTCTCAATTAATTGTCCATTAACTTGGAGCCACAATGCTGCCTTATTAATTATGGATTACCCCGAAAACCTCTTTAAACCATGCCTGGGTCTGGGTCAAGTCCCTCCTTTTTGACCCTGAGGTAACTCCACCACTGACTCAGGTGCTTCTCTTGGCTTTTATTTGTTTAAGACAGATCAGAAACTCCCAAATCCCAGTGCCGGAGGATCACCTGAAAAACTGTTTGCTGTGATTTACTTGGATTCAGGTTGAGCCAAAACAACCCAGGAGCTTTCTGAGGCTTTAGAACGTGCCTGGGGATCAATATTGAAATGATGGAGCTGCTTTGCATTGTTCAGCCATAGGGAAAGGTTGCAGGAGAAATTCTCCCTGTTTCTTGCAGCTGGTTTGCTGCACGGAGCAGAATTTTCCATCAGGCACACAGGATCCACAGGATCATTTCAGAACAAAGGGTAAATAAAAATAATAACCAAAAATAAACCGAGAACACGCCACCTTGTTATTTGTCCTTTAATGTTTTCAAAGCATTTGCATTTCAAAACACACTAATCTGTCCACTTTGATTTATTTTTATTGAAATACAAATCAAACTCCAAGCCCAAGGGAAGGGGAATTTTTGTTTTAATTTTTTTTTTTAGCCTATGGCAGCGAAACAATTTTAATTTCTCTTAACTGTATTCTGCTCTCCTTTGTTCTTGCTCAGGCAGAACATGTGTGGATTTCAGGGAGTTTTGCACAATCAGGGAGTGACTGAGGGCTGCAGAAGCAGATTTGGGGTGTGTTTGTAGCCCTGCACATCTCCCAGGTGTTGAGGGCCCAGGAGCTTCCATGATTCCATGGGAAACTGGATTTTTGGGGAAGGAGGAAGTTTTTTGGAATTGCCTGACAAGCAGAGGATGCTGGTGGCAGCCTGGGCCCTGTGCTCTGGGGAGATGCTGCAGTGGGCTCCAGGCTATTTTTGGGTGCAAAAGCAGCTGTTTTGGGTGCCCCCAGCTCCAGTGCTGAGCTCTCCACACCAAACCCCAAATCCCCCAGTCCTGGGGGCAGCAGCTGGCAGGATCAGGGGCACTTTGGGCACCTGCTGTCACCTCCAACCATCATTTCCAAAATCCCTGGTGAGGTTCTGATCCATTCAATTGACCCCACTGGGTTTCAGATGAGATCCAAGGAGCCCATGGGTGACCCCAAACTGGAAATTTGCCTCTCCCAGGGAAAAGCAGGCACTGGGAGGCTCCTGCAGGAGTGGGAGGATCAGAGTGTGTCATTAACTGGCTGTGCTTTAGGGCTCCAGGGTGAAATTCTTCCTTGGCATGGCATCTCCCAGGGTTTTGCTGTTGTCCACTGCCTTCCAAGAGGCTGCTTTTGTGGTAAAAAAAGAAGAATTTTGCAGTGAAAGCCTCCTGAGGTCCTTCAAGCAAATATTGCTCCAGTGCTTCCAGCTCCGAGCTCTGTGACACCATGGCTGAAATGGAAAATGGCAAATTATTCCCATTATTTGGGGCAAAGAAAAAAAACCACAATGCCTTTGAAATATCCTTTAAACATTTTAGTGCTTCTTTCCAAAAGCTTTCCTTGAATCCAATTGCACCCAGCCAGGCAGAGAGAACATCCCAGAGCTCGTGGCCACTGTGGGTATTTCCTGTTCCTGGGGATTGCTTCCACCCATGGGTTAGAGCCAGAAGATGCAATACATCAAAAAGCAATTTATTCACCTTGCTAGAAGAGGTGTTTTCCTAAATTGTTGATCTCTCCATCTCTTCTTGCCTCTCTTCACCTGACTTGTGTGAATATCTGATACGTGAGCTGAGAGGGAAAATCTCTCTCCCCCCCATCACTTTCTCTGCATGTGAAGAACATGTAACAATTTTCAGCTCAGTTCATATTTTTAGCTCAAAGGAGGATGATAATTCTATTCTCTTCAGCTGGGGATGGAATGGGAATCAGGTAATTGCCTAATTAGGAATTAAGGAATGGGAATTTAGGGAATTAGCCTAAAGACTTTATTTTTGCCTGTTGAAGTCTTGTGTTTCTTGTTACCATCCTTAATTCTTTCCTAATGCTGTGTCCCATGACAAAACACCTGTTACAAAAACCACAATTCCAGAGCTGTCTGGAGGTGTGTTAAATGTTGAGTGGAAGGATGAAAACACCACAAGTTTTTGCTGTGCTGCCCTTCAAATTGCTTCCAAAAAGAAAAGGCAGAACATGCCAGGCCACGTTAAATATGAAAATTCTTCTGTTTGGATGCGTGCAGAGATTGTGCTTTGCTTTCTGTGTGTGTGCCCCTGGAATCATGCAGGACACAGCAGGAATGTGCAGGCAAGATTAGCAGCCAGAGCACATGATCTGAGAGGAGGAGGAGGAGGAGGAGGAGGAGGAATGACAGAAAATCCGAGTGGAAATTTACAGCTGCAGCTGGAGACACTTGAACTGGATCAGAATAACCTCAACAATTCTGCTCCTGTGCAAGATGCTGCAAAGGAATAACCCATTTCTTTGTTCTAATGAATAATGGAAGAGGCACTCCAACTCTGCTAATTAGGGAAGGTTTTATTCTGGTGGGTTTTATGAAGGAATATTAATAAGCAACATCTTGAAGAGCGTTGCAGGAGAATGGAGATGTGCAGAGGAGCTTTAAACAGAGGGCTCTGCCAAAAGCTGCCAAAGAGAAAGGTGGGAAAACTCTTCAAAATATTACATGGAAAAGAAGTTGCTCTGGCTCAGTTCCCAAGCTGTGGTGAGAGGAGCTGGGATCCTTTTCAGGAGATCTAATCCAAGGCAGAAGGGACTTGTGCTCTGATTTCCCACGGAGCTGACCTCCCAACACACTCGGTGTTTGTGCTGCTTTGGGGGTGTGGTGCCTTCCAGGACCTGTGCATGAGCTGAACTGCTCAAACTGTTATTTTGGGATGCTAAAAGGGCACCAAAGAGCTCTTTCCAGGCAGGAGGTATCAAAGAGGCAGTGGTGACAAGTGGCACCTGTCTCACCAGCATGGAGGGGATGTGTTGCATCTCCTGAGGAGCAGCAGCAGCCACTGCACAAACTTCCCCTCCCACTGCTCCTGGGTGCAGAAAGGTCATGGGGGGTTTTATTTAGAGAGAGCTCTGCTGATCCCTTCTATTTATCTGGACACACTCTGTCGCCCTGATTTTTCTAGAGTGCTGTGTTTAGAGTTGGTAGCAAAGGTTCTCACAGATTTTGTGTAAACAATCCATGTTTCTATAACCGGCCAAGGATTGTTTTGTACTTTGGATGTTGTTTTTCATTCTTCTTTCTGGGCTGGAGAATGTGATGGGCTGTGTTTCTCACCTATGGAATTTCAGAGGTGGGAACCTCCTTGTCCAATCCATAACTGTCTGTAAAAAGGTATAAATATAAGAATAAAGAGAGGCTGGGTCTTTTTTTGCTCTCTGCCCGGCCTTGGTGTCTGAGCTCCTGAGTTACCTGATTGTTTCATGTCTGACAGAGCAACACCCTCCCCTTGGAAAGCAATGGTTGTTCATCAAAATGTTACCAGATAAAACAGCATCTTTTGGACTTTTCCCCTGGAAAGGGTGATGACAACAGGCCTTTTCAGCCTCTTTTTGAAATTCTAATTACCCTTAAATATCTTTGAGCAGGCCTGCTTTGAGCCCAGGTTTAGCTCTGGAGATGGCATTTGTGATTTCCAGAGGTTTGGGGGGGTGTGTGAGCAGCTGGATGTGTCAAACACAGCAAGCAGGTGGCAGGGCTGGAATGGAATTCATTAAATTTGTTATTAAAACAAGCTTTTTTCCCCCTTTCTAGGACCCCTTTGCAAGGTCTCTGCAGAAGTAAACTAGGTCAGACTTGGACACTTTGCACTTTTGGGGTGAGAGATTTTGAATTGTGCCCATAATCAACAGCAGGCAGATCCCTCATCTCGGGAGTCCCAAGTAAATTAAACTGACTGAGATGCTCAGTTTTGCTGGTGAGCTGAGTAAGGAAGGGAGGATTTGACTTTTCCAGTGACATTAAGTGACAGTGAGTGCTTGCAGCAACCTCAGTGCTGTTGGATGGGCTTTGAATGGACTCAGAAAATGTTTTGAAATATTTCCTCATCTACTACATATTGCAAACAAGACCTTGCAAGGCTGGGGCAAACGAGGGGGAGCCCAGATTCCTCCTGTCTCCTTTTTTTCCCTCCTCTGCTTTTTTTCCCCCTTCCTCTCTGCTTTTTTTTCCCCCTTCCTCTCTGCTTTTTTT
>VZTZ01021763.1:35634-62394 GCA_013400955.1 Drymodes brunneopygia | reverse complement strand
AGAGGAGAGCACCAGGGATGGAGCAGCTCTGCTGTGAGGAAAGGCTGGGAGAGCTGGGATTGGAAAAGAAAAGGCTTTGGGGTGACCCTTCCTGTGCCTGAAGGAGCTACAAGAAAGATGGGGAGAGACTTTTTACAGGGGTCTGGAGTGACAGGACAAGGGGGAATGGCTTCAAACTGATAGAGAGTTGGTTTAGATTAAATATTAAGAATAAATCCTTCCCTGTGAGGGTGGGGAGGCCCTGGCACAGGGTGCCCAGAGAAGCTGTGGCTGCCCCTGGATCCCTGGCAGTGCCCAAGGCCAGGCTGGATGGGGCTTGGAGCCACCTGGGACAGTGGGAGGTGTCCCTGCCCACAGCAGGGCTGGAATGAGATGATCTTTGATGTCCATTCCAGCCCAAACCATTCCTTGGTTCTACTTCTCTCAGGCCTTGTATCCACATTTACATCCCAGATGTCTGAGGTGCAGAGAGAAGACAAACTCCTCAAAACTAAAGCAGTTCAGACAAAATGTGCAGGTTTTTATGTCTGATTTTGAATTAATCAGTGGCTGAGAGCTGCTGCTTTCAGTGGGTGCCCATCACCTGCCCTCAGCTCATGAATTCCTCCACGAGGTGCAGTGTCCCACCTCTCCCTGTATCTGTGTGTTCAGCACAGGAAAATTCCACTAAAGCTGAAAATGCTGCAGTGAAAGCCATGCTAAAATTTGAGGGGGGTGGAAAAAACAAGGTTTAGATCTGCAGAGCAAGCAGCTCAATTTCCTAATTATGCCCACTGAGGCTTCAGATGAGAAGACTTTTCCTGAGAATTCCAGGATTCCTGCAAGCTCTGCCTGCCCTGGCCGATGCTCCAGCACCATTTGGAGGAGAGGGCAGTGGAATAAATTTGTGCTGCTCTAGGCAGGTGAATTGTGTGTGTTGGGGGCTCTTGTTGGGATCCTGGGTGCATTTGACCCTTCTGAGATACCTGCAGTGAGATGATTGCTGGCCTGGGGGAGTTTGCAGTGGGGCTCTTTGAACCCTGCACAGCTCTGTTGCATTGGCTGCTCTGACTGAAGCAGAGACTTTTTAAACTCATTTAAACTTCCCAGAAATAGGTGGGGAGGTTACCATTAACTTCCCCTTCCCTTCCCCTTAGAAAAATGTGTTTTTTCCTAAAAAAAAAACACCAACAGGAGAGCACCTCTTGGCACACATCACAGCCCAGGCTGAAACACTGAGCTCTGCAGGTACTGGAAGTTCCTTTTGGAGGGAACTTTTACTGTCCAGATGTTGCTCAGTTGGACATGAAACAACTCAGGAGCTCAGCCACCAAGGCCAGGCAGAGAGCAAAAAAGACCCAGCCTCTCTTTATTCTTATATTTATGCCTTTTTACAGACAGTTATGGATTGGACAAGGAGGTCACCACCTCTCCAATTCCATAGGTGAGAAACACAGCCCATCACATTCTCCAGCCCAGAAAGAAGAATGAAAAACAACATCCAAAGTACAAAACAATCCTTGGCCGGTTATAGAAACATGGATTGTTCACACAAAATCTGTGAGAACCTTTGCTACCAACTCTAAACACAGCACTCTAGAAAAATCAGGGCGACATCCAGAGGTGGATTCATCAGCTCTGACAGCTCATTAGGTCTAATATTGGGCATCCTCGTAGCCATCACTGGCGAGGAGTCTCCTGTGGACCTGTTCAGCTTAATCAAACCCACACTTCCCAAGCAGGCCAGATGTGCCTGCCCTCCCCAGCAGCTTTGAGGATGTCTGCAATGAGACAGATGAGTCCCTGCCCTGTGTGTCCACCCCCCCTCTCAGTTGCTGCTGTTAATAACTTGGCAGCAAGGTGCCCTTGCTTCCACTCCTCCCGCATTTATAAATAAATATTTGGTGTGTCGGCGAGTCAGCCCCATTGACTGAGGTAGTTATCTGAGGTTGGAATTGATTTCTTATCCCTGGCCAGTAAATGTTTTTCTAAGATGTGCCAATTGTCCTCTGCTTGGGAAGCTCATCAGAATGTCAGGCTGAGTTTGAGTCGTGGCCAGATGGAGAGCAATTACAGCCAGCCCCAGCTCTGAGTGAGACCCAGGGAGGTGCAGTCGTGAAAATATCCAAAACTCGTTTAGCTTTAAAAGATACCCACCTGAGAAACTCTGCTCTTTGTTCACAGGTGCTCCTGGCAAAAGGGTCTTTTGTTGTGCCTGAACAACTTGAGATAATCGATTTCATTGTAAATGGGCTGGAGATGTGTCTCCGATGGAGATTGCACTTCTGTGCTCTTCACTTACTGTAAACTGAACCAAAAAAAAAAAGAAAATGTTTATGTATAGAAGTGGAGGGAGGAAAGTTTGTGATTGCTGTGTCTTTTCTTTTCATTGCAAGCCTTAATCTCACTGAATAGCTGCCTATCACTCAGCTATCAAGTTTAATGATGAAGAGAGGAATAGAAATGTGCTTTTGGCTGGGCTCCTTACCCAAATGCTGTGATCTCTGTCACGGGGATTGACAAAGCTGCTGCTGCTGGGCTTTATTTATGCACGGGCTGCTCCTAATGCTGCATCCCTGGAGAGAGATGTCAGTGCTGCTCAGGGAGAGGGGCTGCTGTGCTCCGGGGTGCTCTGACCTGCTGTCCATCCTGTCAGCTCCAATATTCCCTCCCCAATCGGCTCCGTGTGAGGTGTGGGTGGGAGTTCTGCTGTCCTGCCCGTCCCTGGGATGTGCTGGGGGCTCTCTGAGTGAAGAGGTGGCTGCTCCAGAGGAGGAGTTGGTGTTGGAGCCACCGACCTGGTATTGCTCTAAAACCATTTCCAGATCACCATCTGAGCCCAGGGGTTAAGCCAGGAGGGCTGAGCATCCCCTTGGTTCAGGATCACTGGATTTCAAAACCAGTAGAGATCCAGGAAACCTGGGGGTGCATAAATAATCAAACAAGGGCAAGTCAGTCACGCTGGAAGTGACCCCACTGAGCAGAGGAGAAGCTTTGAAAGATTAAACTTCAAAATACCTCTGGAAATTTGTTTCCCATTTTAGAGCAGCAGCATTTAATGGCAGCATAGTCTACTTTTAAAAACCAGACACAAGCAGCTGCTCCCAGGGCTGTTTGGCCCCATCCAGGAGCTGTCCATGTCTGGGGGGGTTCCTGCTGAGCAGGTGGGCAATGTCCAGCCCTTGGGACATAAAAGCTGGCTAAAGAACAGTTCCATTCTGCCCAGAAGGGATCCTTTGGGTCTAAAGCAAAAGGGATTTTCTGCTTAACTTAATATTAAGTGACTTCTATATTAAATTTTCAGCCTTGCTCAATGGCACCTCAATACATTTGTGCCCACCCTAAGACTTAGGTCTTCCACCAGTTTGTGTTTATTCATTTTTTCCAAAGCATGGCAGCAGCTCAAGATCTTCCTTTTGCTCTTAGTGTAAATATGAAACTAAACCCCCATCTCTCTCCCTTTCCCCCAGGGTTTATGATGTCTCTGTCAGCTGTAGCTGGAGTTAAAGCTCCAAGCCAAATCACCCACACTGAGCTACCCCATGATATTCTTGGCCCTGGAGCATTCCCGTGCTAAATTATGGCTGGAGACTTCTCCCAAGAGCTGAAGGAGACAGATTTCAGGATCCAGGGATTTATCTGCAGGCCAGGGCCACTGCTGTGCACAGTTTTTCCCTTTCAGCCTGGCCAGGAGCTGAGACTTGGCTCCCTGTTGAGGTCTGGAGCAGCCACCAGGACACACCACTCCAAAATTAACTCCATTGACCCAAATTGGTTGGATCCCAAATTGAGCAGCTCTGAAATGGAGCAGGAAGGCAGACTGGGGTTTTGTTATGGCCCCGTGGAAGCAAATTGAACTCAATCCCAGCAGGTTCTACTGCATCTAATGCTCGGGGTTGTTTGATTTATTTTGCTGGAGGGAAGTGTTTTACCCTCCCTGGCCATTAACCAGGTTTAAAGAGCCAATTTTAGCAGTTACTCTGCTCCACACTTTCTTCCCCCCTGCCTCTTGCAGGGTGTTTTAAATAGTAAGAATCAACATTCAGCTTGAAAACCTTAAAATACTTGCAAGGGAAATCTCAAATAAGTGCACGAAAGGATATAGAGAGTAGGATCAATTTAACTGGAAAATGCATTACCCATGTAAGTCCTAAATAACTGCTGAGTGTGAAAAGGCCAATAAAAACAAACAAATCAATAGAATTAATTAACTGGGAGGCAGAGTGGCCTGGCAGAGAGACCACAAGGATGGGAATGAATCCCCTGGTGATCTCAGCCCGTACTCCAGCATGAGTGAGGAGGTTTTTAGCCTTGAGTCTCTTTCTGAAGCTGTCTGAAGGCTTTAGGTGTTCACATCAATAGGACTCAGATCCTGAGCTGCCTCCCCTTTGTGTGTCTGCAGCACTCACAGAAGCACCACTTAATCATTGTGCTCCCAGTCAGTGCTGAAGGCAGGGAGTGAAAAATCAAAGGCATCGAGGGCTGAGGGTTTGAACTGCTCTGGTGAAGGCAGTGAGGAGCCCTCTCCTCCCCATTAAACAGTGCAGGGTGCAGTTCAGGCTGCAGCTCTGCAGGATTAATGATCTTCGAAATGACTTTTCCTCGGTTCACCAAGAAATGCGGGGAAATCCTGGTACCCTGCAGGGTTTAGTGCACACATCACTTGTAAAAACCTTTTCTGGATGGAGCCTGCTCTGTATTTCAGCTCCCTGAACGTGGCCAGTTCCCTTAAAATTGGCGAGGCAGTCCTGAATTAATCAAAATCCCTCCCCAAACCCATCCAGCCTCAACAACTTGTTGCATGCCAGCTGTGGCTGTGTTTCTGCAGGGCTTTTTTCCCTGAATTTTGACTGAATTTTCATCTGGTTTTTAAGGCTTTTGCAGCTTTAGGCCTGGACTAACAGTGAGTTTAAAGCATGACCCAGAGCAGTGAAAATCTCCTCTCCTCAGCCCCACAGATCTCCATCCTTTCCTCCCTCTCCACCTGTAAATCCTTTTCCCAAGTGCTGCATCCTTCAGGCTGTTTATTCAGCTTAGCTCAAAGTGCAGTTTCCCCTGGGCTGGGATCACAGTTTAAGTTCTGACTCTGCTGAGCAAATCCACAGAGCTCTGATGTCTCCTAATGCCTCTCAAAGTGCAGCTCTGGAGCCAAGGTCTGGCACAGGCTGGGGCTGAGCCCAGCAGACAGAGCTGGCAGTAGGTTACTCCTAATTAATCACCCCATCTACAGGATAAATTCTGTGTGTCTGTGACAGTCCTTTGACATCATGGGCATTTTTTACCTGTCACCCCTTTGCACTTTGATAAATAATCCATAATCAGCTCCTCGAGCTGGACCCCAATGTGCTGATTTATTTCTCCAAAGCAGCTTCACATTTCATCTCTGCCTTATCCTGCCTTTTTTTTTTTTTCCCAGAAAATAAACAGACTTTTCCCCCAGCAAGCCAGCAGGACAAACCTGGAGATGATGCTCAGAAGAGCACTGGGCTCTGCAGTCATGGCAATAATTTTGGCCAAGTTTTTTTCTTTTTTTCTCCTGAGCAATTCCAGCCCTAAAAAAGCCAGGAATGGTCCCAGCTCCTTCACTTCCCTTCTGTCACTTTGCATTTCCACCTGCCCTGTCCCAGCCCTTGCATGAGCTGAAGGACAGACAAACCCATTTGGATAAAAACCTCAGTGCTTTCAGCTGAAGATCAAAGGTAAATTGGCTCGGAGCACTGAATTGTGAATCCTGAAAAAGAGCTGTATTAGCATCAACAATGGGATTAATTAGTCTCTGCTTGAAACCTTTCAAACACAAACGCACAGCCTGTCTGTTGTACCAGTGCGGTGCAATCTCAGCTTCCCTCTCTCCTTCCCACCCCTGCACCCCTCTGGAAAAAGGGGACCCTGTTTTCATTCAAACGGGAGCTCTGTTTGCAGAGAGAGGGGAAGGAATAGGTGCAGCAGGCTGTGGGAAGCCCAGACAACACAGCAAGCTTTCAACAGGCTCCTTTCAAGCTTTTGTGGAGAGCAGAGATAAGAGCTGAGAGAGCTCTTGGTAGGAAATTCGTGGCAGGCAGGGCTGGAGGTGCTGGTGCTCCGTGCTGGGGTGGCAGGAGAGGGGCTGGAAGTGCCCAAAACAGCCCAGGGTACCCAGGCAGCTCTGCCTCCCTTGGGATTCCTTCCCCTGACTCCTTTCCCAAATGGAATTCCTTCAGAAATCTCACTTTGTGCGTGTCCTTCACCTGCAGTTCTCTAAAGGAGCTGTTGAAGTAGAAATTCACAATTTTATAGACAAAGTGTCAGCTCACCCGGGTGTCTGTATGAAACCAAACAGTTTTTCCCCCTGATTTTTTTAGGGTTTGTGATGAAAACTGTCATTTCTTAAAAGCACATTCACTGCTGAGTGTTCTCCAGTGCTGAATGCTTGCAGGGCAGGAGGCAGGAGCTCCACACCCGAGTTTGACACATTCCCACACTGGTGAGGGGCAGGAAATAGAAAATGCAGCCCGTGGTGTGGGCATGGCTCAGTTTGAACTGAGAAAGCCACGAGTCAGGTTTGTGTCTGAGTCTGCAGTGTGGAGTGGGGTTATTTTCTGTCATTCACTAAAATTAACTTTATCCAGGCAGGGAAGTGAAGGGGCAGAGAGGCAGGGTTAGAGATTTTTCTTGGGGGAGAGGGAAGTGATATGGGAGCTGCCAGTCCTACCTTTAAAAATCTATTTTAAAACATTTTTTTTGCCTTTCCCCCCCCTCAAAATCCACTTTCCTGTGAGCCCCATGCAATGTGCAGAGGAGCAGCACAAATCTCAGAGACATCTGCTCAGGGTTCAGCCCCAAATCACAAATCAAAACCCCTTTTCATGTTCTGCTGGTACCTGTGAGTGCTTCACAAGCCCAGCAGGTGACTCCCAGTCTGTTTGTGGCTGCAAAAGAGGGAGGGCAGGATCAGGGCAGGCCTGATAACATTTCTTAAATGCTGGCAGAGCTGGTGCCATTTACCTGCTGATGGACCCTTAACATGGAGAAATATTTTGCCATTGCCTGCTTGTGGAGGAGAATTCTGCAGCTTTTCCTTTAGCCTGCTTTTTGTGCAACCCAAAAGACCTCAATATCTTGAATATCTTTTACTCCAAAGACCTCAATATCTTTCACACCTCCTTTCTTTTGCTGTTGGGGGTTTTATCAGGGCATAGAGGCAAAGCTTTGTTTTCAGAGGAACTGTGAAGAGACAAAGGAAATTTAGTTAAACACAAAATCCAGAATTTTGGAGCTTCAGAAGGGCAGTGAAACACATTTCTAAAGGTTAGGCCAGGGGCATTAAAGGAAACAAAAAACTGATTGCTGAATATTTCTCTTCCTCTTGACATCCAAATTTCTGTATGAGAACTGAGGTAACTTTAGCATCAGAATTGCTGTGGCTGAGGCTTTTACTCCCTGCACTTGGAAGATTTTAGAATTTCCAGGTGCCTTTCATGGAGAGTGACCACATTCATCCTCTCCCTGCTTCCACCCAGCCTCCCAAACCGAGCTGAGGGCAGGGATTTGTGAGAAGTGAAGCTCCACACCCTGGGCTTGAGCCAGCTTTGGTCTGGCAGGGGTTTATTTTATTCAGGAGAAAGGAGTAAATAAACCCTGTGCAGTAACAGAGCTGTCAAATCCAAGATGCTTTTCTTTGTCCTGCCCTGTTCAAAGGTCCTTCCTACACTGCTGACCTCTGTCTCAGAGTTCATCAGCACTGAACTTGATCTTGCAACCCTTAAATATGGATTTTTTGGCTTAAGGATGGAGGGAGATGTAATTCTGTGAACAGACAAGTTTATTCCCATTAGATAAATCGCTTAAATTCATTCATAAGTGTTTAGTTTAATGAACCCTGATCACTTTGCAAAAGCTTCCTGGGCATATTTGGGAGAGGCAAAAATAAATCCAAGGTGTCTGGGTTGTTGCCAGTGTCTCCCAGCAGGTCCTGCTGCTCTGTGAGGTCGCTGTAGAGCCTGTGCTCTGTGTTCCTGACCCTCTGCTGCTTTTACAGCCCGTGTGTTTAATAACTGCCCACGGAATTAGAGGTGTCATCAGTTCAGCAAGGGCTGTTCTGCACCTCATAAACCACCAGGCTCCTGTTTGGAGTGTTTTATGCAGGATGATTTGTATGGGAGCAGTAACCTTGCAGCCCTGAGTGCTGGGGGAAGCAGGGAGGCAGTAAAATGTGTCCAAACCAGCCCTGTAACTCTCTGCCCTTGTGGCTCTGTTGCACACGAGCTGCTTGGAGAGCCAGGTGTCACCCAGGTGCCTCAGCTCTGAGATCTGTCCCAGAGAGACTCCATGTGCCCAATAAAATGATTTAAAATGATTTTAAAGGGTTTGGACTAATTGCATTTTAAATGCTTAGTGTGGAAAGGTCGTCTTGAGCTCAGAAACTTGAGGAAAATGCCTCGTGCAGCCCAGCTGGGAGAGGAACTCGTGGAAAAGATCCCACAGCCAAGCTCTGGAGGCTGAAAATCACCTTGGCTCCTCTGCAGCAGAGAACAAGGCTGCTCTGAACTCATCTCTGTCCCAGGGGAGCCTTTTAATCCTGTCAGTGCTTCAGAGTTCCTTCAGACCCAGGAGCAGGAAGCAGATGAAGTGATATAAAAATGCAGGTGATGTGACTCAAAGGGCAGGCTCAGAGCTCTGCCAGGCAGGGTTGGGATGACAGGGACTGGGCAGGAACTGCCTGTGCCTGGATTAGTTCAGTTTGCTCTTTGATCCTGACCCAGCTCTCGGAGAATTCCCCCGGTGAGGATGGATGAGAGCAGGAGTGCCTCGGGTGCTGCACAGCTTTGAACTGAAGCTGGTGGAGAGTTTCACCTGCTGGAAAGGTGCTCACACTGGGAGCTGGGTGATGATGGCCTGTGTCACCCTGCTTTTTGCAGGGTTCCATGGTTGTCATTTTGCAGTAGAAGTTCCCATGCATTTTCTATAAACACAGTCCTTGTTTTCCTAACTGGCCAAGATTGTTTTGAACTTTTAGATTGTTTTTCATTCCTTTCCCCTGGGGTGGAGAAAAATGATTGATCATGTCTTTATCCTGTGAACTTACAGAGGTGTTAACCTCTCTCACCAATCCATGATTGTCTTTAAAAACATATATAAATGAGAGAATAAAGAAGGGCAGGCCCTTTTGGGTGGTCCTGCCTGGTGGTTCAACTGCTGCTCTGAAGCCTGAGTGTTTCTGTCCTGGCCAGCAGTGCAACAATGGCCAGAACAGGGGGTTCTGAGGCGGGTGAGGTTTTGCTCAATCTCTGCCCATGGTGCATTTTCAGCCTCAGCTCCCTGTTCCTGGAAGAGCTGTGCCAATCCCAGTTCCAGGGAGGCTCTGTCCCACTGGCACTCCCTGGTGCTCCTGGATTCTGTTTGGGAGCTGCCTGGTGCCATGGCAACGTTTGTGTGCTTGCAACTCCTGCAGGGGGATGGAGAATTCCTGATTTTTGTCATTATTTCAGTGCTGATTCAATCCCCAGACTGGACTGGAGGACCCCCAAACTCAGGGTTTTGTGTCCCATCAAACTTCTTCAGAAAACAACTGTATTTGCATATTTTAAAAAAAAAAATAAAGGTGGTTAATGGGAGCGACAGATACTTATTACCTCTCCTTTCAAACACAGGACTAATTGTCTCCTGTCCCTAGTAAGCAATTTAAGGAAATGCTGGTGTAGGAAGAATTAGATAATGAAGCTCTTTTCATCTGACACTTAGATAGAATTTACTTTTAAATCAACTCCCCTGGGAGGTGGCACAGGCTGTGGCAGTGCAGAGAATATTTTAATGGTTTTGGCAAGGAGTCAAAGCAGAAAACTTTCTATTTTAATCCCAGGATGCCAGTGGCTAATATTGCAAAACAACAGGGGGTTAAGGGGGTGGGGATGTTAAATGTGATGTTGCAAACTGAGGTCACTGTGATCAAAAGGAGCTGGTGGCGACAGATTTGTGCGTTTTAAACACCTGCTTATTATGTTCTTTTAGTGGTGTTAATAAAAAAAAATATCACTATGGAGAAGGTGTAGGAAGAGCTGGGTTTGGCTTGGCTCCATCCCAGCTCTAGGAGAAAAGGGAATTGTTTCCTTCAATGTATCAATACATGAGATTGCTTTGCCATGTTCCTTTTGTGAACAAATATTTTTACAGAGTCTGTGGCCCTTTGTGTGTCTGCTCAGGGATTTCAGTGTTGATGTTAAACAGTGAAGGGGAGAATTCCCNATGAGATGATCTTTAATGTCCATTTCAACTCAAACCATTCTATGATTCCAATATGAAAGTTGCCATCACTTCATCTTCCTTTACAGGCAAATTAAATATTCATCTCAGGTTATGACATTTCAGTGTTATCCTGATGAACTGGAGCTCCTCCTCGTGCTGCAGCACCAAGAGTGCTCAGTCTCAGGTGATTCTCACTCGTGTTCACAGCCCCAGGCACACGAGGAGGGGATGGAAGGGCTGGACCTTAGTGCAGCCTTTAAACAGAACACACACACACCTCAAAACCCCTTCTGTCTCCTCTGCCCAAAGATATTTCATTAAGAAAGGGTAGGTCAGCTCCAGATTTCAATATTTCCTGGTAGTGCAGCCCAAGCAGTGGGAATTAATCTCCAAAGCTGCACGATGTCCCTGTGCTCAGGGCTCCTAAATCAGCCTAATTTCATTCAAGCCTTACTCCACAGCTGCTGTTAAATTGAGTCCCCGAAGAGAATATGAGTTTGGAGGCGTAAGAGGGCAGAACAGAGAGTGTTCCTTTAATTGTTTTTATCCACCACTCGGAGTCACCAGAGTAGAGGAGTAATTAGGGAATTGTGGTGTATTTCAGTGAAAGCACCACTTCCCTCCTTCCCTCTCCTCTTCCCTGGAAACTGCATTTCAGGGTTTGTCACATTTATAAGCCCTGGGAAGAACCTCATATGCAATAATCCCAACCTAATCATATCTTAACTAAGCCCTTTCTGCAGAGATTTATGGTGCCTGAAGAAGGCAGTTGTAAATAACTGAGTGGCACCAGGGCTGCACTCTGTGACTTTTTTTAACTGGAGCCCTTTTTGCAGCTGGCCTGGGAATAATTGGGTTTTTTCTCTGCTGCTCCTTAGGAGGTGAAGTTCCCAGTGCAGTAAATGGAGTTGGTTTGGGATCCCTAAAACACAAGAGGTGCTTTTAGCAGAGCAGGGAAGCAGTGGCAGCATCCCCAGGGCTCAGGGAATGGGAGGGAGAACATTCCAGCACAATCATTGGGGCTCAAAGCATAGAGCTGATATCACCAACGTGGGATAAATGCCTCCAGGAGTTTGGGTTCTCCAACGTGTTCAGCTTAAGTGGGCAGGTAAAAAGTTTACACTGCATTGACTTGGAAAAAAGTTATTTTAATTTGTCAATCCCAGTTTTGGATGAGCATTCTGTGCCCAATCTCCTCACCTGGAAGGGCAGAACTGCAGGGAATGACTGCAGAGCAGGAAATCTGGGTGTGATGCAGGAGCTGCAGTGACCTCTGAATCCCCAGAATGAACAGGAATGCAGCCATGAATAAACACAAATTTGGCAGCCTGCAGCTCTCCTTGCAGAACATTTGCTCTGTGTGCATTGCCCAAGGCAGCCTGAGCAGGGGAGGGGATTTGATCTCCCTGTTCAGTGCACTCTGGGGAAATCTCAGCATCCAAAGCAGTGTGGAGGGGCCACCTCACATGGAAGGGTGGCTGGTGATCACCTCAGGGCATTGGATTCAAATCCTGGGAAGGGAAAGGCCGGGAGGACTGGGATGTCTCCATTTAGAGGAGCTGCCCAGCCACACTCCTGATCTTTGGCTATTTTCTGTTTCAGGGAAAGCAAGGAAAGGAAAATAATTCCATTTCTTTTCCTCCAGCAAATCTGAAAAATGCCAGTTATGTCCCAAACTTGAGAGCATCAACTTCTTGCATGATCATTTAATTTGGGGAAAACAGGTTGGTTTTTTTTTTTCCAGAATTAGCCTCAGTTTCCCTCACTGCTCCCTCCAGCTTGGCCAGAGCTGCCACACAAATACCTTTTATCTTGCTGTGTGTTGCTCTTTGCAGCTGCCTGTTGAAGAACTGAGCTGTTTATCTTTCACTTGGTAAGAATCAGTGGTTTTCCAGCTCTCAGGCTGCACAAGAAGGATTTTCTCCAGGCTCCCCTAGGCTGAACTGCACAGGATCAGTGTGTGGCACTGATAAATCCCCTATCTGTGCTTGCCCATCTGTTCACTGCTCCTCAGGCTGGGCATCCAGCTCTGCCTTTGAAATTCACTGGATGGAGTTTGGTGGTGATGAGACTTCAAATCAGGGCTGCCTTGAGAGGGACTCAGGAAATAAGAACAGAGCAGGAAATAAAGCTGACCTGTTCTGTTGGAGTATTTCATCCAGCAGAAGGTCACCAGATGAGTCCAGTGGCATCAGGGCTGACTCTCCTTTATTTATATCAGTCCTGTGCTAAGGTAAAGCTGTTCTGGTGCCTCTTGAGGGAGAACTCAAAGCACTCAAAAGGGTGTAAAATAATGGGAATATCCTCTCTAGGCTGTGTTGCAGGGCTGGAGGGATGTTTCTCTGGGAGTCCTGTTGCATTGGTACAGTCTGGAGTGGGGGGCTCATGGAAATTCCCCCAATTTTCCCCAGCAGATCCAAACTGGGGTGGCTCAGGTGGGGTAATGCCCCTGAAGGAATGGTTTGGATGCAAAAACAGCTCACCCTGAACCCCTGCTGCTTGTTCCAGAGCTGCTGCTCATCCCTCCTCTGTGGCTCTTCCTCTCAGAGCTGATGCAAAGTCGATGGCAATTTTCCTGTTGGCTCTGCTGGGGGCTTTGCATCAGCACTGAATTGATTAAAAAGCTCTTTTCCTAAAGCAGCTACACGTTGTTAGATACAGCTGATAATTCAGTCATGCCCTCAGATCTCCTCGTGGAGAGGCGTCAAAATTCAAGGAACATCCAGCAGGAAATTTTAGGATTCAGCTGTTTCAGCCTCCTCCGTTTCCTTCCCAGGAGCAGCTGAACACTGATGTGTGGTTTTGTTCTGCTTTTAGGTGCCAAATGCACCAGCCCTGCTAATATTTGTCATGGGATGTGTAGATCAACAAAATGAGAGGGTGAAACCTGTGCTGGCCTTAATATTTGTCTGTCTGGTCAGTAAAAGTGAGTGTGTGCAGATTTTTGTCATGATTTCTCCTTTATGTTCTATAGTTACAAATCACAAAACGGCAAAAAACCCTTTTTAGGTGTATCAGCACCCCTTTTCACTTCTGCTCCTAAAAACATTCAATCAGCATCACACTTTTCTGGAAATCTATTTTACATTTTTACTGTCTTTCCTCCCAAATCAATACAATTTTGCAGCAAAGTTTTATTTTCAGGTGAGAAGCAAAGAGCAGCTGCAAAGCTGCTGGGTTCAGTGATGCTCAGGGGTTTTGATAAGCTGGTCCATTTTTTGAGGGAGTGAAATCCTGAAAACCCTGAGGTGATTTCTTCCCATCAAGAAATATTTGAGATTCGAGATCTTGCAGAGCAACCAAGAGTTTTGGTGGAATATTTGAACTTAATAGGTATTTATAGGCAACAAAAACCAAAACACAACCAAACCCAGTGCTGTGCAAGTCCCCATTGAATAATTAAATTAATCTTTTCTTACCATTAGGTTACACTGTACAAAATCCACCACTTTGGCATTTAAAACATTTTTAATGGTGGTTAAATCCTTTGGTTTGGTGAGCCACTGCCAGTTTAAAAACCCTCATGGAAAGAAGAGGGGAAAAGAGAGGCAGCCAAAGGGAAGGAAAAATAATAAAGTGTCAGGGCAGCGTTGAGAAATGCCCTGGGGAGGTGGCAAACATTTCTGCAATTAGTGGTGTGAAAATGGTAGATTTGTTAGCAGCCTCCATGCATTATTAATAGCAGCAGAAACAAGAGCTGCCCACTGCTCTGCCTCCTGATAGGGATGCTTTCCTTATTTTTTTCTACCTTGTTTTGCCTCCCAGCTGGTCACTTTATCTGACACCTGGCTCTGCTTCAAGCCTGGCTGGGAAACTTGTGCTGGGCTCTCACTCTGAGCAGCAGCAATTTCCTCTCCTGCCCTGCCAAGGGTTTGGCAGCCGTGGCTGAGAGGAGACAGCCCTGGCCCAGATAAACTGAGCCTGGCCAGGGCTGGTGGCCTCAGGTGCTGGGGGAGATGCTCGTCCCACATCTCTGCTGCCTTTTCTGTGCCCTGCCCTCAGCATGGATGGGGGTGGCAATAATCTCGATATTCTAATTTGCATATATAGGAATGCAGCCATGAATAAACTCATTAATCTCAATAACTTTGATATTCTCGATAATCTCAATATTAGAAATATTCTCGATATTCTCAGTATTCTCAACAATCTCAGTATTCTCAATTTTCTCAATATTCTCAGTAATCTCGATATTCTCAATAACCTCAATATTCTCAATAATCTTAATATTCTCTGTAATCTCAATATTCTCATTAATCTCAATAACTTTGATATTCTCGATAATCTCAATATTAGAAATATTCTCAGTATTCTCAGTATTCTCAATTTTCTCAATATTCTCGATATTCTCAGTAATCTTGATATTCTCGATAATTTCAATATTCTCAATATTCTTAATATTCTCAGTATTCTCAATAATCTCAGTATTCTCATTAATCTCAATATTCTCAGTAATCTCAATATTCTCAATACTCTCAATAATCTTGATAATTCTGATATTCTCGATAATCTCAATATTAGAAATATTCTCAATATTCTCAGTATTCTCAGTAATCTCAATATTCTCAATTTTCTCAGTATTCTCGATATTCTCAGTAATCTCGATATTCTCAATATTTTCCATAATCTCAATATTCTCAGTATTCTCAGTTATCTCAGTATTCTCAAAACTCTCAGTAATTTCAATATTCTCAATAATCTCAGTAATCTCAATAACCTCAATACTCTCAATATTCTCAATAATCTCAATATTCTCCCCTCCACGCTCTGTCCCTGCTGCAAACAGGGCCATCAATTCCCCCCCTCTCCTCTCAGCCTGTGTGTCCCTGCCTCCCTCCCACCTTGCCCCGTGCCAGAGCTGCTCCTGGGGGCATCCCCAGCTCCCTTTTCCCCCTGGCACCGACCCCCTGCTCCTGAGGGCATCCCCAGCTCCCTTTTCCCCTGGCACCAACCCCCTGCTCCTGGGGACATCCCCAGCTCCCTTTTCCCCTGGCACCAACCCCCTGCTCCTGGGGGCATCCCCAGCTCCCTTTTCCCCTGGCACCGACCCCCTGCTCCTGGGGACATCCCCAGCTCCCTTTTCCCCTGGCACCAACCCCCTGCTCCTGGGGGCATCCCCAGCTCCCTTTTCCCCTGGCACCGACCCCCTGCTCCTGGGGACATCCCCAGCTCCCTTTTCCCCTGGCACCAACCCCCTGCTCCTGGGGGCATCCCCAGCTCCCTTTTCCCCTGGCACCGACCCCCTGCTCCTGGGGACATCCCCAGCTCCCTTTTCCCCTGGCACCAACCCCCTGCTCCTGGGGGCATCCCCAGCTCCCTTTTCCCCTGGCACCGACCCCCTGCTCCTGGGGACATCCCCAGCTCCCTTTTCCCCTGGCACCAACCCCCTGCTCCTGGGGGCATCCCCAGCTCCCTTTTCCCCTGGCACCGACCCCCTGCTCCTGGGGACATCCCCAGCTCCCTTTTCCCCTGGCACCAACCCCCNTGTATATTGTGTGTATATATATATAAATAATTATAATATAAAGAAATAAAAGCCTCTGGCCAGTGGTCATCTGTACAGAAAACAGCTCCAGCCTGGTCCTTCCTCTGGAAAATCCCTCCTGGTGCCATGGGAGGGTCTGTCCCAGCCCTGGGGAGCTTTGCAGGGTTGGGGGTCCCTAATTCTCACAGGAGGAAGATGATGTGAAATTCGGGTTTGCCAAAAGATGGGGCTGTAGCCCTCCTTGCCCAGGCCAGGCCCTGCCCAGCTGGCCCTGGGCATCTTCCCGAGCCCCACAGCAGAAACCTCCCCATTTTCAGCAGTCAGGATCCCTTCTGCTAAAAGGCAAATGTGGGCAGGCAAGGCAGGACCAGGCTTAGTTGGGCCCCCTGGATGGAAATCTCGAAATTCTGATTTATTCAGGCAGGAGGGGAAGCGTCCTCTGAGTGTGTTTGTTCAGCACCAACACAAAACTAAAACTAATTAGGTCAGTTCAGCTCGAGGAGGATCTGTAATTTGCTACCAGCTTGGTCTTTAAAGCAAGGACTGGTTTATTATGTCATGTGAAAACATGCTGCTAGAAGCACCCTGTACAATCAGCCCTATATTTCTATTTTAAAAAAATCTTATCTTGATTAGTCCCAAAGGCAATTTCTCCTCTGAGGTCCTTTACAGCTCCCCACTGAAAAATGCCCTGAGATGTGAGGCAGGCCAATGGTTCCTTGTCTTCATTCACAAGGACCCTTCCATAAATTGATTATTTTTTTTTCCCAGAGAGAAATAAATGTTGCTTGTCACAGCCCAGCTCCCCCACCTTCAAAGCCCCTCAGCAGCTGTGAAAACCTCTCCAGATTTGTGCTGTAGTTGGGTGGATTTGCCTTCTCCCTGTGTAATGTGATTTATCTGGCCAGAGCAGAGATGGATTGACAAAACTGCCGTGTGGAAGAGGGAAGGGCTCTTTATCACTGCTTTTGCAATATAGATTTTACAAGCTGACAACGGGGTTTAATCTCTGAATAAGCAAAGTTAAGTTCCCAACAAGTGCAGTTCATCTCAGTTCACGGGCAGGGTGGGCTGGAACAAACCAGCAAAGGCAGCAGCTGAATTTCCAGGGCTGTCTGGAAATTCCACTCTCTGATCCATGGCTGAGCTGATGGCTCTGGGTGCAGCCCTTGAAGGCAAGCACAAAACAAACCCTTGCAGGATCAGGGCTGCACTCAGGCCTGCAGCTGCTTTTGGGGTGGGAATGAGGAATTTAAGCTGTTTTCAAAATCCCATCAGCTCCTGTGCTGCCTCTGGAGCTGCTGACACAGAAATGGGAGAGCTGTGTTTGCTCTGAGCTGGTTTTTTTTTTTGGTGATGCCCATGTTTGCATTGAGAGGCACTCAGAGCACAGCCCCTGTGATTCCCTGCTGCCTGCAAACACCATCCCTGCCCTGGCATGGGGGTCAGCCTGAATTCTGTGTTTCCTGGAGGCTCACACTGCTTTGAGACAGGCCTTGCACACCCCTGGGATGATTTTTGGGTTTCAACCCTCAGGGAGAAGGGGTCAGCAGGAGTTTTACAAGGAGTAATTAATTTAAATGAGCCCTGCCGGGGTGCACAGGCACAGAACTGGAAATATTCTGCTCTTTGCAAAGTTCACAGAATTCTTCCTGTGCTGTTCCTAAGCGAATCTATGGGAGCTCATCTCCCTAAAAATAAACCAGCAGATGCAGCCCAATATGTCTGAGCTCCTCTGAAACACACACTGAGCACACAGGATCTGAACACATTTCTGGGAGGAAAGGGGAAAACACGCCTTGGAATTGTTTGTGGGTGTGTGAGCATGGAAAATCTGCCAGGCTGTGACCCCTCACATCCAAGGCTTGAGCCAGGACCATCCTTTCTGTGGATGGGCTTGAATCATAAATACCTGTACGAGCAATAAATGTGCTGTTAGCAGGAGCAATCAGTTTGGGAGGATATTTGTTGCTTTGATTTTTGCAGTGTTCCATGTTTTTACTTCTGTAGTAGAAGTTCCCATGCATTTTCTATAAACACAGTCCTTGTTTTTGTAAGTGGCCAAGATTGTTTTGAACTTCTGGATTGTTTTTCATTCCTTTCCCCTAAGGCAGAGAAAGATGATTGACCATCTCTTTACCCTGTGAAATTATAGAGGTAGTAACCTCATTGACCAATCCATGATTGTCTTAAAAAAGATAAAAATATGAAAGAGTAAAGAAAGGCAGGCCCTCTTCTTCTGGTCCTGCCTGGGTAATCCTAACTACAACTCTAAAATCCACCTGTTTCTTTCGTGTCCAGCAGTACAACAGATATTCACACTTCCTTTTCATTTTTATTTAGGAGATTTAATCGTGTCCATTGGCAGGTAAGTGAGGAAGAGGGTTTTTACCTGCTGGGAAATGTCAGGAAGCAAAGACAGCATTAAAAGTCTCATCGAGTGGTTGTTGAACAAGAGCTGGGCACAGCTGATAAAAAGGACAATGGCAAAGAATTGAGCTCCATAGTGTGGACAGCAAACTAAAAAAGGGGGGGTTTGGAAAGGGAATTGAGTGTTCTCTCTGCAGCTCAGGGTACTTGAGGAAGTGATGTGGTCACAGGAGGCAAAAATATGAAGTGCCCTCACCCTGAGCCTGGAAAGAGCTCAGGAAAATGAATCTGACCTGCTGGGACACACAATAAAGGGAGATAAACACTTAAGGAGGAAAATATATTAAAGTGCCCCCCCCCAGTTCAGCAGCATCTGTTGATAGCAAGAGCACTATATCTGCTGCAAATGTAATAAGCTACAAGATTAAATGTGTATCATCTTTGCACTGCCAGGCAGGCTGAGATTGCTGCCAGCCTGCAGCAGGGAGATTTGCACAAACACATGAGCAAAAGCAATGTTGTCTGGGCTTCAAGCTCAATTTCTGCTATTCAGCCACATAAAATTATCTAAATCCTATCTTGCAGTTGACAGGCAGCGGGGCAAGGTCAGTTAATCACAGCAGGGAGGGGAGGGAAGGGTTCCTGTGATACCCAGGGCTCAGGAACAAGAGCAGCTTTGCCAGGAGCTGATGGTTGCATCTCCTCTCTCCCAGAGTTAAAAGCAGCTCCGTGTGGGTGTCCATGTGGGAGGGAAACACGGGGAGATGGAACCTTTCCTTGGCTCTGCACCAGGTCCAGCAGGGATTTGCTCTGCTTGCAGCCAGGGGAGGAGTTTCTGGGAATAATTCCAGGGTCTTGAACTGCAGCCGAGGCCTGGGAATGTGTTAAAGAAGGCAAATTTCTGTCTGGGAGGAAGAGGACGGCGATCAGGCAGTTTGGGCAGAGAATTTATAGAAGGGAGAGGAAAGGTCAGGGATAAAAAAAAGATTAAGAGATCTGTAAGATGGGAAAGCCTGGGGGAGAACACGGATAAAGGAAACATGTATTCACCTAAAATCTGCATTGTTGGATCTGATAATCACACTGGGCTGCAAGGACTCTGAAGTGATGACATAATCCATGCTCCTGCCTCAGAGCAGGATTAGTTACCCCTCTGCACTGTTTGCCTGTTGCTGGAGGTGCTTCAGCAGAGAATCCTCCCCAGCCCCTGCTGAAAGTCTTCTCTGCAGCTTTCCTAAACACTGAAAGCTTTTCCTAAAGCCTGAGCCTCAACATCCTGCAGGAACTGGAGTTAATTCTTGTCCTGGACAGCACAAACACAAAAGCACCTTCAATTCCTTTGTCACTGCAACTCTCTTCAATATCTGAAGCCACAAATATTATTTAATTTTTTTTCTGCACATTAATCTTCTGCTCAAGATCAGGTTTTTTCCAACCTTTAGGCTGTGTTTGTTTGCACTCTCTCCATTTGATTTTTATCTTTTATCTGAAGTCTTTGTAGCCCCATTCACCCCAGCAAAGAGAGGGTGGAGGCAGAAAGGCCCCATGGCTTAGCCCAGCTCTGGACAGCAGCATTCTGGCTACTGGAAATCATTAATTTCTGTCTGGAATCACTTTTAAATAACCCAAACCACTAAAAATCTGCCTGAACAAGCCATGGGCAAAGTGTTCTTGAACATCACTGAGTGCAAACAGCTTTACAGCTGGAGGTAGCACATGTAAGGGTGGGTTTGGACCTATTGGCTGCCTCAGAAAAAAACTCAAAAAACCCAACATTTCCCACTGTGCTGTTGGCATTTTATTCTGTGCCTTCTCTGGAACAGTTGCCAAAGGTGGCTGCGAGCTGAGTCAGAGCTGCAGGATGCAGGAACTGGGAGAGGATTCCCCGTGCAGCTCCAGGGCATCTCTGGGAGCAGCAGGGATGGCCCAGACCTTTCCCAGAGTAAAAAAGAGAGGAGCAGCGATTGCACAGGACAGGATTCACACCTTCCTTCTTCTTGATGTCTGCAGAAAGCTCTGTTAAAAAACAAATACCGAGGCTCCAGGAAAACAAAACAAGGCTGAAACGCCCGAAGCTGCTCATTGCACAAAGCAAACAGGCAGGGTTTAAATGCCTCTCGTTTGGGCTGAGGAGCAGAACGAGGGAATAATGGAAAGAAAGAATTAAAGAAAGGGGGAAAGAAGCCTTTTATCTGGGAATTAAAGGTTTAACCCAGTAAATCTCCCTCTTTCTCTTATTTCTGGGATAAAAAATGAGAGCACTTGGAAAGCTTAAGGGCTAGATTTGAGAAGGCAGCCGTGAGTGTGAGGATGCTCAGACACAACTGGGGACTGTAGAAATCCCTAAGCTGCTTTTTCTTTGGAGAAATTAAAAAAAAAAAAATTACCACTTTAGAAGCTTTATGATATGTCTGCATTTTTAGCTGACTGCAGTTTTTTAAAGTGATGTTACAGTGGGCTTAGTTTCCTTAAATTCAGCCAAATCTTTCCCCGCCAGGAGCAAAAATTGAGGAATTTTGCCTGCATTTGTCAAGCAGCTGCTTTCAGTGGGCAGCACCTGGGGAAAAGGGGTTTTTTTAAAAACCTTTTCCTGGTTTAAATTGGTGTCCAAGTGTGAGCAACCCTCTGGGAGTGCTTCTCTGTCCTCACCACCCCTGTGGGGAACCCATCCCTCTCACTGAGAGGAGTCAGGTTTCCCACAGGTAAAAATGAGTGAGAGTTCCCAAAGCTCATCCCTGCTCTGGCTCTGAAGTTTTATCCTGCAGAGCTCTGCTGGTTAAAATTGTGCTGGGCAAACATAAATGGCAAATTCAGAGCCCTCACCTGGGGGGTTTGTGGCTTTCAGGACAGGTGAGTCAGTCCTGGGAGGGATGTGGGTCACTCATCTGATCCTTGGTTTCCCAGGCTGACAAAAGGCTTGGGAGCTGCAAAATGTTCTGAGTCTTCCTGCTAAAAAAAAAACCCAGAAATCATTCATTCCTGGAACAGAGAAAAGAATAGATTTTCTTCCAGGAACAGATTTATTTTTTCCCTTTTAGTTGCAATGTAACTTTACCAGCAGTTCAAAGCTGAATAGTTCTGGACTATTTTTGTTATTGCACTTAAGAAGTCACTATCAGCCATTATCAGTCACCAGCATTAATTTTATTTTTTTTTTAAATTCAAGAGCATTTAGTGATATAGAGATGAAGAGAAGATTCTTTTGTCAAGAAGTCTGGTCTTCCTCAGTACCTTCCCAAAAGGAAAATAATCTTGAAAAGAGTGGGGATACTGAAGAAGGATACCTGATAAAACAAGATTTATTATCCAAATCTGCACTATTATTTCTATATGCAACGTTGATGTAACAGGCTGTTAAATATTAGATCCTAAAAGTAATCATGAGAAAATCAGAGACCACTCTGCAAAAGCACAACCCCAAGCAAAGAAAAATTCCTTGCAGCAATGTTTTTGCAAACAGCACCTACTTAAAAATTAAATGGTGAATTATATAAATACATTATATCCATATAAACCCCTGCATCTGGGAGAAAATCCAACCACAGAGCCAAAATGCCTGTGTTTAACAATATCCACATGGAACAGCATCCAGCCTTTTCCTTTTCCTTTTCCTTTTCCTTTTCCTTTTCCTTTTCCTTTTCCTTTTCCTTTTCCTTTTCCTTTTCCTTTTCCTTTTCCTTTTCCTTTTCCTTTTCCTTTTCCTTTTCCTTTTCCTTTTCCTTTTCCTTTCTTTCCTTCCCAAAACCTTCCCTTCCCTTTCTCTTATCCACTTTTAGCCATCTGATAATTTATCACCCATTTCAATGTAACTTTTCTGGGTGTTTAGTGGAGATAAAAGGGGGAATGGCCTTCCAGAGGTCCTTGGTTTGGAGAACCACCTTAAAAAGCAAGAGACACTCACTTTGACATTTTGGAAAGCTGGGAGAAAGGATCCAGGAAGAGTTTCCTTTGAATTATATAGATTTAGTAATGGCTACAGTGCAGGCACAGGAAAAGGTAGTTTCTTCTCCTGGAAAGGAAGGAGAGGGAGCCCAGGGGCAGAAAGATCAGCCTTTGCCTCTCAGTCCCTGCTCCTGCCACCCCACAGAGCCTTTTTTTAATCCCCAGCCCTCTCCCAGTCCCTGCTGCCTCCAGCTCAGCCTTTATTCACTCCAGGTTTCAGGCACAGTTTCCTCCCTGCTCAGATCATTTCTGCTCTGCAAACAGGTGGACAAAATGATTTGCTCCCAGTGGAGCTGAACAACTTCGTGGTTCAGTGAGCTCCTGAGGAGAAAAGCGAGGAGCTGGGAAGTTCCAGCATCAGGGAGATTATTCCAGTTTAGTGGCTTAAAGCAGCAGCTGGGCAGGGCAGTTGTGGAGCAAAGCCTGGCTCAAAAGAGAGTCTGGAGTTTGGTGTCCCCTCAGAGAGGAAGGGTCTGCATTAACCAAATCCTCCTTTCCTCACCTGTTAAACTTGGAAGGAGAAATGGGAATTGGCTGAAGGATTAAATATAAAAGAATACAAATGGGAAGGAACAGAGGTAAAAAGGCAAAGCCATAATTCAATCCACTGAGCAGGGAAGGAGAGAGAACGTGATTTATTAAAGGTGTTACTGCTAAAGAGGATAACCAGGAGAAGAGCAGCTAACCAGGCACAGGGGATCTTCCTGAGGGGTGGAGAATCCTAAGAGTTGGCACCAAAATGAAACATTTAATTCACATTTATAGATGTCACCCAGCTGTCACTATAAATGACACCTACGGGGAGCCAGGCTGGGTGGGGCTCTGAGCAAGCTGGGATGGTGGGAGGTGTCCCTGCCCATGGCAAGGGGTGGAATGGGATGATTTTAATGGCCCCTTCCAATCCAAACCATTCTGTGATCCCATGATGGTTGTTTGGGGTGGATATTTGGTTTCTGAGGGAGAGCTGAGCAGCCCAGGGTGTTTTTCCTTAGAGGACAAGCACACTTCTCTTGCATTGCTGGCTACAGAAGAAAAACACAGGTTTCAGAGCAGCAGTTGAACCACCAGGCAGGACCACCCAAAAGGGCCTGCCCTTCTTTATTCTCTCATTTATATATGTTTCTAAAGACAATCATGGATTGGTCAGAGGGGTTACCACCTCTGTAAGTTCACAGGGTAAAGACATGGTCAATCATCTTTCTCTGCCCCAGGGGAAAGGAATGAAAAACAATTTATAAGTTCCAAACAATCTTGGCCAGTTGGGAAAACAAGGACCGTGTTTATAGAAAATGCATGGGAACTTCTACTACAAAATGACAAACATGGAACCCTGCAAAAAGCAGGGTGACACACTTCAGTTTTGGGAAGAGCCTTTAATGGAATCCATTCACGTGAGCTAAGAATTAATATAGACACATCAGTGCTCCCAAATCAGCTTTGGGTCTCCTTCATGCCTGTGCACTCTGGAATATCAAAGTCATGTGCAAACACCTTTCAGGCTTGGTTTTATCACCTATCTGTGTTCTCATCTCATCCTGCTCAAGTTTGGCATTAACCACAGGGGCGCTCACTGAGGTGAGAGAGCAAAGAGTTATCCTGCAAATAAACCTGGGCAGGAGCCTGTCACTCTGCTTTAGCAGGGTTCCATTATTATAACTTTGTAGTACAAGTTTCCCACGCTTTTTCTGTAAACGTGGTCCTTGTTTTTCTTAACTGGCCGGGATGGTTTTGCACTTGTGGAATTGTTTTTCATTCCTTTCCCCTGGAGTGGGGAAAGATGATTGACCATGTCTTTGTCTTGTGAACTTACAGAGGTGTTAACCCCTCTCACCAATCCTTGTTTGTCTTTGGTAACATATAAAAATAAGAAAATAAAGAAGGGCTGGGCCCTTTTGTTTGGTCCTACCTGGAGATTCAACTGCTGCTCTGGAACCTGCGTGTTTCTTCTGTTGCCAGCTGTACAACAGGAGCCTGGGTCTGTGGTGCCAGATTTGGGTGGCAGCTGCTCCCAGGTGCCAGCTGAAATGTGCTTCAGTGAAATGAGGACACGGGGGATAATTTAAACTTAAACCCAAGTCCTCTCCTGAGTCTCTGATCCAGCACAAGGAGCAGATCCTGAGGGTTCAGAGGCTGGTGAAGCTTTGCTCCCACACTTGGAGTTCCTGCAGCAAACCTTGAGAAAAGCTTTATTTCAGCCCTCAAAAATGATAAACAAGCCTCCTGCTGCCTTCCCCTCTCGGATTTTGCAGATTTACTGTGCTGGCACATCATTGTTACCTTTCCCTGCTAGAAGCCATTCCCCAAGCTGGTAAATCCACCTGCAGGTATTTCTGTCACCCAAGCAGATGACAAGGACAAGAATATGACAAAACTTTGGGCTCTGAAAGCTAGATGGGAACAAAATTAGCCTGAAAATCTGTCAGACACGAGGGGCAAATATAGAAGTTCATGTCTCAGTCCCTAAAATAATTTGCTGGTAATGAGCTGCACGGGTCAGGACGAGTGCAGGCAACGAGGGTTCATTTGCACATCTTGCATGAAAGGTGAGCTCAGACCCTGCAGTCTGAGTCAGGGGAACAAGGAATTGAACTAAAAATAGTTCAGTAAGTCTGCCAGAGGTACTCTGTGGTTGCTATGCAGCTGAATGGCAAGTGGAAGTGAACGGGACATTTTAATATCAGCTGCTCTTTTATCCTGCAAGGACTCCTGGAAATGAGGGTGATGGGAGTGCAAATGCCACTGCTTGGTGTCCTGGCTTCCTCCTGGCTTTCCTTCCTTCCTGGGGCTGAAAGGCACACAAATCCCTGCCAGAACCAACAGAATGATTGCTTGGATGTATTTATGGGGGGATATCAGGAAAGGTTCTTCCCCCAGAGGGGGTGATGGGCACTGCCCAGGGAATGGGCACAGCCCCGAGGCTGCCACAGCTCCAGGGATGCCCAGGGTGGGATTGTTGGGGGGTCTGTGCAGGGACAGGAGCTGGGATAATCCCCGTGGCTCCCATCCAACTCAGGATATTCCAGAAATACTTTCATGGAATTTCTAATGTGTTGTTAGGACAGGCAAAAGGGGGCATCAGTGTGGAGTGTCCTCAGAAAAATCAAAATTGTGAGGTAAAGAAGTTGCTGTATTTGATCCCAGAGAGAAGCAAAAAAGGGATAAAGGGAAATGTGTGGAGATAAAGAAGCTTTTGGGAGACAGGAGGGTCTGAGATACCACAAACAGGAACCACAGGCTAAATAAGCAACAAACCAAAGTCTCCAGCAATAAAAAAGGATAAACAAAGAGGGACTGAAGAAGAAGGAGAAGGGTGAGAGACAAATAAAAGTGCAGAATGAGCCCAGAAAACAAAGATTGAGTCAGGCAGTGTGGGTGTGCACGCAGGTGTCTGTTTGCAAGCACAAATATAGAACAGGAAGAAGATGATCAAATACAAAGAAGAGATACAAAAGCTGGAAAACATTCTGAAGCTGGAGGGATAAAAAAGATTGAAATAAGAATGCAAGTGGAGGAAGCTGTAAATTAAAGGATAAACGGGGAGGGAGGAAGAGCAATTGAAGTATTACAACAGTTTCAGCATTTTTGTGAACTCTGGTGACAAAGGAGAGTCAAAACTCTAAAATCTGGAGTTTTAGGACAATACTTGGAAGGTTGTTTGTGTGTGAGAGGCATGGAGGGACCTCCCTGGGAGGAGGAAATGGGACTTGGGGGGGCCCTGTGGCCCTCCTGGCTCTCGTGGCCCATCCCTTTTCACTCAGTCTTGTTCTGCCTGCAGAAGGCTCCTGGCAGGATGAAGGTGCTGCTGAGATGCTCTCCTGGCATCTCTGGGTGCTGGAGTTGGGATAAAAACATCAATTGTTTCATTTGAGGGTTTTACATGAGGAGATTTTGAGGCTCTTGTTTGGATTTGCAGTCGACTCCTTGTGCTTGGGCTTCACAATCACGTTGGAATTAATTCCTGGCACTTCCCAGGCAAATGGAGTGGAGGAGTATCCAGAGATGAGGTTTCCCCCTTGTAGAGCATCCCAGCAAACTCCTGGGGTGGAACAGAAGTGTCTGGCACAGAAAGGGACCCCTTTGGTCACTGGCAAGGCTGCAGGGAGCCCTAAATCTCCTCTGTGTCTGTGGCTGGGGTAACTCGAGGCAGGCAGGGCTGGCTCTGGGGTGAGGTGACACCACTGCTCCATCCATCCCCTGATCCCTGGAGGGCCAGCTGTGTGCAGTGCAGCCTGAAATGAGGCTGTGTCACCCCAGGAGCTGGGCAGGGAGCACAAGAGCAAAGCCTCAGCTCCTCTGCTCCTCCCAGGATGATCCTTCAGCTCAGCTGCCCCGTCAGAGGCTGCTCAGCACCAGCTCAGCCTCACTGATCCTTTTGGGCTGCTGATCTGAGTCAGGGCTGGCTCTCAGTGCTCAGGAGCTGGCAGGCACAGCAGCTCCCCTGCTCCCTGAACGATGCTCAGGCACAACACAGACTGTGACACAGGAGATCTGTGCACAAAGCCCTGAGCTCAGCCTCCCTGCAGTCTGTGACACATCCTGTGAGCACAGAGCGAGCCTGGGGACAGCACAGACACAGAGCTGAGTGCTCAACGCTGGGGCAGGGACTGCTCTGATGGCACTGGGATGGTGTGAGGTCCTTCATTCTACAGAGACTGAGACTGCTCCAGGTCACTCTGGGACTGCTGAGACTGCTCCTGTGGCTGCTGCTGTGGCCACTGCCCCATGGCTACTGCCCTATGGTCACTGCCCAATGGCCACTGCCC
>VZTZ01021763.1:24324-35413 GCA_013400955.1 Drymodes brunneopygia | reverse complement strand
CTGCCATGGCTACTGCCCTATGGCCACTGCCCTATGGCCACTGCCCTATGGCCACTGCCCACCACCACGCAATGAAAATTCCCTTTATCCCATCCCACACCCAGGATGTGCCATCACACAAACAGCAAAGATAAACAATCCCCTGTAAGTTCCCCAAGTCCAATCCTCTCCCACAATGGGTGCAGAAGGCCACAAAGCCATAATCTTCTTTTGCCATGTCCATCCCTGGTGACCTGGATGTGCTTCCTGCTCACCTCTGGGCCTTGCAGGGCTGCTTTTCTGTAACACACACAGTGTAACCCAACATAAATCATCCCAGGGAGCTCTGCCATGTGCTCCAGAGCAGCAGCCTGAACACCTGAATGAGCACAGCCTGGCTGGCATCTCCCCACTGCTGCTCACAGTGTCTGAGCAGAGCTGGGAGTGACCCGTGGTGAGGGCAGGACACAGAAAAAGCTGTGCAGAAAATGAGAATGCAGCCCAGCAGAACCTGTGCCACCCCACGTCTCTGTCACCTGGATTTTGGCAGCACAGGATTGTGCTGTGGAGCAGCTCAGGGAAATGATCCAGGCTGAAAATAACCTGCCAGGAAATCAAATGGCTCTTCCTGGTTGTTTTCAGCAAAGTGGTGTCCTAAGAAGGGATTTCCTGCTGGGGTTGGGGGTGCAGGGGAGGAGGTTTCAGTGGTGCCATCACGGACCTTTGTCACTGTGTGCTTAATTAAGTGACCTCCTGATGATCTGCAGGATGTGAGGATGACTCACCCCAGCATCAGTAATTTCACTTCTCAGACTGATCTGGGTAAAATCAGCATCTCTTCCCATCCTTGTGGCTTTGTCCCTGGCCTTGCTCCTGAAACCACGGTCCTGTCAAAGCCAAACCAGTGTCCCCCCCTCCAGAGCACGATTTCCAGCAATAAATTGTCCTGGCCAGCCTGCAATCCCAAATTGTTGCATTCCACCTGTAATTTCAGGGCTTTGTGGAGCTCTTCTTTATTTCTTTTCATGAAATGCCCTGAAAGAAAATCCATATCCTGCCTTCCACCCAGCAGATCTTGCATTTCAATGGAGAATTAAGTGATTTGTGTCATCTCTGCTGAGTCTGAAACACAGGGGGAGGATGTGTCTGACACAATTTATCAAACTCTGGGCCATCCAGAAGATGTCCAGAGGGATTTTTAACCATCAGATATCCTTTGGCACCTCCTTTGCTCAGGTAGCTTTGATCATCCTCCCAAGAAATCCTGCAGCATCAGGCAGATAAACAATTTAGAAACTGTTCTTTAATTTCTACCACCTGAATTTCCAGCATTTTCTGGTGCTCTTAGTGGTGTTTGTGGGGTTTGCAGGAAGAGAAGCCAAAGGAAACCACCCCTCTGACCTAAACAAAGCTGTAATTTAAATTCATGCCTCTTTAATAGTGCAAAATGCAAAATAGGTAGAGAATGAGGTCCTTGCAGAAGGTGGATAATTGTGGTTTTCTCAAAAANNAAATTTTGGTTTTTCAAAAAAAAAAAAAAAAAAACCAACAAAAACCAAGCAAAAAAATAATAATCTTAAGTGATGGATGGCTCAGTGCTCTGAATGCAAATACCAGGCTGTAATTTCTTGAAGCTAATAGCAACGAAATGTTGGTAAGAGGGTTAGAAAACAACAACAGCAGCAATGTCTGATGGAGTTTGGATATTCATCAAACAAATGGGAGCCCTCAGTGGGAAGTGTCACCAAAGAAGGATGGCTGAGCTCGTGCAGGGTGGAAGGTAAAAGTCACCACGAGCCTCTGATTCAATGTTCATGCCAAGCCCCCACCCCCAGCACCCAGAAACCAATTTATTTTGTCATCTCTCAGTGCTCCATCCTACACCCTCCTTTGGGGCAGCTTGGTGGTTTAACAGGCCAGGCTCCACGTGGCATTTAATCCAGTTGTGATTTTATCCAGCTGTGATTAAATCTCCCTGCTTTAATGGCAGAAAACTTGGCAAAATTGAGTTTATATTGTCACCTTCAAACTCTTTTTTGCCAATTCACCCCCAGGCTGCTCCTGGAATTCCGTTCCCATCCTGACACCTCTAATGACAGCAAAGGGTTTTGCTGGGGATTTTTCTGACAGAGAAAAAACTTTGTTTTTTTTTTTTTTTCCACTGTGTATTGATGAGCAGGGCTTTGAAACACTCCCGAGGTCTGGAGTTTAGAGCCAGAAGTTCAGATTTTTATCTAAACTGATTTCAAATTGACTGCATCACTCTGCAAGCAAGGAAGGGATAAACACAGTGAGGAGTGGCAGAGGAGGGGGGGAAACACGACCCAGGAAATTCTTCCCAAGGTCAGAAATGAGGAGATTTGCCTAGCTCTCATTTTTCTACCTCCCACTTGAAAATTTTGGAGGGAGGGCAGCTGGTGTCAGGCAGATCCTTTCAGCCTTCCCAGCGTGCTGTAACCAGGCAGCCTCCACTTCAATGGCAAGGGATGATAATTGCAGGTCCTGGGCTGCAAACTGACGTCAGCTCTTCAGAGGAGGATGCTGACTGCTTAATGAGCATCACTAGAAGCTGTTTAGCTCCTGCTCTGAAAAAGAAAAACTCAAAAAAAAAAAAAATTACTTTCAGCCAGCAGTCAGCATCCATTATCTTCTTTCTGATGATAATTTAGAGATGTTTCTCCCAGCGTTTGAGACAGAGAGTTCACTTCTAGAGCAGCAACTTCAAGTTTGATTATGTGGCAGAGAGAAAAAGGTGACACAGAAGTGTAATTAGGGGGTCCTTTTCTAGGAGAAAATTAATTTCTGCTGTATGCAGGGACCCTTTATATCCCCTCTGCCATCCTGTTTATGATTCCATGTGTAAAGCTTGGGTGTATCCCCCCTTCATGGTGTTCTTTTCTCTTCATTTAATGTTTTTAGAGTGATGGACTGCTCGGGTAGGCTGGGAATGGGAAGGTTTTTCCTTTTTCTTACCAGCAGGAAGAGATGGAATTGGTGTGGGTTCCATTTCTAAGGCCCTGCTGTTGCAGCCTCGTTACTGGGGACATTTCCACGAGCAAATTTAGAATTAAATTTTTTATAAATCCCTGAAGCAGTGGAAACAAAACTGCTGCTCTGGTGTTGCACCATTCCTGAATTCTCACCTTCTCGCCACCACCAAATCCCCTCACTGAGAGGTCACCAAGAAGCTGCTGGAACAAATCTGGTGCTGGGGTGGGTTTGTCTTTATCCCAATGGCTGCTCCTGCCTCTTTGGAGCCTGCTTTTGGTGTCAGGGAAGCACAGAGCTCAGAAAATTATGGAGAATTCATCTCTCATCTTAGAGAACCTCTGCAGAACTCAGGTGTTGTACCTGGGCATGGATTTGTTCCTTTGGCTTTTCCTGAACAACATCCCCCAGCAAGGATGAACCTTCTCCAAGGTCTTGCTGGGGCAATTATTTTAAATTTTATCCTTGAAGGGCAAGGAGGAGATTTTTTTTGGGAACCAGAAGAGAGCAGAGAAAATGAAGGGCTGGAAACAAGCACACTTAACAGCGTGGTGGAGCCAGGCTTTGTTTTCATTATTGCCCAGCAAAATGCATTTCCCAGCGTTCTTCAGAGCACTCCAGTAATTTGTCTTAATTAGCATGATTTAGGTGGCTGCTTCCAGCCTTTGGAATTTAGCACAAGGTTAATGTACATAAACGTGTGATGGCACAGAGAGAAACCACAGTTGTCGTGAAGATGGAGTGTCCCAGCAGCGTGGAATGCGCAAGGAATTGGCTGAGCAGGCACTCTCGTTTCTGCCACCCAGGCAAAATTGAAAAAATACCCTGAGCTGCAGAAGTGTGACTGCCAGGAGGCTCAGGAGCAACAGAGTGAGGGTCAGGAGTCTCCCTGGAAATGCTTTTTCTGATTTGTTTTTAAGGTTGTGCGTATTTAAAAGCCGGAGTTTGATACCCAGCATTTTTTTTTGTATCTTAGTGGACATCATTGTGAGGAGCTGGGTGAGCTCAAACCTTCCTGGGAAAACCAAACTCCTGGAAGGTGGCAGTAGGTAAGGGAATGTGTGAACTTCCCTGGCAGGGATTTTAGGGACTTTTACTCTGTGTGACACCAAGTTGTCCCTCTCTGTTTCAGCCCTGTCAGCCTCATGTGTGAACACCTTTCTCTTGCTGCCCTTTGCAATGGTTTGGTGTGGTTTGGTCTCCATCCATGGGAGGTTCCCACCCCTCTGCCTGGGCCTGCAGATCCCTCCTTTCTCTCTCCCCTTTTCCAGCAGCATCTGGAGGATCCTGGAGATTTGGGAGCTTCTGCACTTCCCGTTGTGTTGTAATGCCCTGGGGTGGGACTGACTCCAGCTTTCGAAAGGAAAATATCTCTGTTCTCTGGATGGTTTTGTCCTGCTTTTCCGGTCTGTCCTTCCCTTCTATAATGGTGGAATGCCGTGGTTATGCCCCCACCCAGCCACTGAAAAATGACCAGAGTTTCCTCAACCACAAGGCCAGAGGGAGTAAAAAGCCACGTCATGGTTTGTGTCCAGTACAAGGTGACCACTGGGTACAGTGAGAGATCTCCTGCAGACCTGTTGGGTTTGTAATAATTGTGCTTTCATTGCTCATCTGCTTTGTTTGGGGAGCTGTGAATAAGAATTTTGAGTCATTTAGGAGTTTTTTAGCCACCCACCATCACGGATGAATCAACCGTGGGGGAGTTTTTCTCCTGGTAAAGGAAGGATGTGCAGAAGGAGGTGAGGCCCCACTGAGACTGGTTTTGGGCTGTATTTGTGGCATGGTGAGACTGAATTACACCCAGAATTCAACCTTGTCCCTGCCAGCTCCCCAAACTCCTCTGACAGAGCCTGCCCTGCATTGCCATGGCTGATTTCCTTGGGGAGGGGCTGCAGGGTGCTCACATCAGGTTTTTCCCCTCAGAACCCCCAGCTGTGTTCCCATTGCTGCTCCATCTCTGGGCTAAACCCTCCCAAACTCCATCCACAGTTTGCTCAGCAGCAGGAAAGAAGCAGCATTTCTGCCTTCCTTTGAGAGAGGCTGGGAAGTCTCCATAGAAACATTTGTTACACAACACCAACACTTTGGGCTGTCTCCTTCCTCCATCCTGATCCTCTGCGAGGGAATCTCTGGATGCTGTGGGATGCTTTACATGGCCAGGCTGTCCTGAGGGATAAATTCAGTCCCTCTGTCCCTCTGATGGGTATTTTTGTGCCTCAAGCTCTGCTGCAACAATCCAAGCTGTGGCCAAGAGGTTTTGGTGCAGAGCCTCATTTGTATGGGCAGAATTCTGTCAAAGAGATAAAACGATAATCCCCATTACCAGGAGCTAATTAATTTAATTCTCTGGTTTTCTTTGAGGTAGGAACTGGAAATAAAAGGGCTGGGACTGAGAGGAGGAAAAAGAAGTGGGGGGTTTGGTTCTGTCAGATCTTTCCCTGCGAGCCTGCTCTGCAGAGCAGCTCCTTTGCAGAATATATTAGACCCACCTCATGTTTAAACTGCTAAGGTGATGCCTGAGGAACAGTTAATGCCACTGGGAAAGTGAATTATGCAATAAAGGAGGAGGCAAGAAATCAGGGAGAGACACAGAGCATGGCTAGATATTTATCATTGTGACTTCCTCCAGTGATTCTGCTTTGCACGAGCGCACGTGGATTTGAGTGTGAATATTAATGTGTGTTGTGTGTTTAATCACCCCCTGCCTCAAATCTTGGGGTGGGCAGAGGTGCAGACAGGTGGCCATGGTCAGGTTTTTAACCTGTTTAACTCTCAGGTGTCCCTGTGTGTGCCTCACAGGCCATCCAGAGGCAATCACACCGTTCAGAGCATCTTCCCAGCAGGAGCAAAGGCAGCAAATCCTGCTTTTGCAGGTGCCTCAGGAGCCTCATGCAGAAAATCCTTTGCAATCTGAGATGGGGAGAAGCCCACAGTTGCCATAGACCTTTTTTTTCCCCCCCAAGATCTCATCATTTCTTCCTTGCCTCCAGAGTAGGGTGAAAGGAGAAAGCTTGTTTTCTCCTAAATCCCTGGATCTGCTCCCATAAAAAGAGCTGCAGTGCTGAGCACTTGGAGATCTACAAAGGGAATACCCTGGGCTAAATTCACCCAAATCACTGCCCTCCCTGTGAGCCAGCAAAGGGGGTTTGGGGTGCTGGGGGGTTCCCTCAAGGTGTGGGGCTGGCAGGGGCTGCAGGGCTGGTTTATTTAATATTATTTTTTAACATTCTGCGTAGTGTCACACTGCCGGACACGAAAGAAACACGTGGATTCCTCAGCAGTAGGTTAGGGACTGCCAGGCAGGACCAGAAAAAAGGCCTGCCTTTTTTTATTTTCTTATATTTATATATTTTTTAAGACAATTGTGGATTGGTCAATGAGGTTACCACTTCTATAATTTTTACAGGATAGTGACATAGTCTATCATCTTTCTCCACCTTAGGGGAGAGGAATGAAAAACAATTTAGAAGTTCAAAACAATCTTGGTAGGTTACAAAAATAAGGACTGTGTTTATAGAAAATGTATGAGAACTTCTACTACAGAAGTAAAAACATAGAACACTGCAAAAATCAGGGTGACAGCATAGGATGGAGGGGAGATGGCAGCAGGGGAGTGGGGACCCACCTGCATCCACCTGAACAACCCTTGATTTCCCTCTCTCCTCTCTCCTCTCTCCACGCATTCCTAACCCCTGCCTGAAGAAGAGATTTTGTTTTATTTTTATATTTATTTTTTTGTGGCTTTGAAAACACTCCCAGAGAGGGTTGGTTTGTGTTTCAGGGCTGCAGCTCCCCTGCTGTATTTCATGTTTACACTTTATGCTGCACTGAACCCTCCGGTGCCTTGTTCCCAGCCCTGCAATAGAAATGTCACGAAATCCAGTGCAGTGTGTGCCCTGCTCTGAGTTTTCCAGCCCCTTGCTAATGCATTCAATAAGGCTGAAATCACAGCCACCCTGCAGTGGGCTTTTCTCTCAGAGCTCTGGCAAATGGGTTTTTGTCCCTCACACCGAGCTGCCCTCGTGGCAGCCACCAAAGCTGGCACCCCCACCGAGCATGAGAAGGGTAAAAATGTGGGGTTTGGGCAGATTTGTCTCCTGTTCATCTTCTCCAGACCCCTCGTATCTCCCCTCAATTGCATTTCTCTTTCTCTGGCCTAATCCTGTCAGTTTTACCTATGCCCAGCTGGCTTAAAGAGAAATAAGGAATGTGTGGTCTTTTTGCCTCTCTGCTTTACGAATTGCTGCTGCAGTGAGAGGCTCAGATAAGGCAGGCATGGATTTATTCCATCATGCGAGCAAACCATGTGCAGTATTGACCATCCCTGTCCACACAGCATCAAAATTACAGAGATTTCTATGCCTGAAAGACAACAGGAGAACTGGAAGCCACCAGTCCTCTCCAGGAAATAACCTGCTCAAGGAAGCAGAAATCCTAATTCAGGATTTCTGCACCCTGGCCATGTTCTAATTCCTCCACTCTCTGCTGTTCCAAGGGTCACTTGTCGTATTTCTCTCTCAAACAAACTCATTAAAAATTCAGGGGAGAGGTGCCAGATATGATTTAATTGAAAAGAGAAATATGGAAAGCTACCTGGGAAGGGGAGAGGAGGGGAAATCTTGAGCCATCCCCTGCCTTTTTTGCTGGTTTATTGCTGTGCCTGGGAGCTTCTCCTGCAGCTCTATGTCTGGAATAATGAGGCAGCAGCTTGGTTGCTTAACTGCAGTGGCCAGATCAGTGGGGATTTCAAGAGATAAGTAATTCTATTTGATTTTGTATCCAGGAATTATAATTTACATTCCCTACACCTTAGAGAGAGAGGCAGTCTGGTCTATAATTAAGCTCTTTTTTCCCCCCTGTCTGCTTTGGTCCTCTGTTCCTCTCATTGTCAGGCAACGTGGCAGCAGAAGCCTTAAAAGCAGGGAGTCATGACAACTGACTCTTCCCAGAGCAACTGGAGTTGTTAGAAGGAAAAAAAAAAGAAATATCCCCTAAAACACAAATGCCTTGAAAAAGCAATTAAATCACAAAACTGTGCGAAGCAGGAAAAGGGTTGGGAACCACCCACGAGTTGGGAGTTTGGTGTCTGCAGCTTCCAGGGTGAAAAGGGAGTTGGATTCAGTGATGTTATCTCGGGGTCTGGCCGTGGTTTGGTGTCTGTAGATAAATAAATGCCCACACAAAGAGCTAATTAAGGGCAGGAGGAGTGTCTTGCACAAGAGCCCGTTAATGGCTTTGGAGCAAAAGTCCTGTTGGATTTCCCAGGGTGAGAAATTCACTGAGCAGCTTAAGAGAGTCCATCCTGGAGCAATATCCGTGTAGTGCTCAGAGCCTGCTTTTATGGCAGGTTTGATTGGCTCCAAATTGAAAAGTTACCCCGGCAGTGAAACGTTTGAGCAAAATCTTAAGACTGTAAACAAAAAAAAAAGAGTGACTTTGACTGAGATAAGGAGGCTTGTGAATTGCAGTGCCTGGATTTCTGCTTAGGGTTTAATTATCTCCATCCCCACTCCTGCTATCTCTCCCATCAGCAGCAGAACTCTGTCGTTCTCCCCAGAATTTCCATTTTTTGCCCATTTTGGTTGGGTGAATCTTGCTTAGAGTCCCTCAAGGTGTGATCACCGTGTGGTTTTGTCAGCTCACAGACATGTCCTGGTGTTGAGGACAGAAAACCTGGATCCAGCTGTGATATCAGCCAACATCCTCCCAGAAAGGCACCAGGTTTTTCGTTTCAGCAGTGCAGGAACATCTGTGGGACTGCCCGTGGTTCCAAAACACCTGGATTTGGGAACTCAGGGCTCCCCACTTTTGTTTGTTTGGTCTCATGTCCTACAAATCAGTTATCCCAGCAAAGCCAGGCATCTCTTTGAGCCTAAATTAGTGAGGCTTCTCATTTGCCCTTTTGCTCTTCATCCTTTTGCTGTTTGTACATTTATCTGTCCTCTCTGAAGGGGAGATCCCACCCCAGGGAGGATCTGTGGTTTCCCTGCACATCCGAGTCCTACTCTGCTCAAACCAACCAAAGAAAGTATTTTGGAGGGTGGCTTTGTTTTCCCCGACGGCTCCAGATGCAAAAAAGCTCCGTGGCTTTCTGTCAGGATTGTAACAAATGAATAGAGCACAGTGAATTAATTTTGCTAATGAGCTCTGTGACCACATGATGCATCTTCATACAATTAAGGCACAGAAGGAGGCAAGAAGATCCCAAGTGCCACCCTTTGTCACAGCACTTTGGGACCCTCCGAAGTGCTGTCTCCCCCACCCTGTAATTCCTTTCCATCACAAAGAAGGGAAATACACAGATCAGTTGTTTCAACAATTGAAAAATGATGTGTGTGGTGCTGGTTGCAACAGCGTTTCTGCAGCTCTCATTTATTTTGCTCTCCAGACAAGAAAGGCAAAGCAGTAGCGTTTTATAGAGCAGAGAACATTTTTACACAGTTCTCTTAAATCTTTCTAGCAGCGCCTGAACAAAATGTTTACACTGTAAAGAGAATTTAGTAAACTATCCACAAGACTTATCAGGACAACCTGCCCATCCCTCCTGGGCCATTGTTTTCCATCCCATTCATCCCCAGCATCTGCTGCTGCTGACCCTCCAGCCCCATTTACCCATCCACACTGCTCTCTCTGCAGCCCTAAAATATTTCCTGTTGATTTACATCCCTTTCTCTTCCCTTGTCTGGTTTTCTTCTTGTAAAGGGAAAGATAAAAGCAAAGGTGGCTGATTTTCATTGCTCCTGGCTAAGAACTGGGTAACAACGTGAATAAAACCTGCACAAAGGGCTGTGATCAGATAAAACCATGAGTCAGGTGTTTTCAGATGCCCTCAATCTCTCCAGTCCTGTCGAGCTTGTGGGGTGTCAGAGGCTTCTCCAGATCTTTGGGGCTCCAACTGCAGCTTCCCTACTCATTGACAAATCTGAGCTCAGGGGAATTAAACCACCTCTGATGCTGATCCTCTGTCAGGGCTTGCCTCTGTTCTTTCTTTCATTGTGGTTTTCTTCATTAGAGATCAGTGATAGAGAAGGTTTTGTAGACAAAAAATGGAGTGATTGCCATGGGGGTAAAAAAGAAGCTCTGTTTTGGTAAGCCAGGGAAGTTTGGCTGATTACAAACAAACTTCCCCCTTCATCATCAGATTTTAAATACTGGGTTCTGGGCTCAGCCAAAGCCTTGCAGGGGGAATTTGGGCAGGGCAATAACGAGGAACCATTGCCCTATACCCCCATTCCCAGCCCCAGAGCAAGGCAGAGCCCCAGCAATGTGTCACAGCCACAGAGCAGGGCACCAGGTTTGGAGGCAATTCCTTCAGGATTGCAGCCCCCAACAATCCCTGAAAAAAGCCATTTCAGACAAATTGCTCAGCATAAAACTCTGCAGCATTTCCTCTAAGGCTTCTGTTTCTCTTGTACTGCCTGTAGGACAGACAGATTTATGCCCTCCAAAGATTTGCCTCCTGAAAATCAAACAGATGAGACAGAGCTGCCATCCCATCCAGCCCTTCTTGCCTCTCCACCAGCTGCTTAAACAGCCAGCTTATTTATTTCCTGTTGCTTTCCATTAGGGGTGGAGGATTGATGCCTGGGAGTATTTTAATGGCACTGTTGACCTTGATAATAAAACTGTTCAATGCAGCCTGTGTTGGTAATGGCAGCCAACCCCCCTGGAGCCACAGAGGAGCAGCACGTGGAATAACAGCAGCACTGAGAGCTCCTGTGGACAGATATCAGTGCAGAATGGAGTAACACCAGCACTGAGAGCTCCCATGGACAGAGAGCAGTGCAGAATGGAGTAACAGCAGCACTGAGAGCTCCTGTGGACAGATATCAGTGCAGAATGGAGTAACACCAGCACTGAGAGCTCCCAGGGACAGAGAGCAGTGCAGAATGGAGTAACAGCAGCACTGAGAGCTCCCAGGGACAGAGAGCAGTGCAGAATGGAGTAACAGCAGCACTGAGAGCTCCCATGGACAGGTATCAGTGCAGAATGGAGTAACAGCAGCACTGAGAGCTCCCATGGACAGATATCAGTGCAGAATGGAGTAACAGCAGCACTGAGAGCTCCTGTGGACAGGTATCAGTGCAGAATGGAGTAACAGCAGCACTGAGAGCTCCCA
>VZTZ01021763.1:829-24192 GCA_013400955.1 Drymodes brunneopygia | reverse complement strand
GCCCCTCTTCAGTGCTGCCTCCCTTCCTGAGGCCCATCAGCTCTGTGTGGGATTTGCCCCTCTGTGAGCAGATATTTGGGGCTGCGGTGATGCTCAGAACCATTTTGTGGTGCTCAGAACCATTTCTTGATGTTCAGAACCATTTCCTGAGGCCCAGAACCATCTCCTGACACCCAGAACCATTTCCTAAGGCCCAGAACCGTTTTCTGACTCTCAGAACCATTTCTTGATGCTCAGAACTATCTCCTGAGGCCCAGATTTGTTTCCTGACACCTANGCCCCTCTTCAGTGCTGCCTCCCTTCCTGAGGCCCATCAGCTCTGTGTGGGATTTGCCCCTCTGTGAGCAGATATTTGGGGCTGCGGTGATGCTCAGAACCATTTTGTGGTGCTCAGAACCATTTCTTAATGTTCAGAACCATTTCCTGAGGCCCAGAACCATCTCCTGACACCCAGAACCATTTCCTAAGGCCCAGAACCGTTTTCTGACTCTCAGAACCATTTCTTGATGCTCAGAACTATCTCCTGAGGCCCAGATTTGTTTCCTGACACCTAGAACCATTTCCTGACACCCAGAACCATTTCCTGAGGCCCAGAACCATCTTCTGAGGTTCCGAGCCATTTCCTGAGGCCCAGAACCATTTCCTGACTCTCAGAACTATTTCCTGACACCCAGAACCATCTCCTGACACCCAGAACCATCTTCTGAGGCTCAGAACCATTTCCTGACACCCAGAACCATCTCCTGAGGCTCAGAGCCATCTCCTGACTCTCAGAACCATCTCCTGAGGCCCAAAACCATCTCCTGACACCCAGAACCATTTCCTGTCTCTCAGAACCATCTCCTGAGGCCCAGAGCCATTTCCTGTCTCTCAGAACCATCTCCTGACTCTCAGAACCATCTCCTGACTCTCAGAGCCATCTCCTGAGGCCCAGAGCCATTTCCTGACACCCAGAACCATCTCCTGACTCCCAGAACCATCTCCTGACTCTCAGAACCATCTCCTGAGGCCCAGAGCCATTTCCACGCTGGCTCCCGCGGCTCGCGGGGCGCTCATCGCCATCTGACACCGACAGCTGCAACTGCCACTAGCTGCTATCACAGGGCCATGTGTAATTTAGGAGAACAATTTGCATAATTCCCAAGCCTAAAAATATCCCTGCACAAACAAAAAAACATTCTCAGGCTCCACTCTGACAGACGTGGAAATGGCCACTCCTTTCTCCGGGGCGTTTTTGTGCGCACGGGATCCTCTGCTCCTTCTCCTTCATTGTACAGGGTTTGTGAGAGACATTTAAGGACAGGGAGCAAATGATAATTACCCTCAACATGCATCACAGGCTTCATGTCAGGTGATTAGGAAGGTGCCTTCCAGAATAATTAACTTCCTGCACTGAGCCCCTGCCTGGAAGGGAGGTGGGTGACGCCTGAAGATGGAGTGAGACGGTGGCAGGTCCCCACCCCAGGGCTCACCTGGCCACCCCTTCCCCTCCCCAGCCCTGATGATAATGTTGTCAGGAGTTCAGAGCCACCCACCCACTCAGCTAAAGAGCAGCTCTCCTGCTCTCCACGTCTCCTTGGTGATGGCAGGGGAGGATTTGTGACCTTTTCGTTTCCGCGTAACCTCCTCGCGGCTTCGCGGCACAACGGGCTGGGACCAAACGCCCATCCCTGAGCCACCAAACCAGTGCCACGAGGAGCCTGGAGCACTGCTAAAATGTGCCAGCCAATCACCCAGAGCACCAGCACAGCCCTGAATCCCAGAGGGATCTGCCTGAGGTCACGGTGGCTTGGAATCATCCCCTGCCACGGTCACAGCGCTGGCAGGGAAATGGGGATTTGTGTCTGGCAGTGATTTTTTTTTTCCTATTCACCGGTGCTTCTTCCTGTGATTTTATACTCCTGAGTTTCCTGCTGTGAAGTCTGCAGGATTGTGAAAGGGATGGCCAAGGAGCAGCAGCAAATCACAGCAACTCTTGCTTGCTTTAAAAAAATCATCAAAGCAGATGTCCTAAATCTCCACAAACTCCACTGACCCCGTGGGCCTTGGGTGTCCTGGACCTCCCAGTTCTTGAGGGCCAGAAGATGTGAGGGAAGCTCTGTGCTGTATTAGCTCACTGTCCTGAGCTGGAAATGATGAGCAGGGATAAAATACCACCCAAACCTCTCCTTTCGATGGATTTGGGCTAGAGCTTAACTCTGCTTGTTCAGTTAGGAAGAGCCCAGCAGAACTCAGCCCAACGGGGTCCCACAAAATGAGTGTTAAAACTGCATTTTTCTCAGTGTCCCAGTGACCACTGGAGTCTCACCCAAGGCAAATTGTGGCAGACTAATATTTTATTGAGAATAGCAAATATTTGGCTTTAGACAAAGGCACACTGATCTTTTTTCCCCCCAGGTTTAACACTCCTTAGGTTTCTTTGCCCTCAGTCTCTTCAGAAACCACTCACTTGCTAAAATCAGAGCTAATTCACCCCAGGAAGTCTGGTGGTGTAGAAGGGAGACACACCTGAAACCAGTGCCTTACTCAGCTCCTCCAGGAAAGACAAGGAGCTTGACTTCTCTTGGATTCATCTATTTTGCCCTTTCTCCCCTAATAATTTCCATTTATTGGTTTTTCAAAGCACAAAAAATGTTTTGTCTTCCCACCCTCAGCTGCCTTAGGTAACTCTGTTGAAGTCAGGGGATTTACACAGATGCCACAAAACCCTGCAAAGCCAATCAGGCATTTCAGTGATTTGTTTGCTCCCCACTCCTGCCCGTGCTGGAGAAGTCACACCCATTTTGTCCCATCACTGAAAGCCCCATCAGTGGAAGCTGCAATTTATTACAAACATTTGTTTCCTGCTGGCACACCCAGGCTGCCTCCCATCCCACTTACACTGTTTTTTCAGCACATTATGACAGGGATCACAATAACTGCTCCTCATTTACTGCCTTGACACAACACTCAGACCAGTAAAACACCACTGCACTGGTGGCCTGGAAAGTGTCTGACACGGAGCATTTAAGATAAAGTTTAATGTTTTCTCCTCCTTTTATAAAGACAGAACTGCCTGGGATGAAACAGCCCAAATCAGCTCTTTTGTTTCACTTCTATCCAATTACACAGGGACAAACCAAGCTGGCACATCCTAAAAAAAAGAGGAAGAGCCATAGGTTTTGAGCAGATTTGCTGTGCAGGCACAATTGGTGTGAGGCTTTGCAGCACATCTGATGCAGTGAGGGATGGATTGAACCCTGTGTGGACCATCCAAAGCAACAGAGTTGGGATTTCTGCACCTATCCCCTGCAAGAAATGTTGCATTTTTGCTGTTTAGTTTCAGATCAGGAGGATTAATTTCAGATGAGGATGCCACTTTCCCAGCTCTGACATCTCTGCATCTCTGCACAAAGGAAGGCTTTTGGTTGGGCAGACAGTGAGAGACTGATTGCAATCTGACACCAAAAATAGATCTATCAGTTCAAAAAGGTTGTGAAAGGGAAGGTGTGGTGTTATTTTAAACTCCAGGGAAATCAGCTGTGTCTGATCTGTGTGCTTTGAACCCCACCTGGAGATGAAGTGGCCCAAGGTGGTGGCTTTGCTGTGCCTGGTGTCCTCCCCAGAAATGTGAATTCACTGCAAGAACAAACAGCTGTCAGTCCAAGCTTGCCAAAATTTCCTGTGCAGGGTGATACTCGTGCAGCTTTTCCAGGGTGCTTTTCCTGTGAGTAAACATCTCAGCTCAAATCAGGAGTAAATACAGCAGGGAGAAAGAGAAGAACGTCAGAGTCTGATTTTGCCTTGCCTTGTGAATGATTTCACAGCTTTCTCATGCATTGTCTGAATGTACAGCTTTTCTCTCCCATTTCCCCTCTAAAAATGAGTGAGCAGGGATTTAGTCAGATGGAAATGAGTTTTCTCTGAGCTCATTCCCCCTTAAAAACACCCTCAGCTTTTGGAGTGGATGGGTGAGGACCACAATATGATGGCCACTCAAGGTTAACATGCTCAGAATTTCTGAGAAACTTTATTACTCCTAGAATTCCTCTCTGCCTCAAAAATGAGAGACGTTTGCCTCAAAAAAGGCCACATTTGACTGGATCCTGCAGACTCATGACATTCCCAGCTGTCACATCACCAAGCCCTGAGCTCTGTCCATGGAAATGGGAGCAGGACCTTGCCCAGCCTCAGGAGATTCCAGGGCTTTGGGCTCAAGGTGCCAAACTCTTGGACAGGTGAATCCCAGAGTTTCCTCCAGTCCAGATTCACCCTGAGGAGCTTTGCTCAGTGAGTGTCTGAGTTTAGGGTGAGCTTGAACAGGAATTTTTGCTCAATCCTGGCACTGGGAATACCAGGAGGTCACAAATTCCCCTGGGAGGGGCACTGGGTTCCTCTGGCTGAAGTCAGAAAGTGCAACAGGCTCATTGTGGACACTGTTTTGCAAAGAGCTGTGGAGATGGTGGAGTCTGACAGGGGCCCTCAGACAAAGCATTGGGAAAGAATGAGGATAAATGCACATTTTTAACGAGCTCCAACAAAAGTCTATTGAATAGTTTCTTCAATTTTAGTTGTGTTTTGATTACTTCCATTGTCCTTTGTTTCCCCATATTCAGTCGTGATGCATCCAGGAAAAAATCATGAACATTTGCATTGACAGGCATCCAGAATTTCCATTTAAAATGATCCACTTTGTTACAGTAATTAGCCTTGTAAGTGGAACAAAGCACACAACACTGACAATAGTTGCTAGTGATCACTTCACTTCCTAATCAGGCTGCTCCTTCAAGCATTCTAATTTATTTTACTAATGATTACAGGGCAGATGCTGCACAGATTTGCACCTCCAGGAGCTCCAGTGAAACAGAGAAATGGAAAATCTTGCCTAGTTTGCCTAATCTTGAAGTATCCTGAGTAATTCGAGGGCCAAGCAATTATAAATAACAGACTTTGCTCTCGGAGGTTTATTGATCTCAGATTTGAATTCTCTGACATATCAATTACTGTGAAGGAGGGAGATCTGGTACTGGAGGGTTTCTGGGAGAGGGGTGGTGGGTGCTGAGCCCTCTCAGATGGCAGTGGCAATCTTTGAGAAGGAAGACTGGGAGCAGGAGCACCTCCTTGCTTTGAGTTCCCCATGAAAAAACCTCTCCCAGTTTGCTGCACTGTTGGATATGAAAGAAACACACAGATTTCTCAGCAGTAGTTTAGGATCACTCAGGCAGGACTAGAAAAAGGGTTTGTTTTTCTTTATTTTTTAATTTTTATATCTTTTTTAAGACAATTGTGGATTGGTCAATGAGGTTACCATCTCTATAATTTCACAGGTTAGTGACATGGTCAATCATCTTTCTCCGCTTTAGGAGAAAGGAATGAAAACAATCCAGAAGTTCAAAACAATCTAGGCTGGTTACAAAGACAAGGACTATGCTTATAGAAAATGCATGAGAAATTCTACTACAGAAGTAAAAACATAGAACACTGCAAAAACCAGGGCGACACCAGTTGGTTCTGCATCTTTATAAAAAAGCCCTCACTCATCTCAGAGAGAAAAAGCAGCTTCCTTGAGAGGAATGATAATGAGGAGAGGCTGGAGAGGGGCTTAAACTGTTAATCCTGTGTCAGAAAGAAGTGCATTTTTTATTAAAATACAGGTCCTCTTCTCCCAGTGTAATCCTCCAGAGTTCAAACCCCAAGGGAGCATTAATGTCCTTCACCTTTCATGATTCAGAGCCAGTTCCTGCAGTGCCTTCAGCGTGCCCTTTTCCATCCTTGTGGCAGGGATCCATCAGGCAGACTTTGGCTTTTTGTAAAAGGGCAAACTCATCTATTCAGGTGCAACAAATGGGTGTAACAGAGCCAGGCACTCACAGGGAACAGCATTTCCTTGGCAGAACCCTCACACCACTCTTGATTCCCTCCAGAATTTGTTAAATTGTTGAGATACCTGCAGCAAACTTGTGTTTGGGTGGGCTTGGGATAAGAGTAGATTGTGGCTGGGTTTTATCCTGGTTGAAATCCATGAGTTGGATCAGAGTAGAGGGCAAACTGTTCTTCTGTGAGACCAAACCCTGCTCTTCCCTTCTTCTCTGAGATCAAACCCTGCTCTTCCCTTCTCTGAGACCAAACCCTGCTCTTCCCTTCTTCTCTGAGATCAACCCCTGCTCTTGCCCTCTTCTCTGAGGCCAAACCCTGCTCTTTCCTCCTCTGTGTCCATGTGCTGTTCAGTTGCCTGGTGTGTTGTGTTTTAAAGTCCACAAAGGGGCCTGGAAGGAATCTATAAACTTACATTTCATCCAATAAAATAAATAAATTTGAGATCATCAAGCTAAAAATGGAGAACTTTNTCTGAGACCAAACCCTGCTCTTCCCTTCCTCTCTGAGGCCAAACCCTTCTCTTCCCTTCTCTGAGATCAAACCCTTCTCTTCCCCTCTTCTCTGAGGCCAAACCCTGCTCTTCCCTTCTTCTCTGAGACCAAACCCTGCTCTTCCCTTCCTCTCTGAGGCCAAACCCTTCTCTTCCCTTCTCTGAGATCAAACCCTTCTCTTCCCTTCTTCTCTGAGGCCAAACCCTGCTCTTCCCTTCTCTGTGTCCATGTGCTGTTCAGTTGCCTGGTGTGTTGTGTTTTAAAGTCCACAAAGGGGCCTGGAAGGAATCTATAAACTTACATTTCATCCAATAAAATAAATAAATTTGAGATCATCAAGCTAAAAATGGAGAACTTTTCAAAACACTGATTTCTTTTATGCTGTGGGTTGTGAGTAGTGGAAGAGCCTCCATCCTCCAAAGGCTCAACTCCTTGAGTTGGCCAAGCAAGTTTATGTTGAGTTGTAGTGGTTCAAGATTTCTCCCTCCCTGCTGAGCAGTTCTGGTCAAAGATTTGTGCTGTTTGTTTCATTCATATCTGGGTGGCAATAAGAAAGTGACTTGAGGCTCAGGGTGTCCCTTGGGCTTTGTGCCCAGGAACCAGAAATCACCTAAACTCCAACACCAGAATTCATGGCCAAGAGATTTCATTTTTTCTGACCCTTTAGGATCTTGCTACTGCTGCCCATTTCCCCTTTTACAGTTCCAACCCTATTTGTGGTGTTTGGAAGAGCTGTGTGGAAGCCAACATGAATGACATTTGGAGAGGAGCCACACAGAGACACAATTTTCATGTCTCAGGATTCTTATGATCAGCAAAAAGCAAAGCTCAGGGAGGGAAAATGAAGGAAGGAGTCTCAGATTTAAGGAATGATCTTAAATTTCCCCACCTCTTCTACTCTGTGGGATGGATCTGGAGTTGCCATGGGCACAGCTCCTCAATCTGCCTTCCCCAGGAGGATCAATGCTCATTTATCCAATAAATATTGGGTATCTTTATTCATCCCAAGGATGCATCCACCAGGAGTTGCAAAATGCACTTTACTGAGAACACAGAAACCCTGTGTGAGTTACCAGGGGATGAAGAACCTGTGTCTATGAGATGCCTCTGAGTGGCAGAATCAGTTCCCTGCCAGTTCCACCCTGGAGAATTTGGGGAGCAGACCAGGCCAGATTTCCTGCAGGAAAATCTTTCACATTCAGCTCCTCCTGCCACACCAGCAGCAGCAAAAGGACTTTGTGTGCATCCAGCAGAGCTGCCCTTGCTGTGATACCAGGGAGGGCTGAGGGATTCAGCCCAGCAGTGCAGGGTTTAGCATTTCCTCCTACTCCCAGCTTCTGCAGAGAGGCAAAAGCTGCAAGATCTCGATGAGACCGAAATATTAATTCCGTGTTATTGCATCAAGTTTGACTAACAATGAATAAATCTGCAGTCTTGGCTTCTGCCAGCGCCAGGTTTCCATGGCAACAACAACCCATCTTATCTTTAGGAATTTCATTAGCAAGGGAGGGAAAAGAAACAAAAAAAAATAAATTTAAAAAAAAAAATCCCACCCCAAAATCAGGAAAGATTTGTCAAATTAAGAGCAGCATCTCCCTCCCCCGCATCGTTTTTTGGGGAAAGTCCGCTCAGATTTTTTTTCTCATTTGTAAAGGTGTTTTTTTTTAAAAATTCACATCTCTGCCTGAGACAAAAAAAAAATACAGCAAATGCTTTTGTACCTCTGAGTTGGAGAGGGAGGGATCATAAACATGCAGAGTGGGGATGCTCTGGAGGAGGGAACGTGGCTGTCGCAGAGCTCTCAGCATTCAGATGAGCCCTGGCGCTGCCTCCTCTCCCAAAATCCAGAATTTGGGAAGAGAGCTGGGAGTTGGGGTGTTCACAGTGGAGGTTCCTGGTGCTGTGAGCACCGTGGGGGCAGCAGGTGACATTTGGGGGGGTTCTGATGGAGCTTTATTTGTTTGTGTGAGTGTGAGTGTGTTGCTGCTCTCAGAGCCTCGGCGCTCGATATTCCCGACACGGGAATTGAGTTTGTTGGGTTTGGAAAGCAGGGCTGTGTTTGATCCTCCTCTCTCACCTTGGGCTGCCCTACACCCTCGTGACAAATAAAATAGACACTGTTTAAAAAGTCGATTGAATCAAATTGTTTCAGGAAAAAAAAAATTAAAAAAAAGGCCTCCAGCACACACAAAAGAGGAGGAAGGGATGCACAGGCTCTGCTGTGGGAATAGCTGGGAGATTCCACGTTCCCACCACCCTCAGAGTGGTTTTGTTGGAGAAACAGGAGGAGGGAGGCAGAGCTGGTGCATCCCCAATTTGGAGAGTTTGGCTTTGACCCCAGTGAAGAGGTTCAAAAGTGTTGTCCTTAAAACAGGGCTCAGCTTTCCCCTCGTGCAGGGCAGGGAAGATGCTGAGCCCTGGAATTTCTGCTGCCTCTCCCCAGGCTGCAGAGGCAGAGCCACAGCTCTGGAGAGGACTGGGATGAGGATGGGGAATGACAGGCTGGGGGAGAGCTGAGAAACAGAAGAGGGAAGGGGCACAGAGAAGCCCAGCTGTGGATTTGAGGAGGGATTTTAGGGCAGGGAATGGTTTCATGCAGCGTTTGTTCTCCCTGTTCACCCGGAGTTAACTCTGCAATTGGAACAGAGCACTCACTGCTGTAACACTGCAAACAAACTGCAGCTCCAGCAGCCTCAGGAACCCTTTCTGTTGACTCACAAATCCACCAGTTTCATCGGGAAAAATCCCATATCAATGACAGGAGACAAAGAGTGTTCTCCTTCTCCTGTCATTTTTACCTGCAGCCAGCTGGGAAGCCCCCAGGGACTCTTATTTCTGGAGCACTGCCTGTAATGCCTCTCTCAGCTGTTTCACAGTCAGCCTTTCTGCTGATATCAGAGAAGCAATCTCCCAATTACATCAGGGTAAGAGGATGGGGAAACAAACATCCACACTTAGCTTATTTCCCCCACTTTGCCTCGGAATGGCCAATCAGGATTTTTACAATCCCAATACCTGCCACGCTCCCTGGTGAGCCACAGAGCCCATCCAATATCACCAAACAGAGCTAACACCTCAAATCACAACATGGCTTTTGTGCAGTGAATTACAGCTGTTCACACCAGGCTGTTAGTGAACAATCCCCGGCCCAATTTCATTATTCATGGCAGAAATTTATCAGCAATTCCGAGTGACAAATAAATCTAAAGAGTTTTGTGAACCGTCCAGAGCCCGATGCAGGAGCTGGGAAGGGGAAGCAATGTTTGTGGAATAAATTATTTGCTGTGAAATTTGTTGGCTGGTTCTTTCTAGTACCCCCTTGGGGGCTGCTGGCCTGGTAGTTAAAAATCAACTAATCCAAAAGGGGAACAACAGCATTTATTCCACTGGATCAGATGGATGTGAAGTGACAGAGGTGAAACAATTCCTGGCTCAGGATTTGCCCACCAGAGCAGAGATGAGTTCTGGGGAAAGGCACCAGCATTCCCTTTCTCCTCTGTCTCCTGGCTGTGTTTCTGGCTGAGCTCTGTTTCCCCACGGCCACAGCAAACCCCAGGTAGCTTTGGGCAGGATCTTTGCCTTTGCTTTCAGCCAGAACTGTGAATCCCCTTGCCCTTTTCCCTCTTCTTCCTGCAGGAAGGTGCTCAGCAGTGGCAGCTCCTGCCCTGATCACCTGCCAAGTGAATAAGTGCTGGATTTCATGCTAAAATTTGATTTCACTGGGTGTGATTTGCTGTAGAACTCCAAAATTTGAGCTTTGAAGCCTCTTAGCATGGACAGGGTGGTTTTATCACCCCCACTGGAGTCTGCTCTGCACAAGGGACTTGGATCCAACACTTTTCTGATGGTGTCACTGCACCCTGAGAGCTGCAAACAGGCTTTGGGTTCCCTGACAAATCTGCCAGAAGGGAACATTCACTGAGAATGTCCTGCTTGTCCAGCCAAACTCCAACATGCCAAACTGAGGACTTCTCCTTGGTTGGTGACAGGGACACATTTGCCTTGAGCAGAAGCTGCTGGTGAGATCCTGGTGCTGCACCATACGGGTGCTCAGCCTGTGATGCGTGAGGAGCCTTTCAGAGATGATGGTTATTATTACTATTATAGGATTATTATTAAAAACAAGAAATTCTGCCATGGCCACAGTGCAGTGTTGGGCCAAAGAACAGAAATTCACTGTATTGCAGTGGATTTTGGGTGGATGCCTGTCGCCCTGGTTTCTGCAGCGTTTTATGTTTTTACTTCTGTGGTAGAAGTTCTCATGCATTTTCTATAAACACAGTCCTTGTTTTTGTAACTGGCCAAGATTGTTTTAAACTTCTGGATTGTTTTTCATTCCTTTCTCCTAAAGTGGAGAAAGATGATAGACTATGTCACTATCCTGTGAAATTGTAGAGGTGGTAACCTCATTAACCAATCCATGATTGTCTTTAAAAAAATATAAATATGAGAAAATAAAAAAAGCAGGGCCTTTTCTGGTCCTGCCTGGGTGACCCTAACTACTGCTCTAAAATCTGCGTGTTTCTTTTGTGTCCAACAGTGCAACAGATGCCCCAACCCTGAGCAAGCTGGGCTGGTGGAAGATGATTTTCCCCATGGCAGGGAGGTGGAATTAAATGATCTTTAAGGTCCCTTCCACCCCAAACCCATTCTGTGTTCTGTGGTCAAACCACGCCAGCTCTGAAAAGGCTGCAGTGGATTTCAGTTTGGGATTTTTCAATGAGAAACCAGACCCCGTTTGTCCCCTTGATTCACCCTAATTGCATTCATTAGGGTTGTGGCAAAGCCCAGAGAGCTCTGGCTGGGGAGCTGCAGTGCCAGGCACCCCCAGTGCCCCCAGGCACCCCCAGTGCCCCCAGGCACCACCCTGGTGCCATTTCCAGGTTTCTCCTCATGACACGAATTCCTTGTGCCCACCAAGGAGGAAAACATCAGCAGCAATTAGAGAACTTGGACCAGGGGCTTGGATTTCAGCATTTCAGCCTTTCAGCACCCTGGCAGCACACGGGGCAGGGCACTGGGGGGTGGAGGATGAGGATGTTTCCCATTAGGGAAAGTGCTTTCCATTGTCTCCCTCATTGTCTGCGTGGCCACCGGGCCTTTTGCAAAATTCTCCTCTCCAGATGAGCCCTGTTCTTGGGATTGCCATAAAAACACCCACTCTTGCAGCAGCTTCCTGGGGGGGAGCTCAGGCTGGAGGAAATCCATGCGTTTTCCAAGGGTTTGGTGTTCAAATTCCTGATCCTTTTTGAGCAAATCTTGTTAGAAATAGGCTCAGACTTCAGGTGGACGAAATAAAACACCCCAAAGCAGGTATTTCACAGGATTTGGTGTTTTCTTTGCATTGAATCCCAGAATAGTTTGGGTTGGAAAGGACCTTAAAGATCATCTTGTTTCACTCTGCCACGGGTGGGAAATCTTTCACAATCCCAGGTTGCTCCAAACCCCATCCAGCCTGGCCTTGGACACTGCCAGGGATGGGCAATCACTGCTTTTTTGTGCCAGGATCCTCCCCACCCTCACAGGGAGGAATTCTTTATCTTTTTTCTGTTTTTAACATCAGCAGAGAACACATTCCATAGGCTTTTTCCATTAAAGTTGGCACTGCCACTATCTCAGCATGGAGCTCTCAACCAAAACATCATTTCCTTGTTCATGGACATCTTCTTGTGCTCTTTTTCCATTCACTTCCCTTGGCTATTTATGTTTGCAGGTTTCAACTCCCTAATCAGCATCTCTGTAGCCTCTTTCATGTTGTAATTATTATTATCTTTGTAATTATTATTATCTTTGTAATTATTATTATATTTGAGACTCACTTAAGAGCAATCTCCACATTCCATGTGAGGTATAATGGTGAAAAAAACCCCTATTTGTGCCTCAAAGGCTCTGTAGCCACTGAATGAAAAGGTGACACGATCAGGGAAAAGATTTAGCTGAGCTCTGCACTGTGTTAAACTAAGCAGCATTTTATGGCTCTCTTTAAAATATTATAAGGCAGCCAGGAAAAGAATTAAAGGAAGGAATCCCAGGGCATGGATGCTGGGGGATAAATCCTGCCCTTGTTTGCTTCATCCCCTCCCCTCCCCCCTGAGTTTCAAACATCACTCAAGAACAAGATTCTATTATTAGACAAAACTCCCTCTGATACTCGAGGAGGCATTTTCCCCCTTTTCTGCAGGAAAAGAGGGTCTGTGATGGCAGGAACACAATGATGAGGCCTCTCCAGCAGACCTGGGCTGGCTGATTTGCACTCAGCCCCTCTGATGGGAAGCAAGTGAGCAGTGCTCTCCAGCTGTAATTATTGTTATCAGTCACTCTCCACGGTGACAACAAATAATTATTTTTAAAAGGCATGAAAACAGAATTAACCCTTTCCTCAGACATCCCCTGTCTGAAGGGACAGGGTTGGGGTTGCAGTTCTGGGCTGTGGAGCTGCTGTTCCAGTTGGGTTTCTCCCATTAAAATACCCTGGGCTGCACTGAGAGGGTGATTTTCAGCAGGGAGTGGTGATTTGGAGTCCCTGACATCACCAAGAGTGCCTTGACAGAGCCTAAATTTTAGAATTTTCCTCAAGATGTTGGGTTTTTTGAGCAATCAGGCCTTTTCCAGGTCCTTCAGGAATGGGCATCAGTTTCTGGGGATGTCCTTGGCTTCAGAGTGATGCCATTTATTGAAATTCCAACACAGGCCTCAGAGTGAAACGATTTATTGGAATTTCAACAGGAATTTTGCTACAGGAACCAACCACGCCCTGCCTTAGCTTCTGCCTGTCTCCTGTGGGGTAGGAGCTGTGGCAGTGGCATCAGGAGCAGGGTCACTCTGTGCTCCCTGAATCCAGCATTGCTCCAGCCAGGGCTGCTCTCCCTCCTCTGCACCCCAGGACCCTCAGTCCCATCATGTCCAGCCCTGGAATGTCCCTGTCCCCAAGCAGACAGAGCCTGGGCAGGTCCTTTTGCTGTCCTGACCCAGCTGTAGGACAGTGGGGACACAGGAGGGTGGAAGGACAAGGCCAGAGGAGGGGAGCACCCAGCCCTGGAGGCAGCACTCTCCCCTGGCCAGTGAGGGAGAGTGGAATGAGGGTGTTAAAGCCTTTTTTGGGACGCTGTGGTTTCACTCACAGCTCTGTTTGAGCATCTGCTGTGCTCTGAGGCAGGCACAGATGGAGCTGGATGGTAGGGGGGGCTGTAGCCCCTCTTTTGGGATTTCTCAGTGCTGCTTTCAGCTCTCACTCATCCCCCCGGGGCCGGGGCTGCTGTTCCCTGGCAGGTGGGAGCAGCTCAGCCCCGGTGCCCCAGAGTTCACCAGGTCGGTGTTCGTTTGGGAGCAAAATCAGAGGTGCAGGATCAGAGGCACAGAAATGTTCCAGCCTGGAAGATCTCACAGCCTTTGATGCCAGGGCTGTCAGGGCTGTCTGAGCAGGACAGGAGGAACCTCCAGCCTCACCTGCATCCCTGAGGAGCTGGGAGCCTTTATCATCCCTCAGCATCCTCTGAGCCTGCAGGGCAGCCTGGCAGCTCCCCCGTGTTGCCCTGCTTTTGCAGGGTTCCATGACTGTAATTTTGTAGCAGTAATTGCCCGTGCTTTTTCTGTAAACATGGTCCTTGTTTTTCTTAACTGGCTGGGATTGTTTTGCACTTGTAGATTGTTTTTCATCCCTTTCCCCGGGGGTAGAGAAAAATGATTGACCATGTCTTTGTCCTGTGAACTTACAGAGGTGTTAACCCCTCTCACCAATCCTTGATTGTCTTTGGTAACATATCAAAACAAGAGAATAAAGAAGGGCTGGGCCCTTTTGGTTGGTGCTACTTGAAAATTCAACTACTGCTCTAAAACCTGCGTGCTTCTTCTGTTTCCAGCTGTGCAACCTTTGGGCTCTGTCTGAGCCTGGCACGAGGGACACCCTGGGACCCCAGAGATGCCATGGACAAACCTCCAGGAGGGGACAGAGCGTGGCAGCTGAGGGGGGAGAACACAACAAGCGACAAGAACGGGATTTTTAATGAGTGCAGTACATGGCCAGGGTCTGCAGGAAATCTGTTTGCAATCACCCTGTACCAAAGACAAATGACAAGCTGCTTCCCAGGCACAAACCTCACTGCCTTTCTTCCCCACAATGCCAAGACAATTATCTGTGGCATTATTATTATTTTTTCCCCCCCTTCTCTTGCTTCCCTTTTCTCCCAGGGTCTCCCACACACGAGGAAAGCCAAGGCACTGACAGGGGCAGGAGTTAATAAAGGATTAGGAAATACCAACAAGCTGCAAGGCAGGGAGGAGAGCAGGGCCTCCCCACTGCTCAGCAATGCTTTGATTCAAACTGAAGCCAAGGAAGAAGGAGGCAGGGAGATTTGCAGTGTCCGAGCAGCCCCAGCTGCTGCTCCCTTGCCCTGTTTTGGTGGCACAGCACGTTGTGCATCCCCAGGGCTCCCCGGGCCCCACACACACGGTGCAAGGTGCTGACAAGGGGCTGTTAGAGCTGACGTGCTGAGGGGCAAGAGATCAGCAAGAGAGAGAGGGCAAAAAGCAGGCATTTAATTTTCGGAGTGATTGCTCTGCATCTGGCTTGCCACACTCGGGAGAGGCAGCAGCCTTGCTCCCCCAGCACTGCCTGAGTCAGGTCTGTGCTCTGTCACCACCCTGAGCATTCAGATCTGTGCATTCAGCTCCCATTTGCTGCTCCTGGAGGAATCCCTCCTGTGAGGGGTGAAAAGTTGGGGATTCAGGAGTGATGGGAATCCCTGAGTGCCCCAACAAATGAGATGTGGCCAAAAGGGAAGGTGGGCACAGAGCCCAGGGCTGGCTGAGCAACAGAGACTCTTGTGGATGTCTCTGAACACCACCTGCAGCCTTTTCTTCCCTTTTTCCTCTCCTTTTCTTCCCTGTGGAGTCTCCTTTTTAACTCCTGCTCAATCCACAGCCACCCACCTGCTCAGGAAGGGAATGGCAAATCAAAAATCTGGAGTTCTGCAGGATTAGTGCCCTTCCTTTGGGCAGTGCTGGGTGCAAGGGCTGAGATTAAAACCAGCTGAAATAACTGCATCATTCCCTTCCTGCCTCCTCTCTACCTCTGGATATTCATTTAAGCCAGCACAGAGTGTGTGCACACAAAAAGACAAAAGCTTTTAACCTGTAATATCCTGAGAGTGAGAACTGTCAACACTGCTCAGGGGGAAAAATAAATAAATAAATAGCTGTGGAAATGCTGCACCTGACACCCAGCTCTGAAAGCCACCCCCAAAGGATGGGATGGGAATATTGGAGTGGGATAAAGCAGGTGGATGGCAGGGGAGACACCCAGATAAAACAGATGAACCAGGCTCTGTGTCTCCAGCTGCAGCCGGGCAATTAACTCCCGGAGAAACAAAAAGCACTGATTCAAATTACCTTGGAGAATCGAAGTTTCTGTCAATAGGGAGAGCTGAATCTGGGATTCTGTGGCATGGATTCCTCACCTCGTTCAGGGCAGCCCGGCTCCCTCCTGGAGCGTTCGTGGCTCTGAGATGCTCAGCTCGGCACTGGCTGGGCATTATCAGATCTTCCAAAACTCATCGACATCGCCCATCCGGGCCGGGATTTCTAAGGAGCGTTTTCTCCGCGGGGATGGGGAGCAGATTTCTGTCTCAGCGCTGCTGGAGGGGATGGGGATGCTCTGAAAACCCGACCACAAGTGACACACGAGGAGCAGCTGCTGGCTAGGCACTCACAAACAGCATCCTAACCCCTGCACAAACAGCATCCTAACCCCTGCAAAAACCTGTGTGAGGTGTTTGAGGGGGTCTGAAATCAACAGAATTATAGGGATTTTAGGGGTTTTTTTGCACATCACCACGAAGAAATATCTTCTCTCCAGTCAGTTTTTGACACCAGTACCTGCATCCTCACCTCACTGACTGCAGTGTAAAGGTTTGTTCAAAAACCTGGATTGGGCATCTGAGGGGGTCTGCAATCAACAGCAGCTGTTGATTTGGGATTTGGGGGTTTTTTTGCACATCACCACAAAGAAATATCTTCTTTGCATCCAGTTTTTGACACCAGACCCTCCATGCCCACCTCACCGACTGCAGTGCAAAGGTTTGTTCAAAAACCTGGGTGAGGTATTTGAGGGGATCTGCAATCAACATCATTTTAGGGATTTTAGGGGGTTTTTTGCACATCACCACAAAGAAATATCTTCTTTGCATTCAGTTTTTGACACCAGTACCTGCATCCTCACCTCACTGACTGCACTGCAAGGAGCTGTTTGAAAACCTGGATTTGGCATCTGAGGGGGTCTACAATCAACACCAGCTGTTGATTTGGGATTTTGGGGCTTTTTTTTGCAAATGTCACCACAAAGAAATGTATTCTCTGCATTCAGTTTTTGACACCAGTACCTGCATCCTCACCTCACTGACTGCACTGCAAGGAGCTGTTTGAAAACCTGGATTTGGCATCTGAGGGGGTCTACAATCAACACCAGCTGTTGATTTGGGATTTTAGGGCTTTTTTTGCACATCACCACATGGAAATATCTTCTCTCCACTCAGTTTTTGACAGCAGTACCTGCATCCTCACCTCACTGACTGCAGTGCAAGGGGCTGTTCTCACCCTCATCCCAGTGAAAACAACAGAGCTGCTTGCAAGAAAAGCCTTTGAACTCAGTGATTTCACCCATTTACACCACAAGGAACCCGTGGGTATCTCACGTGAAGGCTTAACCCCAAATAAATCCGACTGTTTCTTTCCCCAAATCACTGGTTTACACAGAGGAAGGAAAATTTACATGGAGAGAGAAAATAGGAGCAGGTTATTGGGGGTGGGAGGGAGAAGGGAAGGCATGGAACAGGCCAGCTATTTTTCCTCCTTTCTTTCAAAAATCCCTGCCAATATTCTCTCTGTGCCATCTGGCACCTGTGATAAATTTGCCTGTGTGTAATTGCAAGCTGCAGAGAATTTCAGAGGGCTTGGAAATTTCTCTGTCTGGGTTCTTGTGTAGCCATCATTATCGTTTTCATTGTTGAGTACAGGGAAGGGAAATTTTCTTTTCTCGTGCTCTCCCGAAATGGAAAAAGCTCCTCAGTCCCTCCCCTCTCTTCCTCACTTCAGTTTGTTTCATTTGAGCAGCAAAGCCAAGGTGATGTTGGTTCCCTCCCCAGTCCTCCATGAATATTTCATGCAATTTCAAAACCATAATTTTAGTGAGACACAGAACATCACATTAATCTATTTCTAAACAAATCCCCCCACCATTGCAATCCCCCATTTGTAAATGAGGCGAGAATTTTAAACTCTGCATTTACATTTCAACTTCTCTCCCTTCCTTTGGCTCCACATTTTCTTTGCACGTTTCATTTCGAGTGATGAACTTTCATCAAGCAATTTCACTCCTATTTCTAACTATTTAAGCTACTTTCTGCTATTCATGGGTTATTTTTGCATTTCTGGCATTCTTTCCTCGGTGAAGTAAAGCAGAAGCAGAGAGCAAGGATTGAAAGGAGCCCTCACCAGATTCTTTTCCATATGGATGCTTGCTGAGATTTTTTTTCCTTCCTAAAATGTACCCAGATTAAAGATAAAGATTTTATTAATCATTAGGTCAGGAGAAGGAGGTAGATGGGATGCAATTTAGGGATTTCTGTGCCCTGGAGAAGAGCTGGACCTCACAAAGCTTTCCAGAGCCAGCAGCTGCCTGGGGATGCTCCAATTCCCAGGGTTTGGCCACCATCCCCTGAGCTCCTCCCGCAGCTCCAGGTGGTGCCTGTCCCACCCCAGCACAGCTCCAGTGGATGCTGGTGACCAGATCAGTTCTGCAGCACCTGCCAGCCTGTGCCATGCCAGGAAAACCCTCCCTGAGCAGCTCTGGATGCCTCCCAGAGGTGGCCAAAAGGCCAGGGCAGCAGGGAGACTGTGGCACCTGGGGACACAGCCCAGCCAACCCAGGCCCTGCTGCTCCCCCAGGCTCAGGAGAGCTCCTGTGCTGTCCCACTGACCCCATTCCCTCGGGAATTCCCTGCCCAAATCCACAGCCAGGGGTTCTGCCCTGGCACAGGCTCCCTTTGCTCCTTTCAGGGTGAGGAGCTGAGCCAAGGCTGCTCTCAGGGTGCTCCTGGGTGGTGCCACGTGTGCAGCTCCTGGGCTGGAGCAGGAACAAGGATCAGAGCAGTGGGACTGGGAAAATTCAGCCTGAGCATGCAGGGATACCCAGCAGGAAGAATTTCTCCACTGGGCAGTGCCCAAGCACTGGGACAGAGCCCAGAGAGGGGATGGAGTTTCCTCCCTGGGGATATTCCAGAGCTGTCTGGAGACACTCCTGTGGATTCTGGACTCATCCTGGGGTTCTGTGTGAGCTGCAGAGTGTGTGGGGCTAAAACTGTCTAAAAATAACAATTAAACTTATTTAGTGCAACTAAGAGGATGTCCTGTGAGTGGCAGGTCTGTAAGCACTGGGCCACCAGCCCTGTCCCAGCAGCAGGTCCCAGCCAGCCTCCCACCCTGCCTGCCTGGGCTCACCTGCCTGCTCTTCAGGCCATTCCAGCCAAGATGAGCTCATTTAAAGAGCAGATCCTGGCTAAATGAATGTGTTTTAATTGAAGGTTATTAAGCAGTGAGCACAGCAGCAGCCCAGGCACAGCCAGAGGGCAGTGGGGACCAGGTGGCAGATGGTGGGGACACTTTGCAGCCTTCACAGGCAGTGCCAGAAGAAGCCCTGTGTCCAACAGGCTCAGCTCCAGCTGCTCAGGGAGGTGCTCACATCCAGGGCTGCTTTAACTCAAATCCTTCCCTCAATTTCTGCATCAACCCTTTGCTGCTTTCTCAGCACTGATGTGCAGAGGAACAAGCACTGAACGCCTTCCTGTGAAATAATTCTGGTGTTGAGGATAAAAAACCTGAGGAGGAGGGAGGGCTGTGTTTTCCAAGGTTGTGCTGTGAGCCCTGGAGAAGGTGAGGACCTGAGGAGAGAGAAAAAGGTGTCAGAATTGTGTGAGAATTGTGTGAGGCCACAGCTGGGCAAAGGCCACAGGGAGCTCCCATTCCTGGGCTGCCCCTGTGGGATCTGTTTGAAGTGGAAGCCTCTCCCCTGCTCCTGATCCCTCCCAGCAAAGCCTGAGCCTGGGGAAACACGCTCAGGAACCATCACACAGCCTCCGTGGGGGAAAAACCAGTATCCAGTTCAGACAATGCCACAGCCTCCCTGCTGACAGAGCAGCCACACAAGTCAGGAATGCTTTAACAACCTCCTCTCTCACAACTTCCCCACCATCCAATTTCAAGGGTTGCTCCTTTGATCTCAGAAGCACCAGAAAGATGTTTTTCTTTTTTTTTCCCCCCCTTCCTCTCCCATTTTTATTTAAATTTCACTAGCATGCTGTGGCTCAGTGCCTAACCCTGCACAGCCCAGAAGAATTCTGCTACTCTGGTTCAGGTTTTGTGTCCTGTTCCTAATTGTTCTGGTCTATGCAGAAAAGGGAAGGGAAAGAGAGGATGGGAAGGAAGTTTGAGCACCTCACTAAGTGAAAAGGAGAAAGCTCAGAGGGGAAAAAAAGAAAATGGTACAGTTTGTAATTGTTTTTGTTCTTCAATCACTCAGGAAATAAATTGCTGTAGGGAAAAAAAAAAAAAAAAGAAAATAAGAGTCTTTGAACATCCAAAGCAGAAGAGAGCCAATAAAGGCACTGCATTGCTTTGAAACAGCCCCTTCTCCTCAGCCCATTTCCACTCCTTCTCATTAGTTCAGATAACTCTTGGAACACTAATTCATTAGGCTCTTCCAGGATTATTTCCTTTCAAACAGCTGCTGAGAAAAGAGAAATAATCTCTGTGTCACTGATGGAGCCCAGGATTGCTGCTGGTCACAAAACACCTCCCTGGGGAGTGCCAGGGCCCAGCCCAGGGGGCTGCTGGATGTGCAGGGGAACAGAGGGGATGAGGGCAGGAAAGCTGCTTCAGGCTGGGGTTTGTGGCTGGGATTTATTTCATTTCTAATTGGGGATTTCAGGGAGAATCCGTCCCTGGCTGAGAGCAAGGGAAGGGCTCTGCTGGCAGTGCTGGGGGAGGTTTAAATGGATCCTGAGTAATAGTGGGGGTTCCCTTCCTTTTTTTTTTCTGTTTTTTCACCCCTTTGAAGAGCATCTCAGTCACTCTGAGTGGCATTTTGCTGCCTGGGAATGGCCATTTCCCAGTGGTTCCTTCTCAATCCCTGGATAACCAGGGAGGTCACCTCGTGCCCTGTGTCCCCTCCCCAGGGAGAACCTCACTTACTGCAAAGCAGGAGAAGAGTGGGCATTCAAAACACCCCTTTTAAAGCCTTTTTCTTTCTGAAAACAGAGTCAAAAAGGCTTTTTTTGCAGCCCAGCAGAGAGCAGGGAAGGTGATGGGAGTTGCAGTGGGTTTCTCACCTCGTGTGGCTGCAGCAGCTTTGATGGGAAGAAAAGGGACAGGGAAAACCAGAAAGCAGCTCCATTTTATTGCTGGTCTGTATAGAAACCTTCAATACTGGCAGCAACACAGAAGAAATGAGGTGATTTATGTATTTATGTAAGAAAGGAGGTGATTTATTCTGTAGGTCTTTTTAATTCAAACTCAATTTAATTTAACTCTCTGTTTAATTAACACTGCACCCATGGTGGGATCCAGCCATGGTTTTCCTCTGCCTGCCTTGGTTCCACCACCTGTGGAAGCAAAGCAGAGGGGGAAACAGGATGTTGTGAGTCAGCCAAAGCATGGATGAGGCCCTTGGAACAGGGAAATTCTGCTGATGGATATCCTCTGACACTGCTGGGTCCTCCCCGCGCAGCAGCCCAGGGCTGGGTGACACAGGTGGCTCAGGACAAGGGACTCAAACTTTGAGTTCCATGGAGGGGATGGAAATCCTTCCTCTGCAGCCCTTTTGCACTTTTCCATCCCGTTTTTCTTGCCTTCTCCCTGGTGAGATCATCCCAACTCAACCCAAGCCACGTGGAAGGATCTCGTGGCTGTGCAAACGCCAGGAGCTTTTCATCCCACACTTGCCAGCCCTTCCCGGGGCTGCTGCTGCTGCTCCAGTGCATTTTCTGGAGCTGTTTCCAGCTCTTTTCTGGCTGTGGCAGAACACAAGACAAATTACTGAGGATCCAAAATAGCACAAAAGGTGACACTTGATATTCATTAGCCAGTTATCTCATCATGGTCCCACTTATCTCCCACCTCTTTAAGGAAGCACAAACACACCCATTCATATTCCCAAGCTTTTCCAGGCTTTCCTGCTCATCCCCCAACAACCAGAGCGTCCAAAACTGGAATCTCCTCCTGCCTCCCTCCCTTCCACTGTCCATCCGTCGCCCCTCTCCCCCAAAAAGATAAAAATAACCCACCATGTGAGCTGCAATTTGCTGCGAGGTTTCCAGCAGCTCCGGGATGTGTGGAAGGCAGCCAGGTAGCCTAGCAACAGGGAGCAGCGATTTGAGCCTGGTCCAGACAGAAAGGAGAGAGGCATTGATTTTCCTGGGGGTGGGGGCAGTGGCAGCAGCACGGGCAGAGCTCTCCAGCCATGCCCAAAATAAAAAAATCAGGATTTACCCAGGGTTGCTGCTGCGTTTCTGTCTCCATCCTGCTGCCGGTTTCCTGGGGAACAGAGGGGTTTTCAGCTCGTTCTCGTGAATTTTGGGTGCACTGGCACTCGAGGGGTGGGACAGCAAGACCTGAGAGGTGTCAGGACTGGGGAGGAGAGGGTTACACGGACAGAAAAGTGCCTGTGTTGTCACAGCAGCTTGTCATGGTCCCTGTTGTCACAGCAGCTTGTCATGGTCCCTGGGTGCTCTGTTAGGACCCTCTGTCTCTAATCCCTCACACACACACACAGAGGATTCAGTGGTGACCAGAGAGAATCTCCTGCAATTCCTGGTTCTTGCAGGATGGAAGAAAATCCACAGGGCTTTTGCTGGAAGCTTCAGTGGCTCCCTGATGGAGCTGCCCCTTTTCAGCCCCTGCCTGCCCCTCAAAGCACTCCTGCTTTCCAAACCTTCTTCCAAATGCTCTGCTCTTCCATCCTGCCCTCAGCCTGGCCGGGGGAGGAAGGTTGGAGCCTTTCCCCTGACCCTCACCTGGAGGAAGCAGTTTGATCTCCCCAGCCTCTCTCTTCTGCCATTTTTTAAGGAGGAACAATGAGATTTCTTTCAGTTCCTGAGACATTCAGTGAGCCAGACGTGAGGAACACCTCCCAAAATGCAGAGCATGGCTGGGATTTATTTAACAGCTTCTCCACCCCAGCCCTCAGCCTCTCCATCACCAGCACTGACAACTGTGCTGGGTGCAATTCCTGAAATGAGCCTGAGCTCCTGCTGGCAGGGAGAGCAAAGCCCGGCCCCAGGGGAGGAATTTTGGCACTTTAGCAAAGGGATGGCCCGATTTAAACCAAGCACCTTCGTGCCAGGCTGTGGATCTGCAGCCGGGAGAGCAGGGGCTGCTGGTGACAGAGCCCTTCCCTTGCACGGCACAAAGCACAGCCCAAATCTGCTCCATGGCCCGGCCCAGGGTTCCAAAGCAAGGACTCTGATCCCTTTTCTGGGCAGTTTGGGCCATTTGTTGTGTTTGCTGTCAATTCAAACAGCCTGGCTGAGGGGAAGGCTTCACTGCCAGGATCAATAAGGGGCCTCCCCCCTCCCTGTCCTCGCTGTGACCACTCTGACTCTCATTTAAATGCAAATCTATTTCCAGCCTGCGACTGAGCCTAAAATAAAAAGGCCAAGAGGAGTCCATGGCCGAGGTAGAGGGGGCTGATTCCCTAATTCCAGTGCTATTAATAACCCTCCCCATCAGCCAGGGCACTCCGGAGCTGAATCCCAGGGAACAGGATGAGAAGCCTTTTAAATGATCTCTCCACTCCCCAGCAGGGAGTGCCTGGCATTGATCTGTAAGGATGGGCATTTCTTTCCATCATTTATGTCAGGTTTCCCTCCAAGTCCTCTCGATGTGTGTGCAGGCAGCTCTCACCCTCATTCCAGAGTGCTCTTCAGCCCAGAGAGGAGAATTGGAGTCAGGTTTATATTTGAATCATGT